>OU015501.1:21609068-22209068 GCA_907164885.2 Dolomedes plantarius | reverse complement strand
TTATACTTTTTTTCAGATCATTACTATATTTACTTAACTAAAGAATCCTAAAATGAATAAAATATTAAAACCTCTGTAATACATGCATTTTCATTCACACTATAAGAAATTTGGCAAATTTAAATAACGTTACAAATAAATTTAGAGGAATAATGGCAGTTAGGAAAGAGCAAACAGCATTTAATAAATGAAGAAATGTGAGAAAAATTACCAGTAATGTTGAGAGTGAATAGAAATAATTTCCATGAAGGCTCGTTAACAGTAGATAGACATATAGAAAGAAAGATACATACAGAGATGTAACAGAATTCTTAAAACTGAATTCCCGAAGCCAATATTTTTATTTATTAAGAAATTAATTTCATTCAAATACAGTCGAACCCCGTTATAACGAACTTCAAGGACCAGAAGGTTTTGTTCGCTTTATCCGGTGGTTCGCTATATCTGAACTGTTAAGAAAAATGCTAGAGTTCACAAAATGTATAACTCATAAGTTGAAATGTGTATTCAATAATGATGTCTTAAAAAATTATAAAATCTATTAAAAATGATCATTAAGGAATTAAATCGACTAAAATAGATTACAATAAACTAACACAATACTAATTAAATTACGTACAATAGGTAAACGGCGGGACCACAATTTTCGTTCGTTATATCCGTGAGTTCGTTATATACCGGGTTCGCTATAACGGGGTTCGGCTGTAGTTCACGCTTTCCTTTCCCCTGAATTACAATATATTATTTTTTGTATATCTTCTTTTTAAAGGTCTGTTACTAAATACTACATACGGCAACTCTAGATGATGGATGATGTTGGACAGCAAGTAGTGAAAAAGGTTATTAAAAAATTATTTATCTCTCGTTTCTGAGATTGTTCAATTAGTAGAACAGCCTTCGAGGTTTGGAAACTCAGTACGGCAGGCTGTCGTCACACTGGTGCCTAACCGTTGGGAAGAAAATGCGTTGGTGGGACGCATATGAAAAATATTCATCGTGAAAAACACTCAGCACTCTAAAATGATTAAATAACAAACAATATGTACATGCCCTTTGAATTCGTTGACCGCAAAAAGAGGTTATGTGCGGAAAATCATAAGAAAGTACTCTTCTTCACATGGCCGTGATAGTTCAAACCCTTTCGAAGAACAATCGTTACAAAGCAATTTATTATCTCCAAATTTATTTCTCTGATTAGTTTAATTTCAAATTATTTGTAAAAGGTGTTTATTAAAATTTCATGCTATATTATGAAAAACCCTATCGTACAAATTAGAGTTCAAGACCAAGCATCCTTAAACATAAGGGAGGGAAGTGTTCCGTTAATGAAACTTTTAGTATAACGAGTTATGAAGAAGTTTTCAAAACAATACAGCTCAGAAATCGAACTCCGAGTGCTAAGGGAAAGCGCGTCTAAAAAAATAAGTTTATGGCCAGAATCCCAAGAAAGGGAGAACTTGGAAACTTATATTTTTATCACATCAAAACTTTGCGTCAAAACTTTTAAGATCCTCTCTGACGAGTGAAGATAAGGCTGCATTTACATGGAATAAAATGAAGACTCAAGAAATTCATGATCAAGAAGGATGGGATCTTTTAAAGAACGGCATCGTAGTTTTCAATAATGGATTTGAACGTAACCTTTAAACTAATTCTATCAAAAGATTAGAAATTTTGTTACAGGATGGAGAAAAAAAAGGAAACACAACTTCATTAAGTGAGGAAAAATCCTTAGTCGATGAGGTCACCCTGTCTTTATTAACCTTTTCCTTACGGAGTGGGATAATGTGGGACCATGTATCCGAAGAATATATATATATATATATATATATATATAATTGAGAGTTATTCTTGCAAAGGGGTATGAAATTTCCCGTTCTAAAGAGGGAATCGGAAAAATAGGCCCGTAAGCTAAAGGTTAAACTTGAAGAGTGGTTTATGAACAATAGAGGGATTATATCCCTCTATTGTTGTTAAGGAAGGGATTTTCAGGGTTTAATTTACGAGGTAAGCGATGACGAATCCCAAAAAAAAACAGGTAGACCACAGTTCACATATGTGTAATAAGTAGATAATTTTTTTTGATGGGGATAATTATACACGTAGTATGAGGGGGTAAGGAAACAAACAAATGTTCCCTATACATTGGGGTGAAAAAGAAGTTGTATTTATGAAACTAATGCATCAAGAAACGGCGAAGAATTATTGTATTACTCTGCTACAGGTAACAATGTAATGGTGAACGAAGCAGGCAACGATCACAGTTATTGTTAACACATTGCGTACTGGAAACAAGAAATATCGTTTTTATGTAAATACGAGGTACGACCGGAAATGAGAAATCTCGTTTTTAACGATTGTTGTGGCTCAGACTGCCGATATCAACCCAATCGAGCATTTGTGAGGCAAATTGGAACGGCGACTGAATTTGACCAACACGTCCGAGTTCAACAATTTAACTCGCATCGGCATTGCCCGAGGAATGGAGATAAATTCCACTTCATGTAATCCTGAAATTGGTCCGAAGTGTTCCTTAGAGGGCATTTTCTGTAACCACGTCCAAAGGTGAACCTGCAGCAGTGGAAGATGCAACAATAATCAAAATTTTTTTAAATAAACAAAATTCTAAAGTACACAGTCAGAATTTAATGTTAGAACGCTGTTGGTTCTCATACAGCAAGGATTGCTTTACTATCGGTTTCAAATACCAGCTAGGGCTACCTTTAGAACACCGATTTCAATGATTATACATATATACTACAAAATGCATATACCGAATACAAAAGACACTTAATTCTGACCAAACGAGCTATTGTCGTGACGAACAAGACGATAAGTGCAGACATTCGCTTCACTAGGTTGAGTAGAAGCTGAAAAAATACCGAGCCGATCCAATGTATTCAAAACAAAATAAAATAATTGGGGGCTATTTTTAGCGACCGACAACTTATAAAAAACTTTTTACCTGTTAAAACAGGATGTCCCGCGTGTTCGGCGCCATTTATGTGGCCATTCGCCGGAACAGTCACATAACAACCGACACCTGTTGACGTCAGGGAGAAAGTAAACTTAATCCCGACAGTAATAAAATGAAACCCTAGGTGACATTTTAACTAATTTAATGAAAACGTAACAATTACTTACAAAATTACACAATTTTCACAAGTTTACAGGCATACACGTAAATATGCTTCTATCAGCTAGGAAAACATTGGATCGACTGCCAAACATCCTTTCTCAGCAAGCAGAGTTCAGAGGGTGTCGGCACGTCGGCACGAACGCTAGTAGTTGTTTCCGTCCACGCAGTCAGATAGAGTTTTAGGGATTGCTTCTTACGATCCCGGCGGCTGTTTGCAAGGCCGCTTTACGCTGTTAGGGCATCATGAGAGTTTTTGGGAATCAGTTAGTGATGGTACACAGTTTGTGGGACTAGACATATGAGAGTTTTTACGTAATGATGTCCTGTTTAAACCAGTTGGTTACAGCCCGAATTCCTGGCGCTGCTGTCGATTACGTAGTCGTGAATTTGCATTTTGATGTTTTTCTTGAGTTTTGTGCAAATTCCGGGTGCGCCGACAACAACAGCACAATATCTTCCCCTTTCGGCGACTTTTAGAATTCTTTTTTTTTTCATGGAAACTCTTTCCCGGGTCGTCCTTAGTCCCTCTATCAATTTTGGTGGAATTCCGGTTGATAGATCCCGCTACAGATGGCTCAGAGTAGTGTCAGTTTAATAAAAATTACCATATATATATATATATATATATATATATATATATATATATATATATATATATATATATATATATATATATACAGGGTGGTTATAATTAAAATTCCACTTTGAAATGGTCATAAAGGGAAAACTACTGGACCAAATGTTATCCAACTTGGTAATAGTTTAAAGGAGGTCATGAGAATTTCTTTTCCGCCAAAAAAAGTTTGAAAACTCACCACCAGGGGTGAAATGGCGCTGTATGCAGTATTGTTAAACGAAATAAGACATGAAGACATAGGTTTAAAATGTGTTTAATCGTTTCTGAAACGTGTTACAAAGCATGTTCAATGTGGGGTCCACCATTTTCCGGAAGCAAGTTGAATCGCATTACTGCATTCTCAACAGTAGCTCTTAGCATATCAGGAGGAATGTTACGGACATGTCGGTATATCGCATCTTTCAGTTCCGCCAAATTCTTTAGATTATCACCATAAACAGTACTTTTTAGATAACCTCATAGCCAGAAGTCATAGGGGTTGAGGTCTGGTGACCGGGGTGGCCATTTTGTAGGGAAATTTCGGCTTATAATCCGTTCATTCGTGAAATGTTGCTTAAGTAACAATGTGACACATGTACCAATGTGCGGCGGGGCCTCTACCTGCATAAAAATCGCGGTGTCTAAAATGCCACGTTGCTGGAGTTCAGGTATCACGAAACATCTTTACATTGACTCTAAGCGAGCTGCAGTCACAGTACATGTAACAGGTCCAGCTGTCGATTGCTCTTCAAAGAAAAATGGTCCAATTATGAAACTAGCTGTCATACCACACCAAACGGTGACTTTAGGAAAATGCAATGGAACTGGGTAGATTACATGCGGGGTTTGTTTGGGCCAAATCCTGCAGTTATGGGTGTTGACATTACCATTTAGGTAAAAATGGGCCTCATCTCTCCACGAAATGTTCCATGGCCAATGTTCGTCCATTTCCATCCGTGCAAGGAATTCCAAAGCGAAAGATTCTCTTGCAGCAGTATCGTTACGTTTAAGTTCTTGAACATGTTTGATTTTGTATGGGTAGAACTACAGCACTTTGCGGACAATTTTGCACACCATACTCCATGGTACGTCCATTCGACGTGCGACAGCACGTATGCTGCACTTACCGATTGTTGTTTCCTCCATCGTTTCCATTGTTGTTTCCTCCACTGCTAATGCAACAGCATCCTCGGTTTCCACAGAAGCAGGTTTCCTTCCCCTCCCAGGTGCAACAGATAACAAACCTGTGGCTTCAAACTTTGTCATCATTTTCCTCAAACCCTGCGATGTCATTGACCCTCGGCGTTTTCCTCTTACTGAACGATACCTTTGCAAAGCAGGCTGTTCATTGCTATCGCATTCATAATAACATTTAACGAGAAAAGCACGGTCTTGCATGGTTAGAGACATTGTCGATTCGTAACAATGAGAACTCTGACAAACAGGCTCACTTTTATCTGGAAAATCAAAAGACGTGTAAAGCGCATCTGCATGGATTATTTTCTTCTTCCTGCCGTAAGCCAATTACAAGCCATTGCGGTTTTGCATAACCCCCAAACAGTTTCGTTTTAGAAACTATTAAAAACGTTTTAAACCGATATCTTCATGTCTTAGGGCCGAATTCAGGCTTCAAAATTCACAAATTAGCGATCTGTAAGAAAACGATTCCCGAAATGCTCACATTTTAAATAGTAATCTTGTTTAGGTCAGGGTATACAAAATGTTAGCCGAATTGCTAAGGTGCTGACATTCGGTTCAGATCCTGTGGGTTCGAGTCCTACTGTTGGCATGGATTTTTGAAGCCGTTTGGAATCGGCTTTAAACTTTAGGTCCCCGTCTAATTAGCCCTAGTGTAGCAAAAAGTTGACCGTAGCGCTCTAAACCAAACCAAACCAAAATTTCATGTGTTTGTTTTCAAAAGAAATCCCCCACCCTACTAGATATATCGTCTCCTAGCACCTCCTGAGGCAAAATCCACTCAATTCCGAGAGGGCTTCAACTTTCGAAGTTAAAACTCCATACATTAGTAAGCTCAGCTCTCTTTCTCTGTTCAATGTTACTGAACACGTGATTACTCATCTGCAAAACGAAAAAAATGGGACTATGCAAAAATGAAATAAACTATCCTGCATGCATGACAAGAGAGTGTGCTACTGTTTGTTGGCGCTAATATTAAACCCTCGTATTATAACAGGTTAATATACTTTCGAGATTCTATTATATCGATGTCCAGAATTTTTATTCAACAACACACTTATTTTTGTAATCTTTGAATTTCCTTAATCGAATTTTTCCTGATTATAATCTAAATCTCAGGCTGATGACACACAGAGATACGTACCAGTTCCAAGTTACTATTTTCTATTATGCGGGTTTGAGAGCTTGAGTCAAATGCTTAAATATAACTTCCTGAAAAATATTCTCTTGCTGCTAAAATATTTCGGATTAAAACCTTTTACACGCCAATGTTCCCAAAAGGGAACATCAACTTCAAAATTCTGTGAAAAATACAATTTTATTTATATTTCTCTATAAAAATTATTACTTAGAACGAAGATATGGATTGATTTTTTGGCATCGAGGTTATGTTAATAAAATAAAAAGTGTCTAGGGGAAAAAATCGTAACTTTGGCTTTTTTCTAACTTTTCGTCTAACAAAATTCAAAAATTCGTATAAAATTCAAAATTCAACAAATGATTTTAAAATTAAGAGGGAGTAATTAAAAATGATCATTTTCTTGGTAGAACATAAGTTATATCAATAAAGATTAAATTTTGTTGTTACTATTAGATGAAAAATATGCATGTTCCCAAAAGGGAACATTGGCGTGTAAAGGTTAGTTTTTCAACATAATTAAGTTATTTTGATTACAGTGCATAGGAGTATTGATAAAATGTTTTCGAATACGAGAGCTATTAGTACGTATAAAGGAAAAATGTTTATGACTGTGATCTACTTTTATTACGCCTGTTCACCCCTCCCCCCCGTGTGTGACGGAGAGGGGGGAGGGGGACTCCGATGGGTCTGAAGTGGATTACTCATAGCTGCCGCCTAAAAACGCGGGTTTGTTGATAGTTAGACGTTGTTTATGACTCTATTGGAGGGGCACATAATATGTTGGAAAACACGTGATTATGAGTTCTCATTATTTTCCTTTACTCTGCGATTTTCTTCAGTTGAGAGAGGATATGTCACTTCCATTCTAAATTGAGTATAGATGAATCCATAGTGCCCTGTTTCGATCATCATTCGGGTAAATTGTGTATACGGGGTAAACCAATATAGTTTGGTTTTAAAATATGGATGTTGTGTTCCAGCAATGACTATTAATATGCTATGAGAATCTATAGTGGAAAAAGTTCAGAAATAGAAAACTCTCCTCTTGGATCTAGAGTTGTGTGGGAGCTTCTATCCAGTGTTGAAAATCCAGAGATGCATGAAATTTTCATTGACAACTTTTTCTCATCACACAAGCTGTTTACTGAGTTTTCTGAAAAAGGGGTTGCAAAGCAACTGGCACGATTCGGGAATTTCGGACAGGAAGATGCTTTTTCAAATCATCAAAGGAAGCCTCAAAATGGCAAAGAGGAAATTTTGAGTATCGAAGTGATGGTCAAGCTTATATTTGTCGCTGGACATCCAATTATTCGACCCATGAGCCTATCGTAAAACCCCAAAAAAAATTGATGTTTATCAGCCACATCTGATAAAAGTGTATAATGAGGGGATGGGAGGTGTCGATTTACTAGACAGACTTCTTCGATCATATCGACCTATGTTTAGAAACAAAAAATGGTATTGGAATCTATTTAGCAATGCGCTAAACATGGCTGTCGCTGCTGGATGGATTTTGCATTTACATTTGCACAAAGGTACAACAGCAGAACTATCGCATCTCAGGAGAGAAGCAACTGTGTGTTTGCTTCGCATGAAATTGAAAATCCACTCTGTTCCTGGACCTCACGCACATTGCTATGAATCTTTGAGACGATCAGATGCACATTTTATTGTGCCATCAGCACAAGGATGTTGTGTTGTATTCCAAACGAATACTAGGAAAAAAATATTTTGTGTGAGAAAAGACTGCATGAGAAATACTTTCCTACCTACGATGGACAGCAGAAAACACGTAGGGCAAAAAAGCTAAGAACAAAAATCATTTTTCGTTTTCTTTTTCTTATTTTAAAGAATTTCGGTAGTTTTTTTTTCTCCTTGTATTTTTTAGATTTTCATTCATATTATTATTGTGCTGTGAATTTTTACACAGAGATTATCTGTTACTTCCTTTTTTCTAATGGTTTTTCAATTGTTTGATTAACATGCTAATAAATAATTGTAAAACTGTTTAAATATAGTAATTTTTGCTCATCAACTGTAAAATTAATTTTTTTTTAATTTAGTGGTAAAACTTTTTCTTTTGAAAGCTTCGTTGCACCTTTTGACTAGTTAAGGTGGTATAGCTCTTGAGCACCACCACGGCTCGACCCCGACCACGTGGGGTAGGGGGTGGACCCCGACTATTTTTCTGCTTAACCTGTGTTATTACTCTATAACTTTTAGAAATTTACTTATAACTATTAAAAAATTGGGTACAGAAATCGAAATTTGAATGCAAGAGTCAGTAATCATATTTTATAAAAACATGTGGAAAAACTAAGTGTTTCCCGCCAATGTTCCCTTTTGGGAACATGTTATAAATCATATACAAAATTTTTTTCTTGAAAAAAAAGTACTCATAGTTCTTATGTTTGAGTTTTAATGTGATTTTTATCAATAAATAGTTTGTGTTACCTTTCGATCATAGTGCGGCGTGTAAAAGGTTAAAATTGCTGTTCGAGTAAAACATCTGGCCGGTATTTTTTCGATGAGGAACCCAAGATGTTTCTTTTTAACAAAATTTGTTTTTTATTTAGGAAAACTATGGATATGAGTATGGTCTTTCTAAGTCAAAAATATTTTTTTGTATTGCTTCCAATAAAATAAATCTATCATCAGATTTTTTTTAATTAAAATTCTTAATGACGCCCTGGAAGAGTTTCCGATTTTTTTTCTCCCCCCCCCCCCCCGCCGCAGATCAGATAGAATCTTCAGAATAGATATAACGACTCTATTGCACTTCAAATTTAAAAAATACTGAGAATGTTAAAAGCCAGTTTGTTTGCAATTTATTTCCCTGGTGGTGGATTTTCTTGGAACCACAGCGAAGCGCCTCATCAAATTTTGCTGCTATACGCTAAAAGCAATTAGAGCACTACCTCCAACTACTGGTGAGAAAAAAAAGCGAGTTAGGTTAAGCGAGTTTGGTTTTAGCATTTTAAGTTAATTGATGAGGCACCGAAGTTAATTATGAAAAGAGAGGAATAAAAATTGAAAATTGACTTTGAAAAGAGAGAAATAAAAATTGAAAATATGCTAATAACAATTCCTTACTATAAAAAACGAAGTATATTTGGGCAGCTATCTTATATTTCTTGCCAGTTAGTGTCAATCAGTGGCGCACCCAGGATTTTTTCTTAGGGGGGGGGGGACCCAGATGAACTGATAAAAATATTTATAATGCAAACTCAATATTCATAATGCAATTTCTATTTCTTTGGGAGGGGCCAGGGCCCCTTGCCCCCCCCCAGGGTGCGCCAATGGTGTCAATTTTAACTTTTGGACTAAAAAGATCTCATCTAGTGAGATGAATGCATTGGAAAGGGGCAATGTGTCTTTAAGAAAGAGTGTTTGGATCTCTTTTCACTTGATCGGGACACTGGTAATTGGATTATATAAATTACTAAACATTAATGAATTATTTCAACGTAATTTTTAAACTAGTATTTAATTTTTTTTTTTGGGGGGGGGGTCTTCATAATTTTTATCTGAGCAATATTTCTCCACTTCTTTATTCTTTATTTTTTTTAACTTACACTATTAGACACACACACACACAAAAAAAAAAAAAAAAAAAAAAAACGCAGTAAGAAGGGGTAATGCAAATTGGACACAAATTTGATATGCATACAGCTTTCGATGGAATATGCAAAATTTTAAAGTTTGGCGGCCAATGAATGAACATGTTACGCTGCAGGGCATCTTAACTGCACAACTGGCAGGGTATTAAAGGAGAAATTTCGATTCCAGGTCATAAATTCTTTCCGAATTTCATTCCGTGTACTCAGGTAGACAATAACTATGCCTCGCATACAGTTGCACGAACAATATGCGCAGATGTCAGCATTTGAGAGAGGAAGTGTAGTTGGGGGTCAAAGAAGACGGTTGGTCTAATCGGCGAATCGTTCGACATTTGGATAGGAGCGATGCCACTATTAGACGACGTTGACAGGAATGGGTGAACCATGGCCGAACACAACGTCAAGAAGGAAGCGGTCGGCCTAGAGAAACGACAGAACATGAGGACCGAGCAATCGTCAGAGTGGCACTCACAGCCCCAGATTCATCATTATTATCGATCGTACGTGCAACTGGGTCTTTAGGGACCGCAAGGACCATTCATAGGCGGCTCAGAGAAAGGGAGCTGAGCTCAAGGCGCTCCTTGCGCGGAATACCATCGACATCTGTACATCGACAAGCCTATTTGCAGTGATGTCGGGCACATTCAACGTGGGATGTCACTGACTGGAGTAGAATTGTCTTCAGTGATGAGTCCCGCTTCAAATTGAGCCCCGATGACCAGCGAATACGTGTCTAGAGAAGCCCCGGACAGCGGTGGAATACCAACCTGACTGTCTTCCGCCATACGGGCCGACAACCAGGAGTGATGGTCTGGGGTGCCATTTCATTTCATAGTAGGACCCCTTTGGTGTCATCCGTGGCACCCTTACAGCACAGCGGTACATCGACGATATTCTACGCCCCGTTGTGTTACCCTTCATATCACGCCATCCTAGGCTTACATTTCAGCAATATAATGCCCGGCCGCACACGGCGAGAGTTTCTACTGCTTATCTTTGTGGTTGCCCAATGCTACCTTAGCCACCAAGGTCACCGGAACTCTCCCCCATTGAGAACGTTTGGAGCATTATGGGCAAGGCCCTTCAACCAGCTTGGGATTTTGACGATCTAACACGGCAATTGGACAGAATTTGGCACGATATCCCGCAGGAGGACATCCGCCACCTCTATCAATCAGTGCCAAGCCGAATAACTGTTTGCCTTATGCAAAGGGCCAGAGGTGGACCAACGCGTTATTGACTTTTTCACTTTGTGAAGCTCTTTTTCTTGAAGAAATCATACAATTTTTCTCAAATTGTAAATATTTATTTTTCTGTACATGTACTGTAGATCACATCTACCGATTTTCGTCCCATTCGGATAACTCCGTCTTGGTGCTGCTGCTTTTTTTTTTGTCGTCTAAGAGTGTATTTTCAAAGAGTTCAAAAGGGAATTGTATTATTGTTTCGTTATATAATTCAAATGCATTTGTTGATTTAAAAAAAAAAAATTTTTTAAATGCGGAGGGACTTGTCGCGCCTATAATTCACCGTAGTTTTGCTGGCCACTTTATTATGGGGACGCCATATAAGCGGATCAGCATTGCCCCCTATGAAGGGACGACACAGATGGAGGCAGTTTAGTGGCGCGTCGCCAGGATCCGATCCGAGCACCCTCAGCACCGAAAACCAGCGCGCTGTACCACAAGACCGCCATGGCCCCTGCATTTGTTGAAATGGGTTATTTTTATTTTTTGTTTCGAAACAAAAGAGCTGTAAGTTTAGCAACATTAGTTTGTGTCTAAATAATGTCCTATTAACAGATTCCACCATCTTACAGATAGCATAATTTCTCGGAAAGTCTGAGGGACGATTTATTCTCCCTGTCCTCTCCGTAGATACCGTTGTACCTGTGTTAGCTCATAAACATGACAAAATTAAATCTGGTACAAAACAACAGAGTGGATAAGTCCAGCGGATTTGTACGAAAAAAAAATTTATAAGGCTCAAATAAGGCCTCCATCGAAAAATTGAAATGTGGCTGAGCGGAAAGTCATCATTCTACAAAGTCTTTATTAAAGTAAAATAAAAGAAATGGGTACTAGGTTTGGCGACTCACAGAGAGAAGCATCTGTACAGTTAAAGTATACTTTCTTTGGAGAGCCTTAAACGGGAAAGGACATTGCATTCGCTTTATATGTCAGAAAATTTTAGCATCCATTGGTTTTCGATGTCATGACCTGGGACCTGAGCAATTGCAACTCTCAATATTGAGAAACAATAACCAGTCAGTTATACTTAGCTTACTAATTTTAGCAAGCATTATTTTTATTTCAGAACTGTAGTAATAGGAGTTTATGTGTTCGAACTAATTGTGCCTAGAAGTAATTTTCGGATAAAATATTAGTGGTGTATTATCCCCATGTTACGAACTAATATGCCCCGCCTTCACAAAACTTTTTTAAAGTGAGTTCAAAGAAAGGTACTATAATTATAGTGAAAAAAAATTAACATCCTACGAGCAACAATTTTTGTCATGCTTCCATAGCTAGTAATTTGCACTAATTAAATAAATTATTTTAACATAATTTTTGAACTAGTATTTAATTTTTTTTTCTTCATAATTTATCGTACGGAAGGCGTTGACAAGTGACCAACCGAGATAATTCCTTTAAGACTGATTAAGAATGTATATTACAATTTACGGGCTAAGTAGGTTACTTTTCTGATAATTTGAACTTCAATGAAAGTTAGTCTTTTGGGAGTTTCACCCCAAAAAAGTAACATCACACTATAGAAGTAGTATTTTCACTCCATTTACGGCGAAAGAGAAATTAGGGGAGATAAAACAAAACCTACAGTCTACAAATTACCGTTGATGTAATCAGGGTAATCCTAAAATTTCTTAAAATACGTTGAAATAATGTAATAAGTCCGGAAAATTTTAATTTCATTTGTATCTACTCATTCATAGAATAAAACTACTTTTCTTGATCACTCAGAGACGTTAATGCGTTCACATTTTTTATCAAATTCATCTAAAATGAATCATTATTTGTCCCCTTTTATATTAATCAGATTAGTTATTAATGTTAATTGAAGGGCTTGGGTGATGAAGGGGTTATGTAACAAAACCCAAATTTAGAGTAATTTAGGTTTAAAGTTTCATTTGTTGCAGCTTTATCATTTTCTGGTTTTGTCGTTGAGTGAGTGTATGAAATTAGTCTAATGACATCTATTTTTTAATGTACCAAGTTTTATTTACTTACCTGTATCCATAATATATATTTTTATATATTTTGTGTACATAACTTCTTCATCCTCAAAAATTTTTTTTAATCTGTAAATTATCTAACGAATGAATGAGGCAAGATGTAAATAAATTCAATCATTGCAAAGCTCTATATATGATTCGAAAAAAAGTATACAAAGTGAACTAATTTGGGCTATTTCAGAACAAAATCAAAATATCTTAGCATATCTAACTTGAAATATTTGACTACAACAAAAACATTAAATCAATTTTATCTAAGCTTCTAAATCAAAATAACAAAAAACTTGAATTTGGTAAGGCCTCAATGGCATGGTCTTTCATTAATAAGTATATTGTTGTACCATCTGTATTCTTCTGGAATAAATCTAAGCTGGTCTTTCAGATTTTCCTTTTTTTCTTTTGACAACTCCCCAGTCTTTTCAAACAATCGGGAAATGGAAATGTCCCCCAAGCTTGCTTCTTGATTCAAGTAGCGCGTTATGTTCACTTGTTTAAAAGGAGTGTTGGGATCATACGATTCTTTGAAAAAGTAAAAAACATATTCTTCAACACGAATCTATTTCACACCATCTCTAAAACGCACGATTTCCTTTAAGGTATCCTTTTTTCTGTTTAAGAGTTTCAACTTCGTCATTAGGTCATCAGTTTTACGGATATGGTTACTCATATCTATAACTAGACTTCTTTTGCTTGATTTGTCGATAATATCCCGATATTGCTCGGGTAAATAGATGTTTTGGTGTTTTCTTAATACTTTTTCAATTCGGCCAAAGTATCTATCACTGTCCAGGTAAGTGTGCCCCACTTCAGGAAATTTATGGTCAATAGTTTTGAAACTTTCTTTATTTATTAAGTACTGGTAGAGACATACCATTAAAAAATTCTTATTTTGGCCTGAGCAAGAATCCGACCAAATGATTATATGGTCTTTGCTTTTTAGCTGGTTATCAAGTTCAAATTGTTGGTTTATGAGTACATTTGTCTTTACTATGTTGGCAACACTCTGTCCATCACTGTGTGTTAGAAATGGTTGTTCGTTGTGTATGTACAATGTAGTGCACGTGTTGTTAAGTTTTAATAAAAAATAAGAAAAAGGATATGCATTTACAATTATTTCATCAAGTAACATGTTAACAGAGTTTATTTAATACAAATGAAGTGAGTAATGAGCTTAAGACCCCAGAACTCCCTCTCTTTGCTCGGTCCTCGGTCCAGGTACAGAATATAGCTCTCGAACCCTCTTTGGCTGTGATATGAATGCCTAAGTTGTAAAACCAGGCTTGGCGAACATAAAATGCCTTTGACGTGCTAAGACGTGGGAGGGGCATGGTTTGCTGGAGGTCGACCGTTAATTAAGCAATTTTGCTATCTGATTCAGCCAGCTCTCTATCTGACCTCATAGCTTCACATGCAGCTTGGAAGTTTTCTATATGCTCCTCAATTTTCTCACCTGAATCACATGTGCTGCAAGTGTCCGATTTAGGTTGTCCAAAAGAGATATTATAATGCGTAACGAAAATTTGGCGGTAATAACTTTCCTTTAGCTTTCAAAATTTATCAGGAAGCTTATTGTTTTTACATTCATTGATGTACAATTTATGCATTTTCGACACAGATAGAAGTGGGGAAAGACATTTTTTTATGCGTATTACAATGCCTAGAATAATGTGATCCTTCGGCAGGAAATTTCGAAATATGTTCCATAACAGAAACCTTGACATCTTCACTAGTTTTGTTGGGTCTCACATTATGTCTACCCCTTTTATCAGGTTGAGGAGTACTTGTACCAGATTTTATTTTATTTTGAATGATTTCAATTTTTTTCAGACTTATTTGATATAAGTTAGCCAAAGCTTTTTTGCACACTCTAGTTCGGACACCTCCTGTTGTGACCATATACTTGTATGAAGATAACTTATGATTTACAGCACCCTTTTTCATTCTCTTTATGGGAACCTTTTCAATATTATTAAAAAGCAATGCATTCTTAGCATCAACATTTAATTCATAAAAAGATTTAGGAATGAATGCCCGCATTTCTTCGTCAAAGTTACTTGTACAATCGAAACGACATTTATCGTGACATAAGATTCCCATTTTAATAGTTTTAGCAGGAATAACATTTCCTTTATATGAAATATAGCTTTCACCTGCTTCTCTTCTAATTGACGCTTTTTTCTTTTTCCATTCTTCAGGATTTCTTTTCCGTTTCCTTGAGGTTTTTATATAAATTTGTTGTTGTTTTGTTTGTGCATTTTTAGATGAAGTTATAGGGCTTACCTGTTGTATGGGACCATCACCTGACTCATTTCTAGAAAGACTTGAGGGACTCATTTTATCCAGTTCGTGAGCAAACTCATTAGACGAAACCTTATTAAATTCACTGAGGTTTAGTCCTACCGGTAACTCACAATCACTTTCACTCAGGTCGCTATAATTTGGTTCATACAAATCGCTTGATTCATCATAATCACCGAAACTGTTGATGCTGCTTGAGGGATCACTTTCTGATCCATTCTCTGAAAAAAAAGGAAATAAATAAATAGGTACTAAAAAAAATATAAATAAATAAAAAAAAAAAATTTTTTTTTAAATAATAATAATAATGCATTTATATGTATCATAAGACTTACTTACCAATATTTATTTCTTGCTGAAGTTTCTGCCATGGGATTACTTGTTCTGTTTAGTTTATGTAGGTCAGTGGATGCCAGTAGATATTGTGCATTAAAAAAAATTTACGCGGAAATCAAAGTATCAGGCATAAGTCAAAAAACCAAGCTTTATTACATCGCCAAATAACTAACATTAGAACAAACTTCGTTGACTGCCCGGATCTAGAATTTGCATACACGTTGCCAACTGTCCAACAACATCTTTTAAACAAACGATTTATACCGCTGCCGTGGTGACGTCATAGCAAAAATAAGACGCGATCTTCACTACGTCACCACATCAGCGATATTTATTGTAACCTCCAGACCTATCATAACAACCACCTGTTGAATGCATGAAGGGGTTATGTTACTATCATTAGTTTAGGCTCCATTGGAAGAAGGGGTAAAGGGCACATGACCCTTTCATCCTCTATGGTTTTAGCAGGAAAATGTTACATAGCCCCTTCATCTTCTTCATATCTTTGTTTCTAACTGTTTTAAAATATTCAGATTTTGCTACATAACACTTCTGCACATAACTCTTTCATCCATTGAATTAGATTGTATTTTCAAAAAATGTAACATAACCCCTTCATCCACCAAACCCTTCAATTGCGCTCAACTTTCATATAAATAAATATGTGAAAAAATTTTATGTGAATAAAACTGAATCATTTATAAACTGTTTTGAGCGTATATAACATGCGATATTAATAAATCTAAATTATTTTCTAAAATAAGGATACATAATGACATAAAGTAACTGAAGCTTTCGGTTTGTTATAATTCAGTGACAATATGTAATTCTTACGTCAGTTTCACGTATTGTACATTTCAAATAATGTTGAATATTTAGCTTATACTGCAGCCCCCCCCCCCCCGAAAAAAAAGTAACAGTAAAATTGATTCAAAAACGCAAATAACCGTTTTCTTACAGCTTCATTCAAAACCGTTTTTTTTTTTGTTTTATGAAAGGTGTATAATGGTTGTCTCCAAAATATGAAAACCAAATTTAGTACTTTTCCTAAACATGTAGATATTTATCTTCCTTAACGTGCTTCTTGAAGGTTAACTCTAACGTGTTTCTTCATTTTATCTTTTTTCTAGATTAGAGTTGAAACAGATTATTCAAGTTTTATATTTTGTGTGTGATGTTTAACAAAAGTCATTTTGCTCCATTGCGAAAATACAGCGGTGGAATTTTTCACATAGTATTAAGATTTGAGTGTTTTTCCTATATTTTATTGCAATTTTTAAATTTCTACTGTTTTAGTTAAATATCTTTAACTGTTTTCGGTATACCCAAAAGGTAAACGAAAAAAATCAATGCAAATTTACGAGAATGTCAGACATAAAATATGAAATATTGTTTCAGTTCACTAGATGGCAGCACTACCAAAACTATTCTTATTTTGAAATCTGGTCTCAAATTCGAATTGAACTAATGGAAATAAATTGAAAACTCAGTGCGGCAGGCGATCGTCACAGTGGTACCTGACCCGTCGGAAAGAAAATGCGTTGGTGGGACGCATATGAAAAATATTCATCGTGAAAAACACTCAGCACTCTAAAATGATTAAATAACAAACAATATGTACATGCCCACAGTGTCGCTGACCGCAAAAAGAGGTTATGTGCGGGAAATCATAAGAAAGTACTCTTCTTCATATGGCCGTGATAGTTCAAACCCTTTCGAAGAACAATCGTTACAAAGCAATTTATTATCTCCAAATTTATTTCTCTGATTAGTTTAATTTCAAATTATTTGTAAAAGGCGTTTATTAAAATGGCATGCTATATTATGAAGACCCTATCGTATAAATGAGAGTTTAAAACCAAGCAGCCTTAAATATGAGGGAAGGAAGTGTTCCGTTAATGAAACTTTTAGTATAACGAGTTATGAAGAAGTTTTCAAAGCAATTCAGCTAAGAAATCGAACTCGGGAAGCTAAGGGAAAATGGATCTAAAAAGATAAATTTATGGCCCGAATCCCAAGAAAGGGAGAACTTGGAAACTTTTATTTTTATCGCATAACTGTTTACGTCAAAACTTTTAAGACCCTATCTGACCAGTGCATCGTAGTTCCAAAAGTCGTCGATAGGGGAAGATATTGTGCTGCTGTTGTCAGCGTACAAGATAATTTGCATAAAACGCAATTAAAACACCAAAATGCAAATTCATGACTGCATAGTCGACAGCAGCGCCAGTATTTTGAGTTATAAAGATCAGTGCGGAATCTGTTGCTCCATAGCTTTACAGAAGAAAGGGTCATCAGTCACATTTTTCCACTTGCATGGCCACCTCGCTTCCCGCACCTATTGACATTTATAGTACCTAATTGATATTTATAGTACCTAATTGATATTTATAGTATTAAAAGAACTGCAAGTTAAAATCTCCGGTAGGAAAATTAAAAGATTGCATTAAATCCCTTGACTAGAACATAGAGCTACATTCTCATCCGGACGTAACTGATCACTACGTATATCTGCAAGTGTACTTTTGAGTTGATAACCCGAGTTTATAACTGTTCTATTTCAGTTCACAGTTTTTTTCTAAATTCGCTTATTTGAAATTAGAATGTCAAAATAATGTGGCCAACTGTAACTGGTAAGGTTGTAAAGTGATGATCTTATTTTTGTTAATGAAAACCATAATTATAACATATAAATGATTTATTATAGTAGTGCTAAACATTAAACACAATTGTCAAATTCTTAAATTTACTTGTAGCATTCGTTTAAGAAATTTTTTCAGTTAATCCAACTCTACTAACAAATAAATGATAGAGAGAGGGTAAAAAAAAGGTGGTCAACATCGCCAGCCAACGGAATCATTGAGTATTGTTGAGAATTCAACTCGTTTTGCTGACGTCAAACCACCTAGAAAAGGACCATAGGACCATACGAACATGTGGCTAAGGGCCTGTTCACATAGGAGTCCGTTGCGTTGCGTTAAGGAAAAGATGACGTTGGGACGAAAATAAACCAATCATAGGCGTTAAAAATTTCATTGCTAATCGTTTGGAGGCATATGATTGGTTTATTTTTTCATCTCAACGTCATCTTTTCCTTAACGCAACGCAATGGACTCCTATATGAACAGGCCCTTACTGTGTTACCTAGGCCAACGCCTTCAAACACAGATTTTTCAGGAGAATTTCATCGGAGAGCGGGATTTTTAGTCAGAACATGGTGGGTGAAATGAAGAGTTCTTAATGGATGTCTCCAGGATCCTCGTGTTGATTCGTTGATGGGGGTGGAGTCAATGGCTGTCTGTAAGCTGGATAACAATACGCCATCGGAGTGCGACGCCATTTTTAGCTTTGGAGACCAGAACTAACTGTTCCCGTGTTAACGTCCATAGAGGAAAATTTCGACGATTTTTTACTTCAAAGCCAATATTTTTAAATTCGTGAAACCTCTTGAAATGTATACCGAAGAACGTCAACTTAATTTTAAAAATACAATTAACCTTGTTCCAAACGCAATATTTAAAGAAAATTGAAAGGTTTCTTTGGAAATCGGCTGTTTTACGCTTTGTACGCAAACATTTGGCACAAAGTTGGCTGTTTGTCGCCAAGTACGAATGCTTTTGTACATCTCAAATTTATCTCTGTATTGGCGATCAATATCTCGCTAGGCAATGAATGGGCGGAAGCTATAATTTTCATGGATTATTTATGTTTCTGGGTTAGATTTCTCCCGTCGTGATTATCAAAAGTATTTCATTTTAATGATGCACTTATCATTTTTTTATGCAACGTATATCTAGAAGTATTATTGTACAACCAAAGTATTTGTTTCAAAAGTATTTTATATTTCTATAAAAACTAAATACAATTTATAGTAAAACTATGTAGTTTACGTTCAGTACAAAACTGAATTTGCCACCTCACACTTTATTTAAATAAGCTCTGTTTTTCTGTTGACTGCAGTCATCAGAATTAGAAGCACAGCAACTAATTTTTCCATTTCCCTTGAATGTTTTGTTGTAAATAAAATAGTGGGCTGAATTGTATCAATATTTCTTTACTATATTCTGGTAATTCTGTGTTGTGTATAAAATTAACTTTTTAAATTTTATATCGATAATTAATTTATTGATTGTTGAAATTATTTAGCTTGATCTGTTTGAAACTTGACAAGCAATTTAAAAGTTACAGTTTTCGTATTTTTATTTGTTGTTAACATTTCTCAAACATTAGTAAACTCAATAGTATGTCCCATATTTCATGACTAAAATATATAATTACGCCATCTCCTTATTCTGATATAAGCATCAAAGATCAAAATCTATGTAATTATGCTTCTTGCTCTTTCTGGAAGGTTTAGCCATGAAGTCACAATTATGATCCAATTTTCAAAAGTTTGAATTGACTTCCATCTGATATCTAAACAGTCAAGAACTTAATCAAAAGGCTTTAAATTTTCTAAACATTTCTGAACTTTTAACATACTGCAATTACCTTTGAAAATCTATGTTTATAATAAAAATAATTTTCAGTCAGTATCATATATTTCTGACAACTACATGAATAAAATATATTTTAAAATTAACCATTAAATTGATATAATTTAAAAGTTAATATCATTTAAAACTTATATTATTTAGAATTTTAATCATTGGTATTAAAAGATTATTTGCTATCATTTTATTTCTCTCAAATTCCGTCTCGCTTATTTCAGACCTCCAATATAAATTTGTAAAAATTTAAATTTATTTTTCGGTGATCATTAGTAAATTTGATACTTAATCCTGTGTATTAGTACATATCATATTGTAAGACAGTCTAAAGTAATTCTGTTTTGTGTATAAAATTCACTTTTTCTGTTTTGTGTTCATAATTAATTTATAAATATATTGTAATTCTTTGTAGACAAGAGTAACTGGGTGAGTCATGGGTGAAATTTTATTATTAACAATTTATAACCTCATCTAACTACCACAGGAAATAGTATCTAGGGGTAAAAACTGAATAAATTGCTACTGTATAATGAGTGTTTTATTGACAATATATCCCACATGAAATTATCCAGTATTAAACTGAAGAAATACTAAAATTTTACAATTAAAGAATTTTCATGATAGAAAAGACAAAAATAATATAAACAATACATTTATATCTTGATAGTTAGATTTCAAGAATTCTGTGGATTATGTCAATAAATATACATTTTTAATTCATCAGCCAACAAGACTTAACACTTAAAAACAGATATAATTTAATCTATTTGAAAAGTGTAGCACCAGCTAGCTTGGTATGAGAGACAAGTTGCATAAGCAGTTAATAAAAATAAACAATTTCGTTTTATGCAATAAAGCATTTTAATTTTTTTTAATTATGACCTACAGTATATAAACGTCACATTTCGCACTTAATTAAACGATGATTATTTATTGATTTCTAAAATTTTCAGGAAAGTTCTTCGAAAGTTATCGTGAGTGGGAGAATTTGAAATGCTTCAAATCAAAACAGTGAAATTTATAAATATCTTTAAATACTTACTGATCTCTAGCAGAGCATGTTGAGTTTTTAAAAATGCAAACCAAGATTTGAGAAAAAAGAATCAACAACAAAATTAAACACAATATGGTAAGTTTTAATTTTTCATTGATGCATGAACACAAGCATGTATTAATCCAGACAAGTCGTAATAGAACGTCTATAATTGATAAGGCTTAATTGCATCTTAATCCTCTCGTTTGATTAAGTTGAAATTTTCGCACAAAAAAGTACCAATATCTTACGTAGGCACACAACTCGTCACTCTCACAAGAAAACAAACTTTTCTAACAATCCCAAAATGATTTGGCATCTTTTTCGTACAGTTTTTATATACAAGGTTACCATAGAAGAGTTATCATAATATTCTATTTGAATACGGATATCGCCTTCTTGGCAGATTTTGGCATAGCAACATTTGAAACTAAATAATATTTATTGTTTTTCTCGTTAAAAACGACATTTCCAGGCGTAATCTTTTCAAAAATCACAGATCTTCAGTATTTAAAGGTTTACATAGTAGGAATTCAGCCAAGTATGAATAGATTTCGAATAAAAGTTTCCCCAAAATAGTGGCCATATTAATCTCCATAGGGTTTCTTAGTTTTCTTCTCCAAAGGTCTCCAAGATGGCAGCCTCACTCCGATGGCGTATTGGCCAGTTGAGAGAGGAGGAAGAAAAGTGATTGGATAGAGAGATAAGGTTCAGAATCCGTGAGTTCAATTACTAGGAAAAAGAGCAAATCCAAAAGGATTTACACAGAGACAAAAATTAAAAGTGTTAGAAGGAAGTTTAAGGATAATAAATAGATTTTTATTATATTTCATAAAATTTTTTAAATGTTTTTTGCCTTGGCAAAGCCAAGTATAGTTTTTGTATTTTTTATTTTTTATTTAAATGACTAGGACAAACAAAAATTTAAAACGAAAGACTCAGGATGGCACGAGGCCTTTTCCTGTTAGTGGGGTCAGCGTGATCATAATTTGCAAGATTAATTAAGAGTTCACTGTCAATAGAGTTGTGAAAGTTAATAGCTTGGTTTTTGAGATAGTTTCGAATAGTAGGGATTCCTAATTTCCTGTAAATACAAGTACAGTTGGTTCTCTGTTTAACGACGCTCTACTTAACGACGATCTCTATTTAAAGACGATATTTCCCGGTCCCGGTCCCTCCGACGTAAAAAAATTCTATTTAACGACGCTTTTGTTTCTATTTAACGACGATTTTTTCTTAAATGATAAACTTTTTCTTCAACATTTTATTTACAGGAGGGTTACTTTCTGTGGGGGAGTTTGGTTTCAATAATAGACCCAGAATTTCATTTATGTTTGTTGCAATCATAGACTTGTTGCAGTGGAAAAAAACCGGGGGAGGGGGGGGAGGATTACTGTTTCTCGGAAGATCGAACATTGTTCCCTGGTGGATCGAATTTCTTAGTGCGGGTGTGGAATCACTCTATTGTACCTACCATGTTCTCATGTGATTTACGAACTGTCCAAAAGCACCCCTCTCTCACTCCTTCTGGGAAGTACGTGTTCATGTTTAGAGAATTCATGGTTGTGTGTAGGAGCTCATTCCAGTACGAATACGAGGTGAGCAGAGCAAAATGGCATCAAAGCGAAAGCATCTTACGCTACACGAAAAAGTGAAAATTATTGAAAACTGGGAAGAAAGTGTTGGAATAACAAAAGTCCAATTCGGAAGACAATTTCAGCTACCCGAGTCTACTCTCAAAGGCATTTTAGCAAGCAAAGAGAAAATTCTTGAAGCAGCACAAAAATTTGGTTTGGGATCCAAATCCAAACGGCAGAAAATTCAACGTGGCCGATCAGAAGAGTTTGAGAAGGCAGTCCTGCAATGGTTTCATCAAGCAAGAGCATCTAACATTCCAATTTCCGGAGTGATATTTAAAGAAAATGCTATTATTCTGGAAGAAAAGTTTGGAATGCAAAATTTTCAGGCTTCGGCTGGTTGGCTAACAAAGTTTAAAGAAAGATACGGGCTTGTATTTAAAAGCATATCTGGCGAAAGTGGCTCCGTAGATGAAAAAATAGTGGATGAATGGAAAATAGTGCTGAAGGGGATATTAGATGGATATGATGAGAAGAACATATTCAATGCAGATGAGACGGGCCTATTCTACAATATGGTGCCTAATAAAACCTTAACGTATATGGGCGAAAAGTGTTTTGGTGGAAAACACAGCAAGGAACGATTAACTGTTTTACTGTGCACTAATTCGGATGGATCTGAGAAATTTCCACCACTAGTTATAGGCAAATCAAAGCAACCAAGGTGTTTTAAGAATATCACCAGGAAACCTTGTGAGTACCGCAATAAGAATAAAGCGTGGATGACATCACAAATTTTTATTGACTGAATTAGAAAATTTGATGCAAAAATGCATCGAGAAAAGAGAAAAGTTTTACTTTTAATCGACCGATGCACTGCACATACTCCAAATATCCCTGGACTTACAAATCTGACTATCCATTTCTTACCAGCTAATTGCACTAGCAAGTTGCAGCCATTAGACCTGGGTATCATTCGCAGTGTGAAAGCATACTACAGAAAGTCTTTAATTAGGAAATTAATAAACAATTCGGCTGACAGTATAAAAATTAGAAAATTTACAATCTTGGAAGCAATGCACATGATAACATCAGCATGGAAAGAAGTTTCTTCATCCACAATAAAAAACTGCTTTCGCGTTGCTGGAATTCACAAAGAACTTGTAGTGGAACTGCAAAGTACGGATGTAGAAATCAACGAAGATGACATTACCCTGAAGAATGGAGAAGTCTTGTTAAAGATGAGGATGTTTCAATTCAAGATTTCTACAATTGTGATAAATATGTTTTAACAACAGATTACAGAAATGTAGAACAAATTTATGAAGATATTGTAAACGAAAACACAGTGTCAGACGATGAAGGTGAAGTTGAAGACCCTTTAAAACGAGACACTGCCACAGTCTTACACAGATGCAATTTCTGCTCTAGATGTTCTCCGACGCTATATTACATCGAAAATGGAAGGTGACTCATTTACCATTTTAGAAAATCTGGAAAAGAGAATAACGAAAACAAGGCGAATGAAGCAATCAACACTTTTTGAATTTTTTAAAAAGTAATTTATTGTATTGTTTGTACTCTTTTTTTTCAATGTAATTTAAAATAACTTTTTGTGAATAAAATAATGATGATAATAAAAATAACATTTTTAAACACGCTAATATATTAAGAAATATATTGACAGTCCTAAGACTGTAAAGTGTGAAGGGAAATGTTATTTTTTCGCAAATTCTGTTTAAGGACGATCTCTACTTAAGGACGATTTTTCACGGTCCCTTGAAAGTCGTTAAACAGAGAACCAACTGTATTTCTGAAATACCATTCCGCGTTAACAATTTGTCGAATGGTGCTGCTCTGAGCAGATGCGAGTTTTTTAATATGGGAATTTGCACAGTATGACCACGCTGGCCCTCCATAAGTTAAGATAGGACGAAGATAGGAGTTATAAATGAGCATTTTATTGGCTATGCTTAATTTGCTGTTCCGAGAAATTAAAGGGTAAATTAATCTTCTGGCTGCTCGGAACTTGTCCCTAACATGGAGAATATGGTTTTTCCAAGTGACATTTTTGTCTCATACGACACCTAGGTATTTGACGGTATCAGACCAGTGGATTTTTGTGTTTCCTAATTGAATTTGGTGACTGTTGAATGTCTTTTTACGTTTTGATGTAAACATGACAGCAACGCATTTTTCAGAATTAATTTTAATTTTCCATTTGTCGAGCCAATTTTGAATGGAGAACATATGGGTATTGATATATTTAACTGCATATTTAAAATTTTTGTTGGTGGCGTAAAGGGCAGTGTCATCAGCAAAAATAGCAATATTGGTGTTAATATTTTGAGGTACGTCATTAATAAATATGTTAAACAAAATTGGGCAGATAAACGCTACCTTGTGGGACTCCTGAGTTAATGTTAAATTTACTAGAGAGTTGTCCGTTAATTTTTACTTGAAAGGTGCGATTTTTAAGATAAGAGATGGTGATTTGGGGAGGTGGATGATTTGGGGTGGGAAGTAGTAGTTAATAAGTTTATGAACGAGACCGTCAATCCAAAGTTTATCAAAGGCAAGGGAGATATCTAGAAAAAGGGCCGCAGTGGAGGATTTATTTTTCTTAGCACTAGCAAGATTTTCAGCAAGACGATAAACTTGGTGCGAGGCGGAAAGATATTTTCTGAAGCCGAATTGGTATGAAATAATGATTTGATTGTCATCGAGGTGCTCGTTAATTTTCCTAGCAATAAATTTTTCGGTGATTTTACTAAGAGAATTTAGAAGGATGATAGGGCGATAGCTGGAAGGAGAGGAATGGGGTTTATTAGGTTTTAAGATTGCGACAATAATGGAGTTTTTCCAGCTGTGGGGAAAATGTTCAGATTTAAAAATAGAAATGATAAAAATGGTAATTTTGAAGATATATTTAAAAGGGGGGGGGGTTAAGTATAGTGTTGTTGATGTTATCTTCCCCAGGGGATTTTCTTTTAGGGAGATTTTTAATGAAATCTTTGACGTCGGCGGAAACAATAAAGGGAGTGGGACTATCATGAGGGGTGTTTAAGAAAAGGTTTATACTATTTTTGACTATGTTATCAGTACTTGGGTTAGAGATTTGATTTGGGGTAAAATTGTTTGCAAAATTTTTGCCAATAACTTGGCATTTTTCCATATCCGCAAGAAAGTTTGCGTTGTTGTCGGGGTCTTTTAGGGGGGAATGGTCCGGTATTGATTTTTAAAACGCCTGACGGCACTCCAAATGGAATTGTCAGTAGTGTCTAATGAGTCCAAGAAATTATTCCAATTAATATTAGATTGATCACGAAGGTAAAATCTTAGATCTTCCTGAGTTTTATTCATAATTGTTTTGTTATCAGTGGTTCTGTTATGCTGACATGCTTTACGAGCTCTGTTTTTGTTGTTTGTGAGAATTTTAAGTTGAGGGTCATGGAGAGTTTTAACACGGGGAGGGATTAATTTTGTGCTTTTATTTATACTATCATTAATATCAGTGGTGATACTTAAAACTAGGTTTTTTCAAATCATTAATGTTATTGACAATGGGGATGTAGTTAATATTATTGAGTTCATTTTTTAAGGTGTCCCAGTTGATTTGTTTGGTGTGATTAATGATTAAGGGATTTGTGTCAAGAGGGATACGGATTTCAACTGGGTTGTGGTCGGAAGTGAGCTCACAGTGGGTATTAATTGAAAGATCATGAGGGAAACCTTTAACAAGGGCAAAGTCAATAATACTATCGGTATTAGTAGAAAAGTGGGTTGGGGAAGTGGGGGCGATATTGTCTAAGTTAGTTTTACTAGTAAAATTATAGATTAAGTTACCATAATAGTTATTAGTTTTACAATTCCAGAGTTTATGTTGGGCATTAAGGTCACCGAAAATTAAAGTATTTAAATTAATAGAGTTTAAAGCATTAAGGTCTTCGTTAATATCATTTGATTTTTGCATAGGTGGGATATAGGTTGAGATGATAGTATAGAAAGGAAGATTGTTTAATTTAATGTTGATAGCGGTGGCGTTAATACACTTAAGATGGGGGAGAATGATATCATGGTGTAGGAGGGTATTTTTAACTAAGATAGCAGTGCCTCTCATGGGATAAGAATTTAAGTAGTCGTTTCTGTAGGTGGTGTAGTTGTAGACTTTAAGTTTATCCGCTGGTTTGAGGTGGGTTTCCTGAATTAAAATAATATCAGGGTTGGACTCATTTATGAACTCCTTGAACTCACGGATTTTAGCATCGATACCGTTAGCGCTGTCCATGCGAAAACAGACAGCGAAAGGGGGGTCATTAACCGGAATTTAGGACACATTTGAAGAGCTCGTGGAAGAAGCTGTATTGCTGGGTGGAAAAATGAGTTTTGTGCCGTTTAAAAGATTTTTAAGATATTTATGATTAAAGTTTTACAGGTTCGATTACTAGTTTCTAATTACCCAGGTTCGTTTTAACCCAGCGTGTACGTTCTGTAGAAAGGAGACACAACTAAATGTTTTTAAATGATGAGGACCAATATTTACAAATTAACAAAAAATATTTATTACCACAAATAAACAATTCAATTATATAGTATAAAATGATTACTATTCTCATAACCACATGTAGCATTAATAATGTGTTAAATGGTTAATATTCTTTAAGTAGCAAATTGGGTCCTCACCGAAGAAAAAAAAAAGTATGTATCATTTAAGTGATATTTAATTTAAATTTAATCTTAAAATAGTATTGTCAATCAACAGAAAAGTAAAGACCGACTTACCCCAAAATCGGCTTGTCTGAAAATTGCTGATCACCCACTCGCACGGCATAGTCGCAGGGCGGACTCGAAAGTCTCACCACAGAGCTAGTTAATCGAGCCTGCAGGCCCATGCCCACAGGGCCGAGCTCTCTGCGTCCTTCTATCTCCTAAATCTGAACTCCTGTCTCTAAAAATTCAAGTCCCCCTCTTAATATTAATCTCAACTTTTTCCATATTCCTCTCTACCTTCCAATCATAATATTTTCTTTTCCATATAAACTTCACCTACGTCTTAAAACTTTTTCCTAGTGGCTATAACATTTTTCTTTATTAAACTCGCAAAATCTCATTGGACCTATACTTTTCTCACATTTTCCCCCTTTTCCTTTCCTTCATTTTTCTTATATTTTATATTTCTTAAATTTCCCCTCTCTAACTTTTCTATAATCTCAACAATACTTACTGTGGCACAAATTCCTTTCAATTCTTATTCCATTTACTAAGGGGCTTTTTCGACTGACCCTCGCTTCTACGCAACTCTTTTCACCGAAGGCGCCTCTTTATGGGAGCGGTCTTTTTAACTCTTCGGTTACTAAGTCAAAGGACACTGCGCTATTCTCCAACGTTTTTCCCTCTTTATCATAAATATTTTTATTCCTAAACACGCTATAAAATATCCCATTCTGTGGTTGACCATTACAACCGGCTCTCTCTCACCTTCCTCTCCGTATTAAAATTTTATGGCTAACTCCTTTTTTTATGGCTAACTCCTTTTAACTTATTTCTTACCCTTTACACAACGTTTTACAATGCATAAAGGAATCCTGAAATGGCTTGCAGCTGTTAAAAATCTCCGAGAAACCCTTGCTGGCTTGAAGAGCCAGCAGTATACCTTTTCCTCCGCTGTTACGTTTAATTTAATGTTTTCTCTTGCGATTCTTAAGTTATTTAAAATGAGAGAGAAATAAATTATATTAAATTGAGTTGTTATTTCGTTTATAATTGTGTTAATTTCTTGAAATTGTTTGAGGAGGGAAAAACCATTAGGTGGGGGAGTATTGGTATTCGAGGTTGATGGAAGAATGAGGCCCCCCCCCCCTCATTCTTCCATCAACTTCGAATGGGGGGGGGTTGTTGGATTGAGTTGGGTTTGAAGTTTCTGTTTGGTTAATATTGGCTTTAGCCATTTGGGCAAAAGTTATGTTTGGAGTTACTTGCTTTGCTGTTTTTGAGGTTTCTTTGGCTTCCTTTACGGCCTGTTTTTTAGCGGCTATATTGTGAGGGAATTTAGGGCAGCCTCTCCAGTTTGCTGGGTGATTGCCTTGGCAGTTGCAGCATTTTGCAGCTTCCACCTTTTTTACTTTCTGGTTGTATGTTCGGGCATTCGTTTGTTAGGCGATTTCCTGCACATTTAACACATCTGGGGTCCATAAGTCAATATTTACTGTGGTGGTGAAAGTGCTGACATTTGAAGCATTGGGCCGTTTTCTAAGGGGAATTATAGTATTCTACTGTGATTTTAATGTAGAAAAGAGAATTAATTTCGAAAATGGTTTTAGCTTGATCAGTAGGGGGGGGGGTTGTACTTGAAAAGGGGGAGGAAGGAGCCGTTTTTTCTGGTTAATTGGGCAACATTTATAACGGTGAAGCCAAGAGAAGTTAGTTTTTCCTTTATTTCTTCGGTAGCAAATTCTTTGGGTAAACCTCGAATAACAACTTTGATAGGGCGAATAATGCCAAGGGGAAGAATAAAACCTTTAATATTGTTATCTTCTAAGAATTTGGTTATAGATTTATGATTCTCTTCAGTGCTTGGGTCTATACGGATAAATTCGCCGCCTATTTTCTCATGAAATTTACGAACATCATTTGGTCCAGCGATAGCAGTAAGGATTTCTCTATAGTTTCCCTTCTAATTATTGTAATATGTTTGATTTTAGGTTTAGTAACTGTAATTCTAGGGTTATTCTCGTTATTTTCATTTAAGTTTGCTTCTTTCAAAGTACTAAATTTATTTTTAGTTGACGTTGTTATTCCCTCAATAGGGATTGGCTTTTTAGCCGTTAATCTGGCTGCTGGTACGGTGAAACCATCGTCGTTAGTCGATGAGCTGGCTTCTTCAGCGGAATTTTCAGAATGTGTTAGTTTCACAAGCTTTGACCGGTTAGTAGAAGTAGGAAGGTTAGAGTTTGGGTTAATAATTGAATAAAGCTTGCCAATATGATCTCCAAGCTTACCTAGCCAGAAAACTTCAAAAACATAAGGATGAACAAGCTCCAGACTTCCGAACAATTCCGGATCAATCTTCCCTTCAATTAATCTTTGTAGTATCAGTCTATCTTTGTCATTCAGGTCGGTGATGTCAGGCATTGGGGTGGTAATCTCAGGATCATGAACAGGCGGACTTTCATCACCTAGAAAAAGTTTAATGTCAATTGCTATTTATAGTAAGAAAAGAACCGTAAGTTAAAATTTCTGGTAGGTAAATTAAAGAAAAATTGAAACCACGTTCCTAGAAGATAGCGCTACAATCACATCCGGACTCGACCGATTACTATATATTTTGTACTTTTGAGCCGATAATCTAAGTTTATGACTGTTCTGGATCACATTGTAATTTTGTTCTAAATGTGCTTATTAGAAATTAGACTGGCAATATAATTTGGACACTTCACTTGGTATGTTGTATCTAAATGCCCTTATTTAAAAATAGTATGTTGATAATATACTCTGTCAAACATCTACGGACGAGGTTGTTTAAGGAGTGAATTTATTTTTGTTAGTAAAAATCATATTTATAACATTTATAGATTTATTATAGTAGCTTTAAACATTCAACAGGATTCCTAAATATTTACATCCACTTCTTGCAATCTTTTAAGAAAGATTATTAAATTAATCAGGAACCAGGAATATACAGTTCCAGGAGTGCCTTGATCTGTAGATATTAACTCCAGTAAATACGTTAATTGTAGTCACTATATGCATGCTCAGTCAAGTAAAAATATATAAAAATTGCCCTTCATATAAAATTTAATTTAAAAATAAAATAAAAATTTTAAGTAAAGGAAAAAAATTTTAACTATGGAAAAATTTTTAGAAAAAATGTCACCTGTAATCGAACTCGTGAAGAAAAACTGAGCTAGTGAACGTGCGACCGACTGCTATATGAAGCCAGAGTCAATGAAGTAAAAGGGAGGAAGTCATTCACATTGAGTTATATGAGAAGTTCTTGGGGGAAGGAAAAATACAAGTTGGAGGAGTTTTAGATATAATTCAACTTATCAAGGTTAGACAAATTACGTTAGCTATTAAGGAAGACACACACGCACGTGAGCGTTTACAGTTAGCACGAAGTGAAAGTCGTAATCAGGGAACTGCGCAATCTCATCATCAATATTTGGATGAGATTCGAAAAAACGTTTAGAAAGTTTATACGCAGTTTCGGAGAAGGATAAAATAAAAAATAAAAAAGAGGTGGTTAACATCGCCAACAAACGTACTCTTTGAATGATGTATGTCAGATGTCGAGTATTCGACACGTTTCGCGGATTTCAGACCACCTAGAAAAAACTGAATGTCAATTGATATTTATAGTAGTACGAAAAGAACTGCAAGCTAAAAATTTTGGTAGGAAAATTAAAAGATTGCATTAAATCGCTTGAATAGAACATAGAGGTACAATCTCATCCGGACGCAACTGATTACTATATCTGCAAGTGTAATTTTGAGTTGATAACTCAAGTTTATGACTATTCTATTTCTGTTCAATGTCTGCGGACCCCAACGATCTACAGCCATTAACTCCAGGGCACTTCTTAATTGGTGCCCCTGTTACGTCGTTTCCTGAACCTCATACTGCTCCAGATTCCTTTTCTCCTTCCTCTAGGTGAGGCTTGATTCAAGAGATGAGGAAAAAGTTTTGGGACAGATGGACTGCAGAATATTTAAACCAGCTGCAGACAAGACCGAAGTGAACCAAAAGACGACAAAACCTAGAGGTGGACCAACTTGTACTGCTAAAGGAGCCCTGCGAGACACTCTTGGAATGAAACCTTGCCAGAGTCATCGGAATTCATCCTGGAGCTGACGGAGTGGTACGAGTACTGGACTTAAAGACATCTAAGGGAACCTTCCGCCGAGCGATCACAAAGGTTGTGCCCTTACCCATCAGTGAAGATGTTGGACAGCCGTCCAACGGTGGCCGGGATGTTCCAGTCCGATCATCTCCGAACTTTTCCTTCTTCGATTATATTAATTTTTTTTATTTTTAATCATAAACTGTCCCCAATGTAATTCTACTAACAGCTGCTGTAGTGAATTGTAGCGCAAGATTTCTATAAATAGATCACTTCCTGTATAGCGCGCATCCGCATTGATTTTTACCACATTTGGATTCCCGCATTAATTAATTTTTGTGACACTTCGAAAAGGTACTTCTTACTGTAAAGAGCACATTCTATATTCATTAAATGTTATTCTTAATATTAATTCTGTTGACTTTCGTTTCTTCTGTCGTTTTGATTTAGAAACTTTTAACCACTGAACCATATGTTGACTACTTCCAGTTTGTATGGCCATCGATACACAAGGATGCCAGAACTTGGACTAGAAGCTGTTTTAAATGTCAAAAATCCATAGTTACACGACATGTGCAGAGTCCTTTTCAGCATTATCACAACGTCACCAAACGCTTTACAGAAATCAATTTGGATATTATTGGTCCCTTATCATCATCCGAAGGATTTCGCTATTGCTTAACTATCATTGACAGATACAGTCGCTTGCGAGAAGCAATTCCAATGCCTGATATTCGAGCAGAAACAGTAGCAGACAACTTGTTAAAATGTTGGATTTCACGTTTTGGAATACCATTAGTCATAACTACTGATCAAGGTACACAATTCAAAGCTCAACTGTTTCAAGAATTGTCAAAATTAATAGGATTTAAACGAAACAGAACTACATCGTACCATCCTCAGTCAAATGGATGCCTAGAACGCAGGCATCGTACACAAAAAGCGAGCATAATGTGTCATGAAGATAAAAGTTGGACAAGAACTCTTCCAGTAATATTGCTTGGATTGCGGACAATTTGGAGCGCTGATTTCCACTCTACTCCAGCAGAACATCTTTATGGTGAAAACATTCGTTTACCATGCGATTTCTTTGAAGATACGAAATTTCAACCCTAATCAGAATTTGTCCAAAAACTTAAGGCAACTATCAAGGATGTAAAACCTATTCCATTTTCACATCACTGCAAGCAGAAACCCTTCATTTTCAAAGACCTTCAAAGTTGCTCACATGTGTTCGTCCACACCGATAGTGTTCGTCAGAGCCTGCAACCTCCATATCAGGTTATACAGCGATCTGATAACATTTACACTCTTCTCATAAAGAATAAAAATGTTAATATTTCAATAGACAGACTTAAACCATGTTTTTCTGACAATTCTTCTGAAACTGATATTACATCAGATCATAAGAAAAGTCACGTTGACAAACCAACATGAAACAGTTAAAAAAAGGATCAGCTTTGCACAGTTACCCATTGCTTCCTCAACCAAACTGACAAGTGGACGTGAAATTCGCTTGCCAACCCGTTATCAGTGAGATACATTTTTGTCAGAGTATCTCACTTCGGGGAGGGGGGGGGGGGGGAGTAGTTGTGGTGGCATATCATCGTTCAGCAGAGCAGGGATAGAAACTACTCAACTATGTTTTTGTCTTTAAAGATTATTACCATTTTTATGTATTCTTGTCTCTGCGATTGATTTATGATAACTGCGCACAGTAAATATGTTTACTGTAAATAATTTATTTAACTTTTATGTTGTGTTGTTAGTAAATAGTATTTATCTAATTTGCCTTATCTTGACCAACATGCTCAACATTTATAGAAACACCTATATCGGTGATTTTTTAAAAAATTTAAAATAATAAGTGTGGTCAATTATATTGATAAATAATGCAAACATAAAATAAATGGGCTTTCAGAAACCGATGACAGCACAAATAAATTATAATTACAATACTGAAGTAGTGTTTTAAATTATAGATTTTATTTCGTTGCATGTATTGTACAGAGTCGATTATCAGGGTTTCGGCAAGTTCAGTTTTTAGATTAGCAAGGCTTTCGTACCTGTCCTATTTTTTAAAAGAATATTGTTTTTATTGGGGATATAAGTGGGCATTCGTAGCGTGGAATTGAAGAATTTTTACCGGTTTCAGAAACATGACAATGAAAAAATCTGTTTTAATGCTTCCATTTCTTCAATCTAGTACATCTGCACGTTTTGCATACTTCGTTTGGTCGTTAATCTGAATAATTTTTACATGTGTTAAGGCAATTTCCTTTTAGACACAATTTTAATTTTCCTGATCTAATAGGTCCAATCGACTTCAGGTTGGCCCTGCCCTTTTAAGTGTTATGATGATTAGACAAATGACCTCTTCTAATGAAAAATATGCAACTAATTTTTTGAACACTTTATAAAATTTTCCCATTTTCCGCAATTTCAATAGGGAAAAACTCATCAAACTTTAATTTCATCCTCTCTGAAATATCTTTACAAAACTTGGTTTTTGTTAGCCATACTTTTTGCCAAATTAAAAGTTAAATAAAAACGCGAAAGATGTTTTTCTTAGTTGCAAATTTATAACTCAGAAAAATACGTAAGAAATCAGCGTTTAAACGTTTCAGGTGATACAGCAAATCGCGGCAGTTAATATTAGAATAGGTATAGTGTAAAATTTCCTTTCAATTGTTAACTGTAGATGTTTATTCCTCTGCATGTGTGTCTTTTAAACACTGGCTTTTGTTAGAGTAAACTATTACCCATTGGCAGAAAAAACACCTGATAGTCTTCCTTGGGGCAAATGTCAATATTTGGCGAAATGTGTGGATGTTGGGTGACAATCTCCTCCTCAGCACATCCTGGGGAAGGGTATGACATCCCGTTGACCTTCGCTTTTTCCTCTTTCCACCCCTCATGATAAAAGAAATCTTCCCGAGTAATCATTTGCTCGAGGATCTTCTCACCGGGAAAACGTAGGTTTAGGAACCCAGTTAGGAGCCGTAGAAACGATAAACTCTTACGTCGGTTTCCGTGACGTCATCGCTTTCACGAGTAACTTGAAACCTGCGGCCCCGTGTTCGTTTTTGGAATGCATTTGGCAGGACATAATTCTCTAGGACTTAAAAAAGCTTTAGGAAGGACTTTCATGAAGTCTTTAGCGGCATGATGACATACGGCGAGATCGCTAGCTTTGCGGACGTGGCAGAGGCTGTATTGCCCGGTTCGTCTCGGGACTTTAAAAATCTGGGAAATTCAAGCATCTTTGCGGATCTGGAACACTCGACGCATGAGAAGCACGTGAGATTGTCCCGAAAGCCCCTTGTTTCTTCGATCGTGGCGGGAAAATTGATAATCTCGTTAATCAGGAAGATAATACCGCCTTCACGATTAATTCGGAATCGGCACCAATGCCACTATATTGTCGGTATTCTGGGAAGAGGTGTTTTGGAGTAATTAGCCTTTAGCATGAATTAGTGGCGTCTCTAGTATTACTTTTTGCCAATTATGTGCAGAAAACGCGATAAACTTGTAAGACGGTTTCGCTGACGTCATCGCTTTCACGAGTAACTTAAAAACTGCGCCCCGGTGATCATATTGCAGAGCGTAGTTGCCTAGGACTGAAAAAAGCATTTGGGATGCTACATTTTCCTACAGTGACTCATTGACTGAAAACTTCGACCAGAAAATAAGTTCTTTTTAAAGACCGGAGAATGAAGGAAAAAAAGTAAGCACATAATGTCAAAATAAGGACCTTTTAAAGGCTTTTAGAGGGCCCTCAAAAATAGAAAAATAAAATAAGGAGTTTCCAAGGGCTTTTAAGAGCCGTACGAACTCTGTGTTATTAAGAACTTTTAAGCACTGTATGAACCACATTACAAGCAAGCACTCTGATGTAACATTTTAATAAAAAGCACCTCAACTACTAGTTTGGGATAAATTGATTCCAACACCTTTATCACACGTTCCTGATATGAAACTGAACAAATTAAGGCTATGACCTTTGTTTTTTGCAAAGGACTGGCAAACATGAATTTTGTGTTACTTTCAATTTTGACATCATGGAGAAATTAAGGTTTTTGATTATCTTAGTGAGAAGGAAAATAAATGGTAATAATTAGAACCTTCTCTAAGAGAAGGTTCTTAGAGGAGAGTTTCTCACAAATGTCTCTTTAATTCTGAATCTTCTCTAATAATTTAATTTTGAAGTAAAAGAAGAGACTATAAGAATGGAAAAATGATAGAAAACTGTTTCACAGGGGAAAAAACACAGGATAGAAGTTTTTGATGTTAATTAAGCTCACTGTGTTATTCTCCCCATCTAATGAAAATTTTTCTTTGAAAATCCATTTTTGTGTTTGCCTTAATTAATACAGGTAAGTATGATTTCAATCATCAGATACTACTAATGTACACAATTTATCCCAACCTAAAGTAAAATATCAAACACCCATGTCTATTATAGGATGATCCAGACCTTCTAATTTAATTATATTCAAGCAAAATGAAGCTTCATTAATTGTTTCATTATGCAATTTGTGACAAAATTAAGCAGATAATTTTGTGTTAAACTGTCCATTTGAGAACAAATGAAAAACTTGTTTATGATTTATGCTCTCATATAATCCAATGCTTAGCAAAAAATTAAGCTCAGAGATCAAATGTTATATGACTGTGATGTCAGGCGACGCCATTTGTATTGCATAAAGCCTTTTTCAGCAGATCAGCTGACGCACCTGTACATAGAGTTCAAAGTGCAAAGAAGAAGGGTTGAGAGAGAGTCCTGCGTAGGCAGTGGGGAAGTGAGGAGGTCTTGTGGAGCCTGCCTCAGAAGTTGGTAAAGAAGTGCAGTAGCCATTTTAAATTGGCTGTATATAATTTCGTTTGTGGCATGATATATGCTTTTTGGTGTGTGTTACGTGTCATATATGTGTATAATTAAGAAATCTCAAGTGTTAAAATCGTCATATAATGACCTTGTTTTTGTGTAAACCACTGGATATAATAATTTGTGACGCAGTGTGATTATTCAGCGTTTGGATGCATGACAATGACTAAGGTGTTATTTACACAATATTGTGGTGAAATATCATAGAAACATCAAAACATACTTTATCCAATGTGCTTTATTTTCTCTTAAAAAAAAATACAAAAACAATATTTTACTAGCTCCTTCCCAAGGAAAAATTACTCATTTTGCTATTGTTTACACATTATTATTACACAAGTAAAAAAGATCTAAAACAAAAACCTCCTCAAATAATCAGCATTGTAAAACTCTTAAAAACAAACACATGATTTTCTTTGAAATCAAAACTATAAATTGGCACATGCACTTACATAATATAATGCAGCAGAGCTCTCAACCTTTTCAACCAAAATTCAAGCACTTCCAATTTACAAACCAATATTTAAACATTATAAAAGCAGGATAAACAAAATCTGAACAAAACAGATTACAGAAAATCAAGAATATATTTCATACTAATCTAGGCATCTTATCAAATGTTATTGTTCCTTTTTTAAATATTGATTTTTAATATTTATAGTGCCCTTTAAAGAAATATATATATATTTTTTTATTGAAATTGCTCTTTAAAAATAAATATAAAAATTCATAGATCACTTGATTATTTACATCTATTTGTTATTTAATAAATATGCAACATGTAAAAACAAAATAAAAAAGTTACATATGTACAGGAATGAAGAAAATACTGTACTCGGAGTGCATATAGGAATATATGTTTCTTTTAAAACATCATAAAATATTTAAAAAGCAGAAAGGAAACATGTAATCAATATTCCTTCTGTAAATCTTGGTTGACAGCTACTTTCGAAGTGACCAAGATCTCGAGGGCAAGACAGGTTTTCCTAAGGAAAGAATAGAATTTACACACATGTATGAAAAACACTATTATGATTATATGCTTTCTAAAAATGATTCTAAGATTATAGTTGTACTATATAATACCATATTTTTCAGACCATAATATGTACCTTTTTACATAAAAAAATCAACTAAAAATTGGGGTGTGTCTTTTGATACGAAGGTAACATTAAAATGAAATGAATATTTTATTATATGTATATATTACATATTTTATATATATTTATTATAATTATTATGTTGGGACTTTTACCAAAAAGTAACTTAAATATAGTTTTCCTCTAGTATAGTATTGCTCTCACACTATTGTTTTGATTTTGGCTTTTGCCAAATACGGTTCTTAATATCCTAGTGATCGAGTAATCAACTGTGTTAACATAGTAAATTCACTTGTAAATGACGTCATTACCCCAGGTTCTGTTGTATGACATCATTTGCATTCATCAAATGTTAAAGGGGTTTTATTTGTTTTTTCTCATGATTTATTGATTATGAGTTGGGATCAACTCCTGTGCTGTCTAATAATTTATGCAAATATTGTATGTATATATATCGACTGAGTAGCGAGTTTGTTGCCCTTGCTTTTGCTATCTTTTCTCTGTTTTGCTGGCTGAGGTAGAGCCTATTATAAGTGAGATATCTCGTAGACTATGTGCCTGAGACAGTTTTATTTTATTATGTTTGAATGTAAATTAATATTTTAGTTTATTTATAACTTCAAATAAAGAAGTTTTATTTTATCGCTGTTTCTGTCCTTATATACTGCCAGCCACACTCTGCTTATTGTCCCTATGTCTGACAATATATATTATATATTTATTATGTACATTTTTTATCTTTATTAAGTAAGAAATTGAAAACATCTTTAAATACCTAACAAAATACAAAATAATCTTTTCTTAAATATCCTGCCATTTATTTATCGACTGGTGCAACTTATGGTCCAAAAAATATGGTTATTTAAAATAGCAGCAAGAAAAAAACCCATATTAATGTACTTGAACTACTAAACTTGTTCACAAGATCTGCCGATATGCAAAGTTTATATTCTTAACATGCAAGAACATTAATGTAGGTGAAGGGGTGATAAAAAAAAAATGCAGCTGAAGATTATTCAGGGCCATCAGAATAGTTCAGACAATTATGTATAAGTAAACCATTGTGATTGTTAGAGTGAGTTTATCAGTGATGTCAAGTTTGTAAAAGATATGTACAGTCACTATAAGATTACATTGTTTTACAAAGCAGATTATTCATTCCTTGGCAGTATATGATACTGTAACAACAATAAGAATTAAGTACACTACTATGAATTCCATATTGGAAACTCTACATTTTGCAGTTAACATATAAATTTCAAGAGGACAACTGACCAAATGCTCATAGCATCTCCTGAACAGTTGCAAAGAAGACTGTACATGAAGTGTTAAATACCTTTTTAATAAATATTTTTAAAATGGTCTAAGCCAAAATTACATTCTTTAAATAATAGAAAAAACATAGGAGCTTAACAGAAAAGTTTTACATTAAAATAGATAAAGAAAAGCATCACTTAATTATTGTCTTATTTTTCCTCAAAAAGGTCTGAGAAGCCAGACAGAAAAATGTATAATGATAATAGGAATGATAATTTACATACAAGCAAGGCATAGTTGGAAAATAGCAAAATATGACACATCTGTTAGAGAAATGTATACATAAAAATTCATCTATTAACACTGAAAAGTATCTAAGAATATAATTATTAAAAGCATAGAAAGGATAATGCAGTAAGTTCTACTAGCCTATGTACTGCACACTTAATTTTTTTAAGTAAACCTTAAATGGACAAGGAAATAGAAATATATGCTGGTAGAAAGATAAAATTGTTTACCTGACTCGTTAAATGTTGTTAAAGATAATCTTTTCAGTTTTTCCTCCATGTATGCCTCTGATGACAATCTGCGTGTAGTAACAGGAATTACTGAAATATATAACAGGAATTACTGAAATATATATTAAAGAAAATATAACAATTAACAATGGCAATCTGAAGCAAAAAAATTCTGATAATTAAAAATATACCCATAACCTAAAAAAAAAAAAAAAACTACAGTCTAATTTTTTTATGTTATCCTGTTTAGTATGTAATATTTCAGAAATTTTAGCATAAAATACATAGGCATCACAAAATATAATTTACTAGGACATTTATAGATGTGTTAAAATTCTCCTTAACAGCCTCATGCACGGACATGTTTAGTATGCAGCTGACAATATATAACTCTATCAGATTATTAGAATTTAATTTAATTTTCTTTTTACTAGATTTTTATTTGTGACATCTGATACACAGCTAAGTTAAGAAAAAGTCTATACCACAAAGGTGTGAGTCTATCTTTTGATCCCCTACATTAGCTTGGTAAGCCTAAAAATTAGAATTAAAATTATTTTTGAATATAGGTGAACACAATGTACAAGGACATTTTCACAGATTTATGAAAATCTTCAGTGAAAGAGAAAAGTCTATATTCTGTCTAGAAATTTAAATAACAAAAAATTGATTTTCAGTGCAATTTAAAGTTCTACACTTAATCTGATCATAATTTGACACATGCACCACAATAGTTTATAGCATAAAGCCAGTGTTTAGGAGCAATTTAAAGGAGTAATATAATATGTAAAGCAATTTAACTGCTCACACACACACATATATATATATAAATTATTGAGCATAATTTGCAAATTCAAAGTATGAGTAGGAACACAGACAAATAAACAAATATTTCAAAAACACTGTTATATAAGCAATTGCTTGCTTATCCTGTTTTGTAAGTATCCTTTAAAACACTCTAATGCAATTTTGAGTTAAATTCTAAAGCAATCATATTCTTTTAAATTTATAGAGATGTAACAACAGAAATACTTTTTCAGAACATATAATTAGCACCTTTTAAAGCAAACTAAAGCATGCAAAAATGACCATTTAAAATAAAGTGTCTTAAGTAGTGTAACACATCAATTTATGAAATAATAAACAATTTCTCCACATATCTCTCAGTTCATCTGAGTGAATTTTACAGTAAATATTTAAAAACATACCAGTTTATATTTGAAATGTATCTTCTTTTTAAATTAAACTGGTCAAGCAAATCATTTTACAGAAACCAAAAATAAAATACCAAAGCACAAAAATGCTACATGAGATTAAAAAGATATGTGATTAGGTGCAATTTATAAGGGTTTGCTATGAAGCTCATGTAAACTGGCCTGAAGAGAATAAAACACTCAAATCGAGTTTTTCCTAGACAGCAAAAATCTATTTCTCTCACAATCTTGTCAGACAGTGTAATGAAGAAATGGCTTCATCATGAAATACACTCAAACCTGTTTTTGTGTGACGGACAGGGGTCACATAAAAAAATTGCTGTTTCTTCTTTTTTAAATCCCCCCCCCACACACACACACACACAAAAAAAAAAAAAAAAAAAAGGTTAAAATAACTTAAAATTCCCATTTAGTTAATTTTCTACTTTTTATTTGTTATGTATTTTCGTTGACATTTCTTTACATACTAGTAGGTAGCCCGTCATTTTGACATCATAATGGAAAAAGTATATGAAAGTTAAAAAATATCCCGAATTATCTAAAATATTGCATTTAATCGACACCTTGTAAAAGCAAACCCTTTCATTATTTTTTATTTATTTAGTTTTTCATGCGATTGGAGTAGTAGACTGCCATCCAACCCGTCATTTTGACATCATAATACTAAAAATGACGTCATAATGGAAAAAGTATATGAAAGTTAAAAACTTTTTTTACAGTTCACTTCACGATTCATTCACATTCAAGTTTATTTACTTTCAGAATTCATCGCAAAAGTAAACAGATTTTTTAAAACTGTTAAATATACAGCTAAAAACATCCAATTTTTTTTAGTTCTGAATGTTTTATAGAAAAATAGGCTGAACAAATGTGATTTGATGGAGAAGATATTTGATTTTAGGTAAGAAAAAATTCTGATCCACATCTGAAATTGAAATTAAGCCTATTTGGCGGTTTGTTTACTGAGGGCTTCAATTGAAAGATGAGTACAGCCCGGAAGTGTCATACAGAGACAACGGCTATTATATATAGGATACTGTACCCCCAAAAAAATTGAACATAAAAAGGTTTGTGTACATGCTAATTAGAATGGGATCTACTGCTTAAAGCTGATACCAAACGGCTACAAATATCCATGCCAACAGTTGGACTCGAACCCATGGACTCTGGTACTGTATTGCCAGCACCCTAGCCATTCAGCCATCATCTGGATGAGTACAGATAGGGAAGGGAAAGAGCGTAAATAACACAAAGAGAGAAAAAAATAAGAATGATGCATAATACACCTAGGAAAAGCAATAAAAAACCACACAGTTATTCAACTTTTAGTAATACACAATGAAATTAAGATAAATCTGAGATCTTACCATCATCTTCTTCATGAGGTACAGAAATAAAATTATCTACTTGATCTTCACACCATGAAGGTCTTTGTTTAAGTTCATCAACAAATTTGGATATCAATTTATCCATCATATTTGCCTAAAAGAGTAATTTCTCAACAATAAATTTTAAAAAATACATATCATTACAAATATGAAGATAAACCTGTAAAACTTAATATTAAAAATCAAACATTATGGTGCTAGTCATTTCTTGCAATGCCAGGACAAAAAGTTCAGATAGGTTGGTTAGGAGCACAATGCTGTTCTTTTTACAACATGAGGACTAAGCTGACACTCCTCTGTAGCTTAAAACCTATTCCAAATGGCTACAAACAACCCATGAGAACTTCAGAAATTAAACTTTCTAAGTACTCAAGAACTAGAGTAATCTAGCACAGAAACTCAATGATTAGTACATAAAATCAGATTTCACAAGCTATCAACATGAACTTCATCATCTGAAGGCCAAATTTCATGTGTTTTAACTGTGCTAACAAAAATATAAAAACTCTGCACTCAATGTCTTTTATCACTTACTACTTTCAGATGCTGATTGTATATAGACATTACTAAGCTGAAAATAACAAGCTATTTTAGTTAATGTGTAAATATATATGAGAGAGAGAGAGAGAGAGAGAGAGAGAGAGAGAGAGAGAGATGCAAACCTGATGGGAGAAAATCTGTATCAATTTTGAGTCCCTTGCTCTTTGATTTGGTAGCTTAAACTGGACAAACAAGCATGGTAAACAATCAGGATTTTCTGGTTGATATGCTGCAGCAAAGTCCCAAGACAGATTTCTGAATTTCATACTTAACAAAAGACACTATATAAGAATGAAAGCAAATATAAATTAATTTAAATTTACAAATGTCAGACTAAAATTTTTCAGTAAAAATATTAAAAAATTATTAAAAAAAAGTGTAAGAAATGTCCAAAACACATTAAATTTTCTCTCTTATAATCAACAACAAATTTTTAAATACATTTTTAAATAACCAGGAACTTTTATTTTACTCCACATGACAAAATATTAAAAAAAAATGGAGCTATTAATCTACCAAAATCCTATCAACTTTTTTTATTCATGATGTCTCTGCACAATGTAACTCTTCAAAGATAGATTGCATGTTTTTTAACACTTACAGGAAAAACAATCAATAAAAATAACTTAAAGACTTTAAAGGGTATGATGAGAAACTTCATTGACAACTGAATAAATATTAACTAGACTTTCGTAACAGTTTATCCTCTACATATAAAAAAAAAACTTATCTTAAAAGCTGAAAAAATCCTTTCTACTGATGGTATATACTGTACCCCTAAGTAATCCGTCATGAAAATAATTTTCATTTTAACTATTTAGTTTGTGGCTGTGTTAGGAGTTAGTTAAATAAATTTTTTTTATATATATGCTATAGCATAGTATTAATTTTTTTTACTGCTCTGGAGTACCTTTACAACCCCGTACTTTCATGTCTTTCTATCAGCAAGAAAAATTCTATTATTATGTATTATTATTATTATTATTTAAGGATATAGTTTTTCACATAATAAATTGTCTTATAATTTTTTACATATTTTATTAAAACCAAGCATTGAAAAACAAAACATTTAAAATGCAATTATAAAGATTAAGAAAGAAGTTCTCTACATTATTATACAGTCTCTACTATTGATACAGTCTTGCAAAAGGTAATACATACACAGTCAGCAGCATCGATGATATGAATGCCCTCACGATTGATACCAACTAAAACCTTTTTGTCAAAATGATCAAGCAAAACTGCAAAGCCTTTTGCAGGCTTTTCTATCTGACCATGAAAAAATGCAGAGCTAAAAGAAACATAAGAGAATATATTATAGCCAATATAACAACATGATAAAATTATTAAAAGAATATTCAAACTGACATTTTATTAACCCATTAAGCGCAAAATCTCCCCTTTTGGGAAACTTCAATTTATATATTTCTTTCAACATGATATTAAGATGTATACAAATAATTTTTAAATTTGTATCTTAATGGTACAAAGTATACTGTGAATTTTATTCAGAAGGACAGCTTAAAATTTCTTTATTTTACAGTCGTATGAATATGTGTGAAATTGACAAATTTGACTTACATTAGTAAAGAAATTCAGAAAAAAAAACATGTGAGTGACTTGCTTTTGGGGAAAAATGAAAAGCAATAACACTGGGAATGTTCCATTACAAGCGGAAATCAAATGAAATATTTTATCACTCTTTTCTGCGCACTTATTTTTAAAGGTCCCAAACAGGGAGACTTGGCACCTCCTGACTAGACTTCATTTCCTGTCTGCCATATGAAATGCACACGTGTGTTACTACTGATTAATTATCTTTATATCTGTGAAGAATAAGGAATCAGGTGGTACCCAGACACATTTTCATGAAGAGAGGTTTATTTATAACAATTTTTTTAATCTTAAAAAATGGTGAAAAAGTTTTTGACAATTCAAGAAGCTTCAGATTATATGCAATCTTTGAATTCTGATGAATACTCAGATGAAGGCAGCATTATCTGTTTGCCCTCCGATCCTGGTCAGGTATCCGATGAAGAAAATATGGCAGATAATGATTTTGGTGAAATGATTCCAGTGGTTGTTTCTGGACAAGTTTAATTAAAAGTCAAGCAGCGGGGAGGTAGAAATCTTGAGAAGAAAAAACATAAGATAAAAAGACCCATTATAAATGATACTTGTACCATTACAGATGATGATACAAGTATGGAAGGAGACAAATTGAAGGGAAAAAACCTAAAAAGAAATGATTAAAATAGAAAAAAGCAAATCAAATGCTGGCTATTGAATCTGAAGAAATATCAACACTTGAAGAGACCCAGATTGAAATGGCAATGATCTCTGTTTGAACTTTTCCAAATGTACTTTGACATGGAGACCATGACACACCTTACAGAAAGAACTTTAAGATATGCCCTGAACTGACAGACAAGAATAACAATACATTTTCAATATCTGAAATGGACATAAAGAAATTTAATGGAATTGTCCTATTTAGTAGATATCATGTTCTACCTCAGAAAATTTTTATACATAATTAAAAATTATATTTAAAAAAATGTATATTCAATGCCATAAATAATATTGAATACTTGTTTCAGGAGGTTTAATATGACTACATGCTTGAATTTAGTGTAACATATGGTTTGGATGTTCATACGTGTAAGAAACAAGTGTTACCCCCATTAGGCACAGAGTCTCCCATTTTGGGACCCTTTCATAAATTCTATACAAATGCAGATTTTTTAAAATTTAAAGTGCACATCAATTAAGACAAGTAATGTACTTAAAAAAGCAAGTTAGATTCTATTTAGATGATGTGATTCATATAGCATGGGTTAATAAAAGAATATGAAAGGATCTGATATTTAAACTTACTTGAGTTACAGAGATCCCATGCACAAATACAACAATAAAATAAATAAAACTATAAAAGTTAATTAAAAAATAGGAATTGCTCAAACTATTTAGAAGCAGTCTACTTTTATATTCAAGAAATATTTATCATTAAAAGTAGCCACAAAAACAGTCACTATTTTTGAAAAATATATAAGATGCATCTGAAAAGTACTGACTAACCAATTTTTAGAATGAAACTAAAATCAGTTTTTGCTGGAAGCCAAGTTTGAGGGTAAACAGATGTCACTTAACAACAAACTTTTAGAATCCTTCATGTCACTGGTCATGTGAAATTAGCATAAAAAGTGCAAAGTAATTACATCTTAGCTGTTTCATAAGGTTAGAGAAAAATACATATGCAAATCTTAATGCTAATTCATTAGGGAACATTCTTTTTTACCATGTACATGAGTTGTAGCTGATTAGTTTAAAAAAAAAAAACACAAAATTGCTGTCCTTTATTTAGTTGTGGGTATGCTGCACAACTGATATCTCTCTGGTGAAGAGGTGTCCAAAATTTGGAGATGAAGCAAATGGATTGCTGGTTTTGAAATTTGTGAAGAATTGGAAAGAAAGTGTAATGATTTTATCAAAAAGTCGTTGTGCATCACAGGATCAGCGTGAAGAGCCAAGAAAAATGAAAACTGCTGTGTGCTCCTTTCTTTGTCTTATGGCATCCAACAATTTATCCATGCACCAAATTTCCCATAGTATAATCTTTGGCATCTAATGGGTATAGCTGATTGTCAAGGTACAGAAAACAATGACATTGTACTTGAAAATGTATTCTATGCCCTAACTCAAACTGCATAATAAACTAGCCTGACTGCATTAGGCCAGATGTCACTTGCAGTGGAATGATAAAAGGATTATCATTATCGTCTCTATTGAGAGGTTCTACCTGAATAGTTAGAACTGCTACTGCATGATTTGAGGTGTGAGCCTTGAATTTTTCTTTACAGATTTTGAGGGGGATTTGTTATGGTTTCTGATACCCTAATCTTTAATGCATCAAATGATATTGCTTTTCTAAATGACAGATAAAACTCTGAAGATTAGATAAGATGTACTCATTAGCCACTGACTACCAACTGCAAGGATTCTTGCAGGGGATAATTGTGGGTTCCAGATGGACAATGCTAAGTTTCAAACTTCAGATTCAACTAACAGGTGGTTTGATGCTAATCAACTACAGTAACAGATTGGCCATTACTGAGACCTAATCAGAATTTAGTAGTAGCAATTTGCTTAGCTTTAAAAAATGTCTTTTGCCAATAAGTCTTTTTCAAAAATAATTTTGCTATCATATAAAGAGAGAGTACAAAGTAACTAACATGCAGAATTAAAAAAATTAACACACCTACATAGAAGAAAGACACATACATTTGAATAACCACATATAAAAATAAATCATTTACATTTACCCATAGTAAGGTAATGCCCAACAAAACTCCATATATTTCCTAAGCAACTTGTAGCGGGTAGTATTAACTGTTATTCCTCGATATCGATCCAAAAGCCTATGTTCTGGTCCTGGTTTAGTACTAACGTTTAGAAATGACCATCGATTCTTGCATGCATAACTAGGTAAATACTCAGTTATCTTGCTTCTGTAATAAGAAATAAAAAAAATATTGAGGATTTAGATAAATTTTTTCACATCTTCATACCTTTATGCATTTCACTGTGTCTCATTGAATGTAATACACAAGGATGTGAATAAACATGATAAGAAATATGAATAATTAGTCAGACGTAAGAAATAAAATACCATTACAACAGATATATATTTGTGTGCTGGAGATAAAGGACACCAAGTCCATTTTTTACAAGTACAGTGTTTAACATTTTTTTTACATGTCTTTTTAGCTCTATTTAGTGGTGCAAAGCTCTTACTTGTACACTTCTATAGAAGCAACTATGCCAGTTACAAACAGCACCCTGTCATATCGTATCGAGGTAAAGGGCACTAAGTGGGTTTTAAATGAACTCTGTAAAATTCAATCATTAATTTCACTAGCATTAGTGGTTTTATGGATGTTTTAATATCATCTGATAAAATTTAAGTTGTTCTGAATATTCCTTTATGCATTTCACTATGTCTCATTGAATGAAACATACAAAGATATGAATTAACATGACAAGAAATAAATAATTAGTCTTTTGTAAGAAATAAAATACCATTACAAGACATATATATGCTTTACATTAGAGACAAGCAAACATTAAGACTGAAACTGCAAAGGTTCTTCTATACTCAATATGAATAAAATGTTGCTGTATAAAGCATAAATCAATGGTATGGTTTGTAAGAACAAGACTATTACACAAGAGTTGATTATCATTCATGTTTTAATGGATGTTTAAACATCTGATAAAATTTAAGATTCTCCGAATTGATTTTGTATACTAATAGTAGAAAGTTAAAAAGAACACAGAAATTTTAAAATGTTGACAAAAATTTAAACTGTAGCTCAAGTTAAAACAATGACATATATAGATATCACAATATAGTTACTGGAAACATTTTTTATATGCATACTAACTAAACAAAACATAAATATGAGTTACCTAAAGAATTCAGCAGTGTGAATTTGAGGATTAAAAGGGCCGAGTTCTAAACGAGCTTGAATCCCAGCTAAGACATCACAATCTTGAATTTCAAAAGGATAACGTCCTTTTAACACATTATACTTAGCTTCTTCATACAGTAATTCAAGAATTTTCATGTCACATATCTTAAAAAAAAAAATATGAGAATTTTATTTAAAATAAAATCCTGAATTTCATTTTATACAGTATTTAAAGACAATATGTGAAACTACTTATTCAGTAAGGTAAAGGTTGATTGGTTTAGAGTAGTATGGTAGTCTTTGTTAACATAAAGGCTAAACAGACAAGGATCTATGGCTTTAAGCTGATTTTGAATGGTTATAAATATCCATTTAATTTATCCGTTAGGATTTAAACCCATAGACTAGGGTTTTGAAAACCAGAAGCCTAGCCTTTCACCTATCATCTGGACGTTGAAGTATGAAGAGACATATAAATATATTTCTTATCGAAAAATTTCACAATCAATTGAGTTTAGAATTAATACTTTTCTCAACTTAAAAACTTTTAATAACATGTTTTTAGATGATAGCCACAGATTTTTACAAGTAAAAAAATAGGATTAACATTTTTAATTATAGATGTTTTATGACATTCCATTTCTTAGCTGTCTAACTTTCACTTATTAGCAACAAGACTAAATTCAAAAATGCTTAAAGCTTTTTGAGTTTGTACTCTAATAAATGGGTAAATTTTACTAAGATTACTAGATTACTCTTATACATGAAATGAAAATTAGTTATAAGTCTTGAAGAGATTCAGATACTGATACATAATAAAATAATTTTCACTCTAAACATGCATTATTATGCATTACAAAGTACACTAAAATTAGAAATTTAGTATATATTAATAACTTTCCTTTTTTGAACAAAGGCTACTACATAGTTACATGCTATAAAAAACTTACTCTCATTTCATCTTGTTTGTCATAAAAGACATTTCTTTTTAGATACAGTTCAGGCTCATCTGGAAAAAAAAAAAGAGATTAAAAACACAGAATATTTTTTTTCAAAAGAAAATATATATGAAAATCATATAATATAAATTCAACAAAACAAAATCTAAATACAAATCAATTCTAAAATAAAATAAATTCTGAAGACCAACACATAGGATATTGAAAGATTTCATGAAAATTTATTGTATGTTGATATTCTTTGAAACAAAGCTATACATTATCACCGTCACACACACACACACATATATATATATATATATATATATACCCAGGTCACTGATAATGGCCAGTATCAAAATATATAAACCGAATTTATTTAATACAGCAAAACAAATTAAATAAGAATGCTACAACTGATTTAAATTTCAAAACATGAAATACCAAGCTAATTACTTTCATTAGTAGATTAGTAAGATGCTCATTTTTATTATTGTTAAAGCTAATCAGTCATATAAAGAGGTGTGTGTGACTAAGGGAAAGTAATATATAAGAAATAATGTATAAGATATGAACAACTTTATTTCCAGTACAGAAATAAATTCTTATTCAAGCACATTCAAATTCTTATTCATGAATGCTCTTAGGCATTAATTAATGACTAATTCATTTAAAAAAAGACTATACACAATAAATATAAATCATATTTTGTCATCGAGATAGTTGATAAGAAATATGATAAATTATTTATATAACATTTCAATAAAACAACTGAGTTTAAAAAAAAAATAAGAATAAAAGCAAATATTCAACATACTCAATGAGTTTGGTTGATTAGTTTGTAGATGATATAATCAAATGAAATGATGAACAAAATAGATGACAAATTTAAAAATAATAACTGCTTTGCTTTTCATAAATGTACATGAAGGATTAGCAATCTATCAATGTCGAATACAAGGCTAATTTAGTACTTCTAACTACAAGAATAACCCCAGTGGGGTGATAAGGATCATTTCCTGAGTTAGACATCTGAGGCTGTTAGCTTATCATCAGAGCATGTACATAATATATTTCTTGAATATTTGGGAAGGAGAAAACTGTTGGCAAAGTGGATGCCATGTTTGCCAAAAATCAAACAAAAATGTGAACGAGTTGACACTTTGAAGCTGCTTCAAAGAAATACGGATGAATTTTTGTAACAGTTGATGAGGCATGGTTAGATCACTATCAGCCAGAAATGAGAGAACAGTCAAAACAGTAGGTTGAAGCATGTGAAAATGCATACATTCATCAGCAGGAAAAATTAAGGCCACTGTTTCTTGGGATGCCCATAGTATAATCTTTATTGAGTACATGGAAAAGGGCAACACAATTACTGAAGAGTATTATGCATCATTACTAGATCATTTAAATAGTGAAATTGGGACAAGGCCACATTTCACACACAAAAAAAAAGCTCTTTTCCATTAGGACAATGCTCCACCTCATTCATCTGCTACTGCAGCAGTGAAACTGTTAAAACTAAGGTACAAAATTGTTCCTTGCCCCCATATTCTCCAGATTTGGTCCCCTTGGATAGTAAGTACCAAGAGTGCTATCTATAGACGACTGAGGCATTCCCCAATAATGAAAAGATTTCTAATATTTAAGAGTATAGATTTCATACTGCCAATGAAAATTTATGCAGTGGAAATTTTTTTCTCTAAGATAAAGTTAATTTTGAGGGACAAAAGAAAAGAAAGTTAAAAATATGAATCATTAGCAAGAGTGAGATGTTAAAGAAAACAGGCTATAAAAACAAGCAGGTGGTTATTCATATAAAACTTACTAAAAACAATTTTCTAAACTTCATAATACTTTTTGTATGGTGATAGCCTTCAAAGTAAGTTTCTGTTAATATAAATCAGACCCCCTTTGCTAACTTGCTTAGCTTTCCAAGTTTCCCTGCATGATTTTACAAAAAGTTCCCATTCTTACCATCATAGCAGACATACAAAATTTTGAAAGGACAAAATAATTGCACTTATGAAATTTTAAATATAAAGTCTGATATAAATGACAGAACATAATGTTTTGGCAAACTCACCCTGGCACCATTATCTTCCCTTAAAAAGGGCATAAGTTATTCTATATACATAAGTAAAAATGGACATTTTGATGAGAGTTTGATCTTATTACCTGGTCTCATTAACAGTCTTATAATTCTTGTACCATAAGTGTTCAATAATTTTTGATTACCTAAATCAGTTATCAATATTTTACTGCATATTAACAAACAGCCTTAAATATTTCTTTCAAGACAAGAAACACAAATTTTAAGTTTTGTATAATATACATACCTTTGTCTAAATGCTTAGTAGAAGCAGATGTATACTTAAGGAGAAGTGTCATCCACTGTTGTCTGGTGTGATAAGGCCTTTGAAAACCAGTCAGTTGTAGTTCTACGTATATAAATATATGTTTTAGCCAAGAATTCTTATCATAATAAAACATTATTACAACAAAAATGAAAGGAATGATTTGTACTTGCCAAGCATAGGTGAAACAAGCCATAAGGAAAACACATCTCTTGCACTTGCTGGTAAAGAAAGATCTTGGTCATCTTGTAAAATGAGTTCCATAAGCTCTTGTACTGTAGCTTGGGGTGGATTTTCAGATTCCACACAGAGAACTACTTTGTTCATCAACATAACACATATATCTTCCTCTAAGGAAAGAAGATTTAAATTAAGTAATATTTTCAAAATCTTAAACTTGATTCTATTTTTAATTTTCTGTGTGGAGTAATTTCATTATGAATTTGTAAAGAAGCTTGAAATTTTGCCTGAAGTCACTAAATTAGCCCACAATGACTTGGTTTTGTGGTAAGGAGAAAACAGAGTCATAATGAAAATGTCCTATTAAAAACTCAAGCATAAGTAAATAATTTTTGCAACCAAAATAAGTATTACAGATTATAACTAAGATAGACTCCCTCAAGAATAATGATTACACCATGCTTAGCTAGCAAAATGTTCGGAGAAATTTACCCTGTGTATAGCTACAAAAGAATCCTTTAAATCATTATATTTCCTGAATTTTTTCTATTCAGTTTTGTATGTATTTATCTGTACCTTGTGCTTTTACATCAAAAACCCAACTAACCTTCCGTATAATACCAGAGGCTCACTAAGCAATATTATGCCTATCTTTGAGGTGCAACTTATTTTTCTCTGAGCAGGAAAGCTAATCCTTTGCACTGCGTCATAAGGATTATAAAAGCCAGTTCATAGATTTTATCTCCCATATTTCTGACAGATCAATTGTTTGATTTATTGGACTGATTGCACGTGTTGCCAACTACTGATTTTCTGATTGAAAATTGAGAGATTTTCTCTAGTTTATATTTTTGATATTAACTTGATAATGTTTTACTGTCATTCAAAATTTAACTTCCACTGAATAGATTACAGTAAATTGAATAGGATGCCTCAATTGGAAATTATTTTTGCTTTATTTATAGAGATCAAGTTAAACTGAATTAATATATTATTATTTTAGGGTAACATATTTTGTACTTAGTTGTTTCAAATTTTAATTAACAAGGGCACCCTGTTTTAGTTTTAAGGATAGTTTCAGATCAGTCAGTGATGAAGAAAAAAAAATTGGAAACAAATGTTTTTGAGGCCACATTTACTTAAAAAAAAAAAAAAAATCTTGCTCCATTTTTTTCAACAAAGTTATTTAATATCATAATGTATTTTTATAAGAAAAAACTTACAGCCACACAATTTCCAAGTAAGTTGTATTGATTAACAAAGTTCTGGATATGCATATTTAAAAAAAAAATAAACTGCCTTGTATATTAGTGGGAGAACCACAAAGGGGTGGGGATTAGAACCAATATGAAGCACTTGATGCACAGATGGCTGGAGTTAACAAATATGGCACCAAGCCTAGCAAACTTCTGGCATTATACAAGGGCAATACTGAAAATTTCGACATAGGGGCAGATATGCGACAAATTTTTTTTTTTTTTTGGGGGGGGGGGGTCAGATATTTAAATCTGAATTCTTTTATGTCCACAGACGATAATTTGTGGCAACAATTGCAATTTAGCTATTGTAGAATAAATTTTGAAAGAAGAGAAAATGGAGTTGACACAAGAGCATTATTGAGCTATGATTTTCTGACTTTAAAGTGGGGCTAAATCAAGAAGAATGCCTTCAACATCTACAATTAGCATATGGATATGAAGCTCCATCTCATGCCACTGTATTCAGATGGTTTACAGAATTTAGGAGAGGTTGAAATTCTCTCCTAGATGAAGAACACATAGGAAGACCTTTGTCAGCTGTAGTCCCAGAAAATGTGCTGGCTGTACAAAAAATGTTAATCGATGATAATCGCTGTACCTACCAACTGATACAGACAGAACTTAACATTGGATCCACAACTACACATAAAATTATTCATGAAGAAATTTATTCATATGAAAAAATTAGTTTGTAGTTGGGTCCCTCATAATTTAACAGAACATCAAAAAGCAGAGTGTGTCAGAATCAGTAAAGAAACCCTAAAATTGCTTAATGATGGTGGGTACCCCATTATTTCTAAAATCATAACTGGTGAGGAGATGTACATACCTTTTTTTGACATTTCAACATGTCAAGAAAGTAATGTATGGGTCTTTGAAGATGACCCCAAACCAACAATGGTGAAAAGATAACAATCAATGAAAACAGTAATGTATGCTATGTTCTTCAGAAGTACAAGTCTGGTCAAAGCCATAAAGCTAGAGGGAAAGAAGACAGTTACAGTTAACTGGTACACCACTAAGTATCTTCCAGAAATTCTTGAAGAGGTGAATGGTAGGGGACTCATGCTTTACCATGACAATGCATCTTCTCATACAGCAAGGATTACAGCCAAATTTCTTGAAAATCAAAGTGATAAAACATCCACCCTATTCTCCTGATCTAGCTATGTGTGACTTTTGGCTATTTTTTAATTTAAAAAAAAATTATGTCAGTGTCATTTTCATTCCAAAGATGAGATTGATGAGGCTATTAAAGCATATTTTCCCTCTATTTCGAGAAATGGATAACTTGAGGCTTGATGAGGATCTTTTGGAAAAATTTGCTTACAAAAGAACATTGATTTTGTAGGGAACTACTTTGAACACTCCTAAAAGTTGGTAAGTGTAACTTGTACCACTTTGCTGTATCTCGAAAATTTCAGTGTGACCCTCGTATGGAAGCTGCTCCTACTAGTCAAACATTCTCTAGTCAAACATTCTCAAGTTCACGTGAATTATGACAAGGAAGCTAAAAAAATGCTTAAAAACAATATGTCACATAATTGGATAGATCTAATTAGGGGAATTAGTAAGACAAAGATGCTGCATTAACATGTCATTTGTATAACAATCAATCTAGCAGTATACAAACAGTTTCTACAGTTAAAATCAATTCAAGCCTAATTACAAATTACCTAGGCTCAAAACTAAGATTAATGCTAGTAAAATAAGAAAGGAAGGATACTAATTCTGAGTGGGCTGCCTTTACAAGTTGACAGACAAATAGAAAGGGCTAGAGGTATCATATCCATGTTGTAAGGTTGAAGATCCAATTTTAGCCTAATTAGGTATATGTTCAGTAATACTTTAACAGGCTGTCTACATTTATAATGTTTAGCATCTCAGGCTTTCTCAGTGAAGGCTTGAACTCGAATAACAGATAAGGCATCATAGTTCCTGAGCTGTCCCCTCAGAGAGAGCAGTGTTAGCTCATCTATATGGTACTTCCATAATAAAGCAGCCAATGAAATCAAGGTGTGGATGGGTCAATGTCCTCAGGACAAGTACCTGCTACATTAGAAAAAACATTTTACGGTGATAAAGAAAAATATTCTCCTACCAAGCAGACAAGTTACCCATATTATAATAGAGACTGATTAAATACAAGATTGAATACAATTTAAAAAAACAGCACTTTTTTACAACAAATTATATCACACTCACTCTTAACTGGCTTCTGTGGTCTCTGAGTAGGGGTATCTCTGCGCCATTCATTGGGTGTATTTTGCAAGTAACATGTTTGAGAAGGCTGAGATGGCAATGCATGCCTTGGAATGTATTCAGGGTGAACAGTTCTATACCCAACAGGGTAAGATCTTGGTAATTCCCATTCAGGTATTCTATCGTCATTTATTTGTAAAGGACCTATAAAGAAATTTTAATACATTAAAAATTTAAAAAATGAATGTGAAATGTTGAAATTATAGATTAACTTTATCTATACATAGAAATACAATAGTTATACATTACTTAACCCTCAAACGGTACAGTGGGGGGTCGGATCTGACCCAAGGGTCTTCCCCCTCCCATACTCTACCCTCTCATTACAAGAAATCGAGTTGACAAGGAACCCTACCAGATACACCTATTAGATATAGAAAAAAGTAAATACGAAAATCTTTGTTAAAAAACATTATTCATGATCACTAGTCATTTTTTAAATTTTTTTATTTTGATTTTGAAGGCCAAAAATGTCAGTATATATTATTTTTTACATTTTTGTACTCGGAAAGTTGGTTTCACTAACTTCTAAAACTAGGTTGACTAAATTACATATTAGACCTAATATATACAACATTCTATGTAAATGCCAAAGAGATTTTCGTTGTTTAACAAAATTACAATTCGTTGGTCATTTTTTTTACAAAAAGGGTTTTATTTCATGCAAAATATTATAAATAAATGTTATACGACAAAAATGCTTATTGTGTACTTATTTCTACCAAAAACCTCATGAAAAGAGATTGGGTTGGATCCGACCCAACCGTACCATCTATTTTGTCTCAAAACACTGTACTGCTTAAGGGTTAATTATAAGTAATTCTTCAAATGGATCAACACAACTAGAGATGTTAAAAATATACTACAGTTTCTATTTTAAAAAATGTAAGAAGGAAGAATTACATGCAGGTAATTACAGTAAATAACAAACAAAATAACCTTGTACATTGGCATTCTTTTGTGAAAAATGTGGCATTAGTGCAAATTTAATACTTATCATGGAAAAGAGATTTTTTGTTTGTTTGGGAGAACATATACTAAGTCTGTATAACGCAAATACGCACAGATTTGTACACATATATAATTGCTTAACGTTATATAAGGATACAAACTGTTCCATTTTACCAAACCTTTTCTAGGAAAAATTCACTTAAAATAAAATACACAATGGTATGAAATCAAATACAAAAACGTTATAATCATTTATAGAACTGATAATATACAAACCTGTAGATGATGCATGGGGTGAATAATGGAATGCATGAGACGAGTACTCGAATCCATTTTCCCCACAACGCATGATTTAAATACGCAATTCATGGACCAAAACCTCTGACAAGTACAGGACAGCTAACATACATAGAAATTCATAGAGCCTGATATTACTAACACTTAAGATTCGAACCCTAAAAAAAAATGTAATGAACCTAATTAAATATTTTCTTTTATTCAATACAATACAACTGAAAAGCGATATTTATAAAACTAGAAACAATCAAATTTAAAAAAATATCAACACAAGTTGTACCTCTAACGTACAGAAAATGATTAATCAAATTTTGATTTCTAGACAAATTACGATTAATTTTTAACTCTAGTTTTCAAAGCCTGTTCAGAGCGGAAGGAAAACAAAAGTTCGATTCAATAAATCGATAACGACTAGTTGATGTCTCGATTTATTTCTCAATTAATGGAAATAAAATTAAATATAAAAGAAATTAACAGATAACAGACTTTGGTCTGTTTAAAAATCTTGGAGAACTTACAAACAAAACTCATTTAATAAGGCATGGTCCTTTCCTCTTTCGATTAATATTAATTTTCTAAAGCCACAGAAATTTTGTACTTTGTCAGAGGCTGGCAACAACTCTAAATTTCATGTACCTTTTGTTTACTAATAAACCGAAAGCGTGTTTTGATCATTTCTCGTTTCGGGAGTCACGTTAAAAAAATGATAGTACGTCTATATCCTCATCATATTGTGTTTTTTCCAATTTTTGTTCTGTTCATGAGTTTTTCTATATTATCGGGTGAATCTGCCCAAGAAGTACGTGAAAATTCTCAAATTAATACCGAAGAAATCCTTCGTAGGCTGAAGCTTGTGGAACCGCATTTATTACAGATTGCAGAGAAGCAAAAAGGGTGGATTGAAACTTACCATATGAGCTTCAGTGGTGATGAGATTCCCCGCCAAAAAAAAATGGTACTCGAAGATTCTGTTTTAATAAAAGAGGCCACTGAGGAAACATCAACGCATGAGCATCCAGAAAAAGATAGGACTCACAGTCAATATTTAAATTTTGATAATGGAAGACCAGAAACGTTGAGTAATGACAAGCGCACTGAAGCAGGCTCTAAACTGTCGCAGCACAAAAACAAAGATTTTACTAATTTAGATTCTTCTGGAACTGAAAAAGAAAGTGAAAGTGACCTTTCCCCTGATCATCGTGCAAAATTGCAGATTTTTCATAGTGACGAAATAGAAGTATCAGAGTTTGAAGCTAACTTTCCTCTTAAGACTGAAGTAAACCATAAATCCGATATATTTGATGCTATGTCTGAATTTGTTGACTCAAAAGCAAGTACAGAAGCCCATTTGAATATGGAAGGAAATAAACATCCTTCAATGTTATCAAAAAGGGGTTTAGATCTCTTTGAAGGTTATTGCTCAGTTGATAATATGAAGGAGAATTTCCTTCGCATTGTTAAAAGCCAATCAGATGTAAAACATAAAGATTCTCCTTTGTATGAACCTACTTATAAAACGAAATATGAAACTAATCATCCCACCTCAAAGTACCAAGAAGAAAAAAATGTTCAAGAAAAATTTAAGAAGAGTGATGGTCTGGTGTTGACTGAAAAACTACATGCAGTTTCTGAAGAACTGCTTCAAAGGCAAAAACGTGTGAAACCTTTTTTATCAGCTTTAAATGAAGGAAAAGAAAATTGGAGAGAAACTTACCATTTTAGTGTTGAAGAAGCTGAGAAACTATACAAATTTACAATTGGTGATTTTGTAAGGTATGAAAAGAATTATGAGTCTCCTAGTCTTAGAGAGGGAAGTAAAAATATAGCAGATGCATTAAAACCTGTTCAGATTCAGGAGAGACTCTACTTCCTCCGTTGGTTGAAGAAATTGTTAAGTAAATTTGATGATCATCCCCAAACTCAAGAACTCAGCATTATCTTTTCATTTACCACAGATTCCTTAAAAGACCTGAAAATGTTGTCAACATCTGAAAAATATGACATTAATGATGTTGATAAACTTCTTTTTGACTTGATTTCAAATGCAACAGTTCATTACAGTTATAATTTAAGTGGCTTGTATGATTTGTATGCCTCAGTAGGTGTTTATATTATTAGCAGTATTATTCTTTTGGTTTTGTTGTATTTCACTCTTTTGTATTATCCTGTTTTCAGAATAATATTCGTTGTTGTTATTTGTATTTCATGGCATGGTTTTAAAATGTACCAAGAAAAAGTTGCTGAGAAACATGCTACTGTGTCAGGTAGTTCGCCTGCTTACTGTGAGAGTATTTTAATTAAAGAATCTGGTATATTTGCCCACATTAAAGAATTAATTCGACATACTACATACAAAGATCATTGCCAGAAGTATTTTGAAGCACTTATGATTGACCCCTTATCAGAACTTTCTGTGTCCATTGTTATTTCAGATTTTGTGTCTTCTACTCTTTTCCAAGTCTTTCGACCAATGGGCCGTGCATTAAATACTTTAGTGAAAGATTTGTTCCAGGACTTGAGTTTTCTGCAAGCATTTTACTTAATTGTCTTATTGATTTTCTTATTTGCACTTTGCATAGCATTTATTTTAATCTATAATAAGTACAAACTGAAACTTCCATTCTTCTTGGGTGCAGTTGAGCCTACTATTGTACCCAGTGGCAGCAGAGTTCAAGATATAACTCTAGAACTCAAAATAGAGAAAGAACCTCCTTTAAAACTTTTGATTTCTAAGAATAAGGATATATCAGCTATATATCATACAAAAGATAATACTATTTCTTCAAAGTTGCTTGAAAAGGATTGTCAATATCAAATATCAAAGTCTAGACGTTTTTCTTGCTGACCATAAAATGTAGTCAGTATATAGGTCATTGAATTTTGATCTAAGAGAATGAGGTGACTATAAACTGTGGGAAATTACAGCTTACAAGAAACTTGTGGAAGACTTGGCTTCTGAATATCCATAAGAAGAATAAAAGGGTGGCAACTACTTTTGAACTAATTAATATTTCATCATCAGATCGAACAGCATTAGGTCTCTCATGACAATTCACTAATTTTTATAGTGAAAAATTTTTAAAGTATATGTAGTGGAGTGTGACTTGTATCTAATGTAATGTAGTAGATAATATTTTATAATAGAAAATGTGTGTTCTTGGTTTGGGAAATTGTTTATGTGGCACACAATTATGATGAAAAATAATTTTTAAACAATTATATTTCAAGTGTTGCTCAGTTGTCTCTGCATGGATTTTTTTTTTTCAGCGCCAAATTTATTCACGATAATAATTAATGAAACTACTTACTATTAATCTAGTGTGTATATTATTATTTTATAATATTAAATTTTTATTTGTCTTGATAGCCGTCATGTAATATTTTATGAATTTGTATTGATTCCCTTATTTTCTTAATCCCTATTTCATCCCTTATTTTCATATGTATTTACAAAAAAATGAATTTTATATTTTTCTTATTATTTTGTTGTTGTTATTTCTTATGAATGTTTATGATTTTGTATTCAATGTTATTCTATCTGCTAACAGGAATGCTAAGATTTATCTGAGTAAAAAATACTGTGTGATACATGTAAAGTGAATTTTGTTGAATATAAATGTTGGCAGAGTAAAACCTTTTAGTTCATCTATATTTCATGGAATGTTCTTTAATAAGATCAAGCTGTCTAATGTTTTATTGTTGGAAAATATAATTGAGAATGTGTATATATAGAGATTTATACTATAGGTCAAAAATAATTCTGCCGATTTTGGACTCTTGCTTGCTTCTTTTCTTCAGAAATACAAAATTCAAACTTTTCAACTATAACTTTATTAAAAGATATAACTAACAGGTTGCCCAATGGCAATGTAACTACAAAAAAGTTGCTCGATTGCATTTTAACTACAACTTATTTCAGTAAAGCAGACCTTGTCTTTTAAGATGAATTCTGACAATAAGGATAATTCTAGTGTAAATAACCATACGATCATAGGAATAGTGGTCTAACTGCACTTCCTGGGCCATGGTCAGTCATAGTTTTTTTATTTTTATCATTTTACATTATTTTTATAATAACTTTGAGAGTTTGTGTTTCTACTGCTCTGAAATTTTCTAGTTCTATCTTAAAAACAAAATATCTATTCCTTTCACACAATTTCACTAGCTTTAACAAATTAAATGCATTAGAATATATCAACATGTTATATTTAAAAATATTTTTGTATAATAATTATTATTTTCATAATCGTTATTTTGTTGATCATGATAAACAACATTTGCAATTCTCAGAATGTTTTATATTTTTGATATCTGGTCCAGAAAAATTTACTTGATGTGTGCAGAAAATTACTAGCTTACCTTTTCTATGAGTATCTAATGACTAATTTTATATATACTATATCACTTCACTAGTGAAATTTTTTAGCACTTTACCTCTTAAGGATTAGTGCATTCAAATTTTTTAAAATTGTCACTGCTATTTTTACATGAATGTTATTGTATTTGTGTTCAATGTGTATGCTGTGTATGGACATAACCACTGCCTTCTAATCACTGTTGAATGTTAATTATAAGAGTAACTCAATCAAGGTTTTTTTCAAACAAATTATTCTGGATAAAAATATAATTTTACATAGTTCTTACTTCTTTTCTTCCTAGTAATTATGTCAATCAAGAAAGCATAACCTTTTCTTCCCTAATAAAAAAATTTTATTCTTGATAAGAGAGATGTGCTTGCTCATCTGGTGCCTAAATTTTTGTATAAGTAAACTGTTGTTCGATTTTTGTTCAGAATAAATGGGATATTTAATTAATTGAATAATTTTCATTCCTGAATACTAAAGAACTATCATATTATTACATTATTGGTTGATTCTTAAACTTTGTAAGGGAGGCATTAAATTTGAAGGAGCTGTTCATCTAAATCTCTATTTTTTTCCCCCTTTTTGTAAATTGCCTTATATTTCATTTTAATCTTACATATTATCAGAACCTTTTTTTTTTAAATTCCAATATTTAAATAGTTATGATGAATAAAAGAAATTAAATCAAATATTTGTGTTAAGCATAGTTCTAACATAAAATGTAACATTCTGCTAGGAAGAATTAAGAGCTACAGCTACACCTGAAGGAATCGGTCTTCATCCTTTGTTTTAGAATTTGTTTAAAACAATCAAAGATTCTTTGAAGTAGTCTGTAAAATGCTGAATAGAATTCAATGCTTGTAGATGAGACTACCTTTTTAGCGATTAGAAGTTTCAATTACATTGATAAAAAATCAAAATTAAGCTAATAAAGAGAAGTAATATTGTTACATTAACTGAAATTTAATTTAAAAACTCATTCTGTACATAAAGTTCCTCTGTCTACAAAAATGCAAAAAATTGTAGTACTCTATTGCCAAGAGGCAAGATGTGAAGTTTGCAATGTTCTAATGACTGAGTTATCAGTCTCTAGAGCATCACAAACTAAGTTGTCTGGGATCTTACAAACAATCTGATGGTTCCTTCAAGAAAGAGGAAAAACTATTAAACTCTGAACAAATGTTATTTCTTTGTTATCAAGGTTTCTTGTAAACTCAGTATTTTAAAAAATGATCAATCAAGAATACCTTATATTCAATGTTTTGTTGCTTGGCCAAGAGTTTTGATAGCATCATGTATAAAGTGATTTTATATATGAACTTTTTTTTATCTTGATACAAATTTTCACACCCAAAATATGTTTTTCCTTAAAACTGGAAATGGCTTATCTATCTCCTCTGCCATTAGCAAATTAATGCCTTGAACCCTAAACCTATCACCAAAATTGAAACCACAATCAACAGATGATGAATCAAGGTCATTTCATGTGCATGAATTACCCAGTGAAGCTGTTTATAAAGAAAAGAGTGAATTATCATGGGCTAAACATTCCATGTGTAATCAAATAATAAAAAAAATGACCATGGAAGAAGTTCCATTTGTATGTGGTAATATGATGTTGCCTCATTCTGATCCTGAATGGGAGATATTTTTAGTAATAAACCTTTTAAACACAGAAGCCAGAAATCATCTGGCAGCAAATAATTTCTTATTGACATTTCAAAAGATAAATTTATATTATTTTTTTCCTGCTAATATATCAATAATATGTAAAGCTCAAATATACAATAATATTTTTCTAGTGAATAGATGCAGTAAAAAGAAGTAATTCAAAGTCACTAGGTGAGAATATTTCCTGAAAAATTCAGAAAAAATTTTAGTAGATAAATCAAAGTTGATAATCAATAAAATGTACCATTAAAATGTCACATATTATAATTCAATAAGGTACTTTTTTAAATTTCTTACAACAGTTTCTTTCATTCCAGCCCTTTGAATACATTTTGTGCCTAGTGAAATTTATGGAACTCATTTAATTTGCTTCCCAGACCTTTTAATTATTTTGATTGAATACAAGGTGTAAAAACCACACACACACACACACACACACATATATATATATATATATATATATATATATATATATATATATATATATATATATATTTATTTAAGGAGTACTTCAAGTACTACTTAAAGAAAGGTAGGCATATAGCTGAAACTAAAGGTTTTTTTTTCACAACTGCAAAAATATCAGTGATTCATAATGCTCTTGATATTGTGTGTCTTTTGAAGTTTTATATATATATATATATGCAACGATAACGCCCCACCTTTATTACTTAAAGCGTATTTTAAATTCTCCTCAATAAAGCACAGCCCTTATTCCAAATTGTGACCTAGGAATAAACAAATTAACCAACTATTCTATTCCCTTAAGGTGGCTATGTACTAAAATAAAATATCTCCTTTCCCATTTCCAGTCCTTCCCGACTCTTGTGGTGGGAGGAGTCCAGTTGACAGTTCGAGAATTCTACCCCCCTTAGGGTTGACAGTTTGAGGGATTGTAATGACCGTCTCTCTATAGGGGGTCATGCGATATCCTTGCCTTTCCAAATAATCCCCGAAAGAAAATCCAAAGAAATCGCAAACTGCTGGTTGTAGCGGGCGAAAATTTAAACGGTTCTACGCTTGATTTTGCCATGAGTTTACTCACGGATACGATTGGTCCCGCCATAAGCATAAATGTAAAATTAAGACCGACTTTCACAAAATCAACGAGAAATTAAACAAAGCAAAATATACAAAATATAAATTTTACTGAAAGAAAGTTCTGATTTTGTGTCTTGAAACAATGTTGTAAATTATCCTTATCTACAGAGAGAAAGTTAGTACTTTGAAACTATTTATTAATATGAGTTCATTACAGACAATAGTAAATTAAGGATTTTAATACAGAAAAATTGTGATTTGTCTGTGAAAATGAAATTAGGTTTGAATGAAATAATCTCAGAAAACTTTGAATCTTCAAGGAATTGCTCATAGGATTCCGATAAATTAAAGATATCTGCAACATCGCACGTCGGGGAGATATTGCAGATATCTTTAATTGTAACTTCGATTTAATCATTTGGAAATCATCAGTCATTTGCTGCTAATAAGTATCCTGTGTATGTATTATAAAACATGACTGTAATAACAATTTTAGATATTTTATGTTCAACTATCACAAATTTCAACCTATTCCAATTCAAGCGAATACAGGTCGAAAACTGCCACATCTTACTTTATCCTTCTGTTGAAGTTAGTAATTTGTTGTCTAAAAGAAAACTGCTTATCTGTTGTGTATTATAATATTCGGAACTTTAATGCGATAACATATCTGTATTTTCTAAAATTTGAGAGCCATTAAAACGTATTTTGAATTATTTTATCTAAACATAGTGAGAACTACATTTTTTCCCTTTAATTTATATGTACTTAATTAAAAACCATTCTTCCTGACGTCGTCTTTGTGTGCGTTAAAGTAAACAAACACTGACTTCTTGCACATAAACTTCAGAAAAGGTTCGATATCTTGAGAAAATTGTCTAATATAGGTATAATAAAAGTACATATATATAAAAGTACTATATATGTCAGTTATATATATAAAAGTACTATAAATAACTGTGCATGATTATTGAAAAGTTTTCACATGACACAAATGTAGAAATTCTAGAATAATTAAACGCTAGATTTTTTTTGTTCTAAGTTTCTCTAAATATGGTGAGTCCCATGGATAAGACATTGAAAGAGGTGCCAAAATGAAGCAGAGTAAAAATACGAAATTATCAACAAATAATGATTAAATATAATAGTAACTAATAATAGCAAATACTTTCAAACTAGTTGATATAGTTAAGGCCTCCTTTTACTCTCCGAGACTTGGAGATGGCACTTCTTGATGAGTGGAACAGTATTCCACAAAGTCTTATCGATAACATCATCGCATCCATGGAAAACAGGTGTGCAGCAGTCTTAGCTGTTCGAGGAGACCACACGCCATATTAAAAATCTTGCATCATTTCTAAACAATACTTTTTTTTTATCGTTTACATATAACCAATTGTATGACCCTGAACAGGGCCCTTTTTTTTCTTTTGCTGAGGGCCACCTTATCCTAAACTTGCCTTTTTTCTTATCTTACCTTCTCTAAATTTTTAAGTTAACTCTTTAAACTTAAATTTTTATTCTTAATAATTGCTTAATTTTTTAATCTTAAATTTTCTCTTCCCCTCAACTATTGAAGATGTTAAACTTAAAAGTTTTGTACATTGATTGTAATAGCAACTCTTAAATTTAACCTAGCCTTTATTTTAACTCCTGAGCACATTATCTTTGATTACATAACATCTTGCAAAACCAGCTGGTCAAGGCATATTAAAAATTCATATTAAAAATCATTCATATTAAAAATCGTTCATATTAAAAATCATTCTCAAATGCTATGTTCTGTTTCTTTGTTTTACTTTATCAGTTTAATGATTTGAAGTTTGCATTTACGATCTCCATTTACCCGTTCTTAAGTTTACTTATAATTAAGGATGAACTTGAAAGAATATTTACTTTGGTTATCTGTTAAAAAAAAAAAAAAAATTGAGACAGCTGGTGTATGACAACGAGCCCAACATGAGGGGAGTTATTTCTGATATTCATTTAAGAGTTACATAAATTTATCCCAGATCGTTTCTGTTTGTTTGTCTCGTATTCCTGTTTTCCAAAGTTCGGGGTTTCAGAAACCAACAAGGGGGAGACAATAATTTCCCCCCTCACTCGCCGGTGGCAAGTCGGGTGCGCTACCCCTCGCTGTGATGGGCGGTCCCGTCAAAGTTATCAATCATCCCCCCCCCCCAACAGACGAAATTCTCAGCAAATTTTTTTTAAAAATCTTTTTTTGTCAACTATTTACAGCTACATAAATGCTGATAATCAAAAAAAATTGGTATTGTCAGATAGCCTGAACTTTTCTGCAGTACACTACCGGATTCATTTTATAAATTTCGTCCACCGAAGGAACTTATGAGCGTTTAAAACACACTATACCAGATTTTTCTCCGAATAATTTAAATTTTAAAATATTAATTGCATTTTAAAAAAAAAACGAAACCGGTACACAGGTGTAAAATTTCTTTCTCTATGACGGAGTACAATTTTTAAAAAAAAAATCTTTGAATCGAAGTCGGCAATCCGTGGACAAATTTTCTCCATAGGTTAACATTGAGGTGAGCGAATCCAATGGGGTTTGTACATAGCAGCCTTAACCGCCACGCCCGGTACATTAAAGTTATTTTTAGACATGATTCAGCGCCACGCAGAAAAGTCCGTTGAAAAGTCATTCGACGTCGAGTCATACCTTCACGTGGTTAGACCATATGTTCGTTTCTAACCAATTATAGAATTCTAAACGCCTAGCGCCCGCATAGTATAAAAATGTTGAGCAGAGACTTTTGCGTTATTCCTTGCCTTGCTCTTCTGTCTTCACTCTATCGTCCTTCGCGCGTCTCTTCTTTTCTGAACCTCAACCTATATGCGCTGCTGTCCGATTCCGTCATTGTTAAACCTTCTGTGTACCTACTTTGATTTATGCAAACCTACCTTATAGTGATGTGTCGAATAATGTCTTCGTTATCGTTATCCGGAATAAAATAAATAATATGCATCTCATCTCTGCTTTGCGTGCTTTTGAATGGCTCTCCGAAATAGTGTTCTTTCCTTAAGTGTGTATATGTGCTCCTTATATGAGTGAATCCATCTCCTGCACCGGTCTGTTAAAGTTATTACATTTATTTGTTTTATTATATTGAAGTATTATATATATATACTAAGTGTATGATTTTTTAGAGAATTTTTGCAATGAAGATCTATTGTAAGATCTCAATTTCCTCTGGCTGTTGAATAATTGTGTGATAATTTGAGTGAATGATGTAATACTCTTAATGATATTTATTGTACCTGTTATGAAATGGATCTACTGAAAATGTTGGTTAAGTGATTTAAAATTAACATCTCTGCTGTTGCATAAGTACTTCTGATGATAGTTAAATAGCAATGAATGTCAATTCTATGGATTTGTATCATATATATATTTTTAATTTTTATTAATTTCATAAAGTGTTTTGAAGAGAATATTGCTCAAATAAAAATCATGATGTGTCATTTTAAAAGAATGAAAATGATCGGACTATTTTAAATGTTTAAAAAAAATTTTAAATTATTAATATTGTTTTAGGCAAGTTGGAAAATTTAGTTTCATTCTCCTTTAAAACCACGCAGAATGAGAAACCAATTACATGGCCGTTTACTTATTATTAAATTTTAAGCACTGTATATAGAATTTTTCCACTAGAACTTCTGAATTTCTCCATACTTAGAAAATATGCAGATTTATCTGTATTAAGTCTATACGAAATAAGTTTTAAATTTCTAAAACTAAAAACATTTTTAAACCAATTAGACAAGAGATAAGTTTCAAAGGGTCTGAGGTAGCCTAGTAGTAGCGCGTCGGTTTTTGGTGCTGAGGTTTCTCGGATGGAATTCCGACAAGCGCCTTCAAATACCTCCGTGTCTAGGCTGGATATGGGCACGTTCAATCCGTAGACGGGAAAGTCCCTCAATGAGGTCAGAGAGGTTGGGATAGGGTACGATCCCCCAGATGTTGCCCCTGGATGTGCTCGGTCAAAATTAAGGTGGCACCTGGCTAAATCGGACTCTGACCCTTGTGGTGACATACCGGAGCCGTACCCGTCAGCCCGTTGGCCTATATGGACCTGGTCTTAGAAACAACAAGTTTCAAAGACTTAATACTGTTATGGAAAAAAGGATTGTGGTCATTATTTTTATTTTTAGGATGGAGAGCAGAGGGCTTATGTGTGTTTATCTTATTAGAAATCTAGTGCTCTAAATCTATGATGCCCGGTATAAAGGGCTTAAGTCGAAAACAGTGATTTAAATATAGCAAGTTATTGACTTTTATGCCAATCGCAGAACAATAATTTCGACTTGAGTCATTTGTACTAAGAAAATACTTTTGTATACAAAATTGATAAACTTAATCCTTTTATACAAGTAAAAAGATTTTTTTTTTTTTATCAATACTAACAAACATCTAAAAATCACTGTTTTTGACTTCAGCCCTTTACACCGGGCACCATAGAAATATTGTTATATTATCAGAAAATTGTTTCCAGTGCACTAGATGCTAATATTGAAAAAAAAATCGGGTAGTCTTTTCTAACGAAACTACTGCGGGTTATTAACGTAGGATTACTTATCGTTACTTACCTCTTTTGTATGTATATATGTATCTATATATATGTACGTATGTATATATATCCATATATGTATGTAAAATTTTGACGGTTCTTGGTACTTTTCTGTTTAACTTGTCCAAGCGATAGACTGGATTTGACACGCTGCCAAAATTATAACTCGCGAGGACGGATGGACAGATGGTTTTAGCGTCTGAAATATTCCTTTCCGCAGGACCGTTATGGAGGAACGTAATCCTACGCTAAAAAAACGAAGAATTTTTAAAACTGCCAATTTTAGCCCCTCTTTTTCATTATATATTATGCTTTGAAACTGAACATATTTAACCTGGGACACAAAATATACTAAAACTGTTACATAGCTTCAAAACACCAACTGTTTTATTTTATGACTAAACAATCTTCTGTTAAAACTTTTTTAATGAGCAATCTACAGAATTTTCATTTTTTGTTACAACGTCAAACTGAATCTATCCTCCTATTAAAATTACATTCAAACATATTTTAGATTACCTTAGGTGTTAACGTTGGGCATAATTGCTAATAACTTATGGCACGCGTGCCAGAGGCCTAGGGCAAAAGAATTTTGCTAGCACTTTGGCCGATTTTTTTTGGCAAAATTGAATTTGGAGAACCTTGAGATGTAATAAATAGGTTTCCATTCAGAAATAACAGCATGTTGATGTCGGAAATATGGACACTATTGATATCGAGCGCTTATCGGGCATAAGCATCAAAAAGGTCGAAAATTAAACAGTTTAGAATTTTAAAAAAATCTATATATCGAAAGCCTTTCTACACTCATACGAATCTTTGTCCTTGTATATGAGCTTCATAACACAGAAATTCGGAAATAAATAGGCTGATGTATCTAGTTCGACAAATATTCGACTGACTACATATGAGCCTGATATAACAATTTGACATCCTGTATTTATCAACAAAAATTCCATTAGTAAATTATTATTACTATTAATTTTCGATTGTTTATTTTATACAACTTCTGTCATTATTATACCTTGTAAATTTTGTGTGGTTAACTGGACAGTATAGATTTGTTGTAATTTTTAATAATCTTTCCATTGTTATCGCCTGTTTTTGATTAGGTTCCTTTATCAGAAATAATTCTGTCAAAAGTGTGGTTTTTAACGAAACTTAATATAAAAATTCAGGAATCTTTAAATGTACAGCTATGCAAAGAAGATTTCGAGATTTCACAAGAACATGGTTATCACGGTCCTTAACTGGTGACCAAAAATTAACGAGTCTTTAAATTTTAAAACTCCGAAATTACGAATATTAAAGAAAAAACTTCTTCACATTTTAAATATATGCTTTCTGTTTCAGGTAGGATCATGGATTTTTTTTTTTTTTTTTTTTTGGGGGGGGGGGGGGATAATCTAACTGCTAACAAATGGTCACTAGGGAAAATGACGTGCATGACATGAAGGAAGTAAAACTGCTAGGTGATCCTTATCGATTTAGGCACTTTTTGTGACTTCATTCTCCCAAGCGACTATTTCCTGCAGTAATATACTGTAGAATCCATGGACATCTGATAGTCCCTTGATACCTGGTACGCACATTGGAAGCAAGTTTCTTTTAGGTTGTATAAATTACGATGTGAAACAGAAACCATGTCAGCAATGATTCTCTGAAATCAACAAGTAGAAACCATGTCGGCTTGATTAAATGGCTTTCGTGCATGCCCCCCCCCTTTTTTTTTAAAGTTTAGATTGAGCTCTTGATAATTTAGAGACCAGAGCAATGCTTTGAATTTTTTCGCCAATTTACTGCCCTTTTTATGCATTCTTTACAATGTATAAGGGTACATCATGCTGCTACAAGAGGCTACTTCTGTCGAGGAATATTGTTACAACGAATGAAGAGATAAACCGTTTTCGCAACAATGATTTGGTTGTTGGTATCGGGCGAATTATCATCAAGACGAATGAGCGAGGCATGAGGTTTCTCACAAGAAATTCATTACACTGGCTTGTTTTTAATGTTGATGTTATCTCTTTCCCAAATAAAGAACACCCACATACTCGGCCGTTCGCATGATAAAGCAGAAAGCGCGATTTATCTGTACAAATCTACTCTGCTTCACTATATAGGGTCAAGTTCACTGTCATCACATGAAGCGCTCTTTGGAAAATGCGATTACGTATCCTTGTCTGTAAGTATCCAGGTTCAAATCCTGACTACATTAAACTTCGCACAAATGTTTTGGGCACTTTTTTACGAATTGAAGTACAGTTTTGACATGCGCATTTCATGGATAGACTACAAAGGGTGGAAGGGAATTAACAAATGCCCCTCAATTGTGTTGCTGGAGTTAATGTGTTACCATTCTCTCTTTCACAATGTGTAACTTATCACTCCAGATGCGTTGCTACAATAGCTACCAAAATGAACATTTCTATGGTCTCCTATTTCTTAGAAGCAAACTAGTAGCTCGGTGGACAGTTATTTAAAATAACTGGTATTTCACCATTTAAACTTCTTAAAAAAAATTTTTTTAAGACTTCAATATAGGAAACTATGACGAATGCAAAAGTTTCTAATATTTTATGACATGGGAAACTAAACTATAAAAAACATGAAAACAAAAGTATATTAAAAAATTAAAATTTTAGATCATTTGAATCTTGAACATAATTATTGACTTATTCGCATTGTTCAAGAAGAATGTTTAAGTTTTCAGTGTTTGAAATATTTTTACACAGCATATAACTATTTCAGAATTTTTTTTTCCAGTGGTGGGCTACATAAACATACAAAAAAGATAAACATAAGAAATACAACAGAAGAAGAAGAATACATATGTTTAGCCCATAAGGCCCCTGTACTGACCATGCACGTTAGAAGAAACGAGCGCGGGGAAGTGGAAAAGGTATGATAAGTCCATATCTACCCCCAGATTGCAGAGCTTGCATTTGGGACTTTCAATTATTCCTATTCGGAAAAGGTGTTTCGCCAGACAGTCATGTCCCGTCAAAGTCTGAAAAGTGAGACCGCTTTAAACCTGGGCTGATCAGGGATATTCAAGATAAAGTTATACCAGATTTTCGATATATTGCTCTCACGGAGACTGTCTTTAGATTGTTTACGCTTCGGCGGCTAAATGATCTACAACTTTGGCAATGGGTCCCTTGCCAACTATTACATTTCAGAAATGATTGTCTGTATTTAACACGTTGAGATTGCCCCAGAAGGTTTATACTGGTCAAAGGAATTTTTAATTCCCAATTTTCCTATTGATATCTTCTCATCAAAACCGAATAACAGAGGAAATTTGGCATAACATTTTGTGTGTCTCAGTATATATATAAAAAAAATTTAAAAAGTCCCTCTTCGCATCTATTTCGTCTTCATTCCATTTCCCCTTTTCAACGCTTGCCGGTCTTATATAATCATTCCTAAAATTGTTTCCCCGGTGCGGCTTATTTCATACCTGCCATATTTTTCTATGTTTCTTGAAGCGTCTGCTGTTTCTAGCTCTACTCTGTACGGCAATTGTGGAAAAACAGCTGATTTTTCCATTCAGTGTCTCCCCTCCCAACCGTTACACAAATAGTTCAAACTTACTCCAGTAGGCACTATTATTCTTTTCCTTCCATCTATATAAAAGGTATTGCCTCACGAACTCATAGTTCATTTGAAAGTCGCTATGCGAAATTAGGAAAAAAACATGATTCAGGCTAGAAGACAAGTAATGTTTCGGTCGTGTATTTTGATTTAAACTAAATATCGAGCGCCGAATGCCTTACCATTAATAGCATGATTTGATCGTAGAAAATCAGTTGGTTGCCACAAGGGCCATCAAAATCGAGGTTGCGACAGCAATGGCTTTGTCACAGAGCGTGACTTCTAGACTGAAAAATAAAGCGGCTAGTTTGAGATGAAAGTATGTGTATGTATGATGATGGTCAGTGTCAATGACGGAGCATAATAGGTCAAGAGGATCGAAATGTATTTCTTCTGGTGAGAAGGAACAAAACTGCTTCTCCTGTTCACTTAGCTGCTGACCTTGTAAGTGCTTCAGGTACTCGTGTGCTTCCCTGAGCCATCTTACGCCTACTGAATACATCTGAGTTTCATGCTCAGAGGCCTGTTAAGTGTGATCTATTAACACTAATCCATCGTTATTCTAGATTACAGAGGTGTAGACAGCATTTTGTTACTGGGACATCGGTCAAATTTTAGACCTACCGAAGAATCGCAACTATCCACAGTTATAGGTGATTCTTAACATCAGTTAGTGCGGCGAAGAAATGGAGTACATTATATACAGCAAAACGCGTTTACCACTGGCTATTGTGCTCGCGGAGGGAAAGTATACGGGAATTTAATGATTAAAGTATAAGCACCAGAGATGGATTTACATATTTTTATGCCCTAGGCCAAAGCACCATTTTGCGCCCCCTTCCTTCCATTTAAATTTTTGATTTATAACATTAGATTTAATATACAGTAAGAGTTTTTGAAACATATATACTTAATAAACATTTGAATAACATATTTTTAATAAAAATTTTCTGCATAATTTCTTTTAATTTATCTAAAAATTACAATTAAAATTTTTTCCTTCGGGCTATCGCCCATGAAAATTCTTCAATAGTTTCATTGAAGTCAACAGATGTTGTTAAATCTGCTTGAATGCAAAGAAGTGCCAAGGCATTTAGTTTGTCTTGTTGCAGAAAAGATCTTAAATGATCTTTGATACTTTTTAGTGCAGAAAATATCTAATAATAGAGGCATTTGTAGCGGTTGTGCACACAAACATTCTCAATACGATATCAACATTTGGATACACTGTTTGTAATCCACTTTCACGTAGCCACTTGCAAATTGCTAAGGGACTTTTCGAACCAATATTGCACTCAGTTATATGAAATTTTAGATGTTGCAGTTCATCACATAATGCAGGCTCCAAATTATCTTTAAAAATTGCCTGTAATTTTCTTCCCTCTTCTTCAGCTGAGAGCTCAGGAGAAGTCAGTGACCAAATTTTCGTAATTTCTTTAAATTTTTCACCGAGCTCTCTATAAGCTTGTGACCTCTTCTCAAGCTCTGCTTTGAGTTTGTCCACAATCGTGAGATAGGTATTAACTCTAAAGATCTCACGCCCGTTTAAATTAACTTCGCCTTCACGTTTTTTGCCAGCTTGTAGTTTTCTGAAAACCTAACGCTTTTCATCACGCTCATAAAATTTCTTTTCTGAAATATCCAGAGCTTTGTTTTCATATATATCAAATTGTTCTCGCAGTTCTAACAAGAACTTTACGAGTGACTGAAGAACTGTGGCAACTTCTGAAACATCAAGTTCTACGTTTTGTACATACTTATTGACTTGGTGAAGTCTAATCAGCACCGTTCCCCAAAACTGTGCCATGAATACGGTTTCGAGCCTTTGCAACTTCGTTAGTAAATTTCTAGCTTTTGCTCTTGTTCCTGATTTTTGACTTTCGTCACTTTCAAAGTATTTTAGAGCTTTTATGACTGCAAACCAATATTCTTTTAATGCTCTACAAGCATCATATCTTGCCGACCATCGTGTCGTGGAGAGGCTTTTTGCGGTAAGGGTGCTAATTTTCTTCAATGCTTCCCACCTCGCTGTAGACAACGAGAAAAAATTATAAAGTTCTTGAAGCAAATTAAAAAACGACATGGCTTCAATATAGCAATCTACATCATGTGTGCCCACTAAATTTAGAGTGTCCTGCACAAGGTACGAAGGATGCAAGAGGAGAAACTTCAAGTATCCTAGCCTGAAGACCTGAGTAAACACCAGCCATATTAGCTGCATTGTCATATGATTGACTACGACATTTCAAGATACCAAGGTGGAGATCAGTGACAGTCTTAATAACAGCTTCAAACATTTCATGGGCTTTGTGGCCAACGTTAGGTAAAAATTTTATAAATCTCTCAACAGGTTTCTCATTTTCTTTCACATATCGCAAAACAAACGACAGCTGATCCACATGCGAGATATCAGGAGTTGAATCTACAACAAGGGAATAGTACTTTGATGTTTTAGCTTCATTAGCAATATGCATTAGTACTTTTTTAGCTAGGAGCTCGATGAACTCATCACAAATAGTAGATAAGAGATAGGATGTCTGTCCACTACCTGGATTCCCGAATTTCCTGATGTGATCAGCCAAAAATGGATCAAACACAGAAATTGTCTCCAACATCAGCATGTAGCTGCCATTATTATTAGAACCAAATATTTCATTTCTACCTCTAAATGGCAAGCCACGCGAAGCAAGAGCTTTAATTACTACAACCACTCTGTGTAGCACATTTCTCCAGTATTCAATTTCTTGATCAACCATTTTAATTAGTTGTAGATCGATTCTTCCAAGTTTAGCTCCTCTATGTTTTAAAAAATGTTTGTTATAATATATACTCCTAGATCCTGGTGACCTGGCATCGAAAGGTTGCATTGTTCAAAGCAGAAATTTGAAAAGATATTTAAACAACACATTTACCCAACACTAAAAATCTAAGTTTTTATAATAATTTATCCCAATTATCCCTTATTATTAATATAAATCTTCATTTTATAAGGGAGATAAAATTCATTTTTGCTTTTCAGCTAAAATTGATTGTTTCATGTTTATTCGGTAGTTTAGCTTAAAAAATAAAATAATAAAATTGTTTATCTTTAATTGCTTTTGATTTTACAGTTATTATATAAAATATCAATATTTTAAAAATTTATCTCAAAAAACAACTCCAGATAAGTATAAGAAAAGGTTACTTTACTCTAACAGAGATCGCTTCATTTTGGAAATTCATTTGCAGAGCTTTAATTTTAATTTAAAAAATATACTTTGTTTTAAAAGACCTTAAAATGTGATTACAAAAAATTTATATATAAAACATTTTTTTAATGAAAACTAGTGATTTTTTAACACATTACCCTAGGTTTTGGGAGGTAAACTTGCTCCGGGACGTTGTGTCCTTGTTTTAAATATTTGAGTTTAGACGAAGGTAACCCCGGATTTTCTTCCACATTGTTTCAAAGCTTAAAATTTTCCATTTAAAAACGAAATCAGAAAATTCTAACTTAAACATAGAATATTAGATAGGCCTCGGTAGATAATTATATAAATATGCACACTATTCAAGTATGTGCGAGTAAAAAAATATATATGTTGTAATACACATATTGTGCATTTCTCAAATATGGATATATATATAGCAATTGTACGAGTAGTGTGTTAGAGAAGTATGTTTTGCGTCTTTCTCGACAAGTTGAATAAAATATCTTATTTCCCTGACGCTGTAGCTCGATTGTTATTGGGTTTAGAAAAAAGATGTAAATATAAGATTTGTTCAAAATTTTATCTTCTTTAAGATTGTAATTGCAATCTAAGCTCTAGAACCAACCATTGCCGAGATATTTGAAAAAAAACCAAAAAAAAAGTAAAATTCGTTGTTTTCGGGCTACAGAAAATTCCGCCGAGGTCTTTCGAATTAGAAAACTCGGTTTTTCACTACTGGACTAAACATATACAAGTAGGGGGGGAAATCTAATACCTGATCTTTTGCGCGGTAAGATGAACATAGCTACTGGGCTATAAGCTCACAACAAAAATTTATGTTTTGTATACTGCAACAGGTTGACAAAAGACTCGGCCAAAATGAGCTTGCAGATCACACTCTAACGGAAAAACAAGTCTCTTTCCGTATCAAAACCAAACACGGGCCCACCCTTTTACCCCTTGAGGCTCCCTCCGTCCTCTCCTTCCTTTTAATTCCTCTCAACCCGGATTGGTACGCGGTCCCCTTACATGTTCACTTTTGGGAACTCTGATTTGCTCAACTTATAGCTCCTCCCAGGGAAAAATTTAGAAGAAAAGAACCGACAAATATTTCGGTTCCCTTTGACAAAATTAACTGTCTCTTTTCTAAGACGACCCATTCAGGTTGCAGACACTCTGGCGGTTTCCATATAATAGTCAATTTTACTTGAAATAAACACCTTGCACAGAAAGACACCCTAGTCCGGTGTTCACACAATGATTCTTTCACCTTGAAACAGTTTCTAAACCTGGAGGGTGCCATCGTTCCTTTGACAACGGGACAGCAATTACTGGACAGATGACGATGGGTTGGGAGTTTAAAAACCATTAGTCTTCTTATCGGACTGCCCTTGGTCTGAAATCTGTTTTTGAAGGAAAAAGCGAGGGCTGTTTGCTGTTTGTCAAATGTATCGAAAGATACAGCGGAAGTTGTCTTTTGTGAAGTTCAAGTCCGACTGCTTTCTGCAATCATTATCCCTTCAAATTTCAAGAATTCTTAACCTGCTTCTCGTTAACTCATAATGGATGTTTGGGAAAAGAATGAAAGAAAAAGAAGGAAAAAATTAGTCAGTTGACGAAAAAGTTATTTCAAAATGCGTATATTGCAAATAACATTTTTAGCGATACTAAGAATATATAAATAAAAATGAAAAAGAAAAAAAATTTTGAACTTTCTCGTTTTATATCGATAAAAATTTTATAATTTGGTTGTTACTTCTTCTAAATTTACACCCTCTTAACGGCTGCGCCCTAGGCCATGGCCTAGGTTGGCCTTATGGGAAATCCGTCCCTGATAAGCACTGCTGAATATCTTTGCAAGGAGATATGGGAGAGTGGTACTGTACTGAGATTCAGGAAGTTCACACTCGCCTCATACAGCAATAAGTTCAGACTTTCTGTACACGGATGATAGTGCTCGTCCACATATGTTAGCTCTATTTGCTGAGATACTTAATAGTAAGGTCATTCAGTGCATGACTAGCGTATTCTACTAATCTAAGTTCAATAGAATAATGCTTAGTACGCTATCAGAACCCCTTTTGCCTAGAAGAAACCGCTACTCCAGACTCTTTAAGACCTCATGGGTCTGCTTCAAAAAAGAATTGTCCCGAATGTTCTCTCAAGCAAGCCAAACAGGGACAAATCAGGTATCGTTCGAAATGGCCTTGCTGTTTACTGACTTCGCCACATTTGTCGGCCTTCATGTAGAAGAATGTACTTTCTGCTATTACACCGAAATGTTTATGAGCACTTTTCTTGATTTTCTGCGTTCCATGGTAAGAAAACTACCCATATCAGGTCAATGAAGATGCTATAGTACCTTATATTAGATAGTGTATGATTGTTTTTCTGAAACACTGTCCATCACGGTTTTGCTAAAAATGTATCTGCTGCTTTCAAACAGTTTTTGCATTTAACGACCTCAAAGCAGGCTTCTAAGTATTCATCTCATTATGTCCCCAAAGTTAATGGTATTCCGAACCAAAATAGCGATTCTTCCACATATTGTACGAAAAATGAAGGAACGAGTCTCCCTTCCCTTTTGTCAATGATCAAGACGTCCAAATGCTAAGAGGTTCAGTATTAATTTTGACATTGGAATAAACGGAATTTCACGACGATATAACATATTTTTTGTTCACCTACTGTAATTTCAATAAATACGTACAATGAATTCTATTTGAGCATTATAAGAAAAACTCATCACATTCATAGCCATTGGAATGCCTTCGTCAAACATTACATTGCATGTGAAGTTTAAAACTGTGTCATTAATATGTTTGTTTTTCCAATTTTTTGATTGAGCTAGATAATCGAAACTAAGGAAGCTCAAGGAAAGCATCTTATTCATACTCAAGCAAGAAGCCATTTACATCGTATTTTACCTTCTTTGGAGTTTTCACCTTGTGTTTGCCGACAACTCAATGCTGAAAGTGGTTTTACTGTGTACTTTCATTGGTGACCGTGTATTGATTCCATCACTCACCAATTTTACATTATAGAGTAAGAAATCTCCTATAAACAGTAGTTTTAAATACTAGAACTGCAAGGGTATTCTGATAAACATGCCCAAGTGAGCCACTGAATGCAACACAAATGCATGATATGAAACACATTTGCACTGAAATGCTATAATTCAATATTGAAAGGCAACTGCAGAAGCGGGTACCTGTTCCAAAGACACTTGAAGCAGATTGAGCAGGCATGAGCGTGGAAGCAGGCATGAGCGTGGAAGCAGGCATGATTGAAGCAGGCATGAGCGTGGAAGGAGAAAAAAGGGGTAGATTTTTTATTGTGAACGTTTGGCGGACCGAAAATATAGTGATAAGGGCAGTAAATGTTCAGTTTTTGTGTGTAAAAAACATTGAAGCACTTTATGTCCAAATTGTGCATGATGCATATTTCAATATACCCTCAACAAATTGTGCCTAATTACAATTTTTAAAGGTTCAATATATTGATAACTGTATAAAATGTGTCTGTTAATTAATAAATTTATTGTAAATAACGTGTCTCATAATTATAAATATCAGAATAAAAAAAAACTAATGGGGTCACTGGTGACCCCAATGGTACTCAGTGTTACAAAATAAAGTTGGTAGTAGACGTGTTAATTGTAAATATACATGAAAATCGCTACCTCTAGTGTGAAAGACTCTAGTGTTTCTTCTCGAGAGTTTCTTGAAAAAAAAGTATAATTTGTTTTGCTCATTTCTCGAAAAATATAGTGTTTCTTCTTGAGAAAAAAAGTAAAATATGTTTTTCGTATTTCTCCTTAAATTTATCATTTGGGAATCGATATCGAAATTATTCTTGTTTTTATTAACATTTTTATCAACAAAATTGCTAAAGAAATGTTAAATAGATTATTTTCTAGTTGTCAACAGCATGATACTGACGAAGAAGATGTTAGTGAAGTTTCAGTCAACGGAAATGAAGAATTGTCTCTTCATGAACAATAAATTTTATCGATAAGAGGAAGGGTGAGAGAAGTGAAACCTGGTGTTATTGACAAATATCAGAATTTTTAGATATGCCGTGTCTACAATAATGACTACGTCAACACAAAATGAAAGTCATTTTACTATTGCTAACGATTCTGTTACGAAGAAGAGAAATCGATTGTCCAATACTACTTTGGATGCGCTGTCTATTATAAAAAAAAAAAAAAAAAAATTGAAGTTGAAAGAATTAATTTTTTTTTTTTGGCTTGTTTCTTTTTTTTTGTCGTCTACATATTGTATTTTGCGTCAAAATAATAAATAAAATACATGAATTCAGTATTAAAGAGTGATATTTCATCGATATGTAATTTTTTAAAACTGAATTTAAACGGGCAAATGTTATTTATATATTACATGAGCATTCTTGAGACTTCTCGAGAAATGAGAGATAAATATTTCTTTTCTCGAGCAGTGAAAATAATTATCAAGAAATCTTAAACTCTATGAGCTTTGTTCTTTAACGTTTTTTTATTCTGCTAGAACATGATACTTCAGTGATTATAAATTAAATTAACAAATAAAATATTTAGATTGCTTTCTCATGGGAGATTAAAATTTAATTAAAAAAATTGAAGTATGTATTCAGTAACATTAATCCCCCCTTCTTTTTTTCCTTCAAATTCCAACCTTAGAACTTTACATACTTAGAGTTGGCTATTTTACTAATAGCTGCTGACAAGCGTTTTAGTTGTGCACTCCGTATTTTCATTGCTCATTTGCGTGAAGGTATTCAATAATAGCTTCTTAAGTTGTTGTTCACTACGAAAAGTTATTCCTAAATGCTGATTTCGCTGTCATGCGCGGCTACTCTATCTTAATTTGTCTAAATTTCAATAAAAACTGTAATTTAAATATTACTTTGCTCTATGAAACGTGCTACGCTCCTATGATATTTGTGAGGTTCTAGTAACTGCTTCAGTTAAAATATACGTTGTTTTCTACGATGAATTCGACTAGTTTATATTTCGCAATAAATGAAAAAATAACAGAAAATGCTCTTGTTCCTAATATAACTAGAAAACAACGAAATGTTCAGCTAAATACTGCCCCTTTTCTGAAAAAAGTTACGCTGTATTTTCAGTTTTTAAATTCGACGATTTTTTTTTAAATTCGACGACTTTCTTCGTACTAACTTTACAACTAATTTTGCAGGTTAAATAACGTAACTTCTCCAAAGAACAATTTTTGCATTAAACATGTTTTATTTCTTAATCTTTACCTACCAATATAGGGAAAAGTTTTTTTTTTTTTAGATCTTATGTAAAAATGTCTTCTCCTTTGTAGCAAAAAAAGTTATTTAACCGACCAGTGGAAAACACGCCATTACATCTTATTATACGTTCTCTCTCCGCCTTTTAAAATTTGTAGATTTCAGCTCGACCCGCATGATTATCAAACAATCGTGGAGGGCAGTATAAGCTTACTGCGACGTTTTCGATCGGCGCAAGCGCAAAACCGCAAGAACGCCATATTTGGTCCATCTGATTCAAACGTCACAGAGACATTTGGAGACAGGTAAGGAGCTATTCTCAGTTTTCTCTTTCTCCCGACAGTGATTCAAAGCTAGATGAGAGAACAATTCATTACTTTTAAAACCCGACACAGCAGTTGTTGATGAAATGAATATTGCTAAATCATATGCTTACTTGTAAGGAAGAAATATTATACCAGTTGCAAATATTTTACCAAGCTTGCCATTTTCCTAAGTATCACATATGATAAAATTCATAGGCCATCTCTCGAAGGTTATTTATCAAAACAGTACAGTTCAACAATGAAAAGGTTAAGTAAAAAAATTTTAAGGACAGTTTATATTCACGAGCAGCAGAAAATTATGTTGAATTTAGAAGAAAGCGAATTGCTGTTTTATTATTTATAGCGTAGTTTCATGACAAAATCAGTTGAACACAATTTATATGATTTTTTCTATGCGCACGAAATTTTATTATTCTAGGTTGAGGAACACATTTAATCGAACAAGTGTCAATTTAGGAATAAAACTGGAGGATCTTTCCATTTAAAATTCGCCCAGGCACTTTAAAAGGTGTATTTGTTTATATTGTAAAATAAAACTACCTGTGTATTATTTTTAGTGAATTGCTTGACTTGTACCATATTTCTGCTACATTTAAATTTATTGAATAAGTCAAGATGAAACTTAAAATGGTATATAAAGTGTACAATTTATATTCGTGGTTTATTCGTGGTTTTTCTTATTCGTGATTTTAAGAAACTGTAAATTTTATCATACAAAACTTTTTATAAACGTATCATTATTTAAAGATTTTATGAGAACTGGAATCCATTATTATATGAGTTCAAGTAGTGAAAGGGTTTCTTTTAAAGAACTGGTAATGAAATATGCTGAATTGGTATGCAAGTATTATTTTACACACTATTTAGAGTTTAGACACTATTATAATTATAAAAATGGTGTTAGAAGCGTAAAAGTATGAATTCTTAAATTAAATGAAATTTAGTTACTCGAACTTTTCAGTAAGAATTTCCTCTCTAGAGTGTTGTAATTTTTAATTATTTAAACGCTGTTGATTTGCATTAAATGAAAAGTCGAAAGTCTTCACCTAGTCATCTGTCAAAAGATAATTGTTCCCATTTTATTCCCATGGAAACAGATTTTTAAAAAAATATAAATGCTTCTCCTTTTGCAATTAAATTATTTTCAGATATTTTATGAACTTCTTAGCACTTTTTAAACAGTTTGCTTACATCACAAAACTTTTGTTATTGGGATTTAAGAACGGCCTGTAATCTATGATTTTGTTTTAATAATATTCATTTTATGATCATTATATTATTGTTTATGTATATGACGTATCAGTCTGCATCCATTTAAATGTACATCAATGTTATAAAGTACCATATGTTCATGTATGTAAGAACATTTATCTAACGCATTATATAAAAGTTTTTTAGTACGCATAAATATATGCTCATTCTATATAACTGCTGAAATACGTTGCGAATGATAGCCAAACATGAAAGAAAACGTATAAAGTTGAAAATGAAAATCAAAACAAATACATCGGTAATAAACAGTTTGTTGATAGTAGGTTTTTATAATCCTTAATATCTCTAATTAATAAGATATGTTAATTATAGTATCTCTTTTAATGTTATATATCATTACAATCTTCTGTTACTATGCAAGCATTTATATTAAATTCCAATTCTTTATCAGTTGTACTAGTATAATTTTTTTCTTTCCAATTATATATATATATATATATATATATATATAAAAGTGTGTGTGAGAGAGAGAGAGGGAGATTTGTCTTTTTCTCAAAATATGTGCTACATCATATCACTTCTTTTCGTTTATTTCTTTTCATTTCTCTTCGCACTGAATAAAGAATGCATCGTCAAAAATTAAATTTCTAAGAGTTATTTATCTTTAATGATAATATATATTAACATAAATGTGTACTGATTGCATTATTGTCAATAATTTGATGAACATTAAGAGATCATGAGAACAAACACACACCACATAAAAAAAAACCTTGATCTGAACGGTATGGCTTTACACTCTGATCTAAAAGTCAAGTGTAAAAGAAAAAGCAAATAACATCTACGGATGTTAAGAAAGACTTTAAATAATTTGATATAATTTGATGTAATAATCTTTGTTTTTTTATCACTAAGCGATCAACTGATTTGTGATAATTACATAATTATACGGCCGGATGATTGTAAATACAGTTCACTGAACACTGAGAGTTGGGTATCTTTGATCCAGTATTTAAATATCAACTGCAGTTGAGCTAGGATTTATTATCCAGTTTTGTGGTAATACCGCTAATATTTCCTGTAAATCTGGTTCACTTCCCAAAAGAAAGTTCTCCATAAAAGAAATTCTTCCTTCCCTTCTCGCAGCTCACTCTATTGACGAATTGATATATTTAAACACTCTAATGCATATATGCATGGATCATGTATAGGCTTAAAAAATCAAATGTATTCGATGCAGAGACTTTAAATTTTGTGTATGAACTCTGCTGATTGGTTGAACCAAATTTTTAAAACTGTTTTTGTTTACATAATCTTTTTTACTATTACATAATTTTGATCGTGAATTATAAAGCTGAGAAAATATCTTACATTTCCAATGATAAATATCTTATGTAATTAGCCCGTAGACCCCCCTCCCTTTCTATTTTTTTAAAATTAACTATCTATTTATCATTATCTCGGTATTGAATCGACTCGATATTGTTTTTAAAAATGTACATTTGTGTACATATTAAAGAAATTTATTTAAACTTCACTATACGGAATTTTTTTTCTGACTTGATCTGCTAATTGATGAGTATCAAAATTTTGTTTGCATAAGATATAAAAATAAGCTGAGAAGAAAAGCACTGAATCAAGTTCTAAAGCTCAGTCTATTTATGCATCATTTAAAACTTGTTATTAATATTGAATATGAATATTAAATTCCTTGGTTTAAATTTTTCAGAACTTCGTAGGAATTGCAGTCTTTGCCTCAATTTGTTAATCCTTTTTTAAACACAGTATCCTCCTCTCGTCGAAATACTTTCACGTGTTTAATTCTAAATTAGAGGCTAGTGTGTTTATAACTAATTATAACTCTAGAATTATATTATTGAATACTAAAACTATAATGTTTTAATAGGGTTTGATTTTTTTACAATTTGTCTAAAAAAGCATGTTCTCAAAATTTTAGAGTGTTGCTTTTACCAAAAAGCTATATATAATAGAAAATATATTTGCTAAAAGTAAAACAGCTTACAGGTGCCTTCATATGGGCTTCAAAAGCCATTATATGGGCAGATGTTCGTATCAGCAGCTATTAATTCTAATAGGACTATCACTTAATGAGGGTACTCATATTTGGAGAGGAATGGCTGATTAAAACAAGGAACTATGTTGTATTTCTTTTTTTTTTTTACATTTGAGTCGACATGCCTTTAAAAAGAAAATTTTGTGCTTAGATGTTGCCTCTGAGAATTAGACATCAAATATTTAAATCTCTTGGAATCGTTAAAAACGATCCAAATTTAATTCGATGATAAGAAAAGAAAATATTAGTTGTTTTAGGTTCTAAATACTATTCTTCCCTATACAAAGATAAAAATCGAAAAACAAAAAGAAATTTTACTGTATTTCAAAATTCTTGCGGAATAGAAACAAAACGTTCTGTAAAACTTATTGTCATCAAAATTCGTATTTCCTCGTCAAATTTTTTTTTTGCAGGAGCTGGTAATTTTCTAGAGTTTTTAAATTTATTATTCCTTTATTTATTTATGAGAAAAATTTTAGAGGTACTTATAGCGGAAAAAGTTGTCAAAATAATTTATCATAATTTTGTGGAGGATTTTTTAAAAAACATTTCAAGCTTTTTTTGATTGTTCCCACATACTTTAATTCACTAAAATTATAAGTGATTTGCTAATTTTAAGCTTATTTTATTAAATGTCTCATTAGTGCGTCTTAAACAGAGCAGTTTCATTTGACTGGAAATTATCGCATCATTGATTTCCAATCTAAGAACACTACACTTAGTAACACAATTCTAAATTTTATTTTCAGCTCAAGAGAGCTCATGAGGAATATATTCATATTCTATTCTTTTTTTCCGCACTATCTGTATTTCCGAAAATTTTCCACTGAATTTACTCCTAAAATTTAAATTGTGTGATTGAAATTTTTTATTTTTTTCGGAAAGTTCTTTTGCTATTTATTAATTAAAGAAAAATATCATCGATTTCTTTTTATAAAGAAAAATATGATATTACTTTATTATATTAGGAAAATGGAAAATAATTCAAATATATTGAACTGCCTCAGAGGTAGGCAATGTGAGAAAACGGGACAGAATTTTTTAAAAAATTTGATAAGGAACCCTCTTCTTGAAAATGCCTTGCACTACTTTGTTCTCTGCAACTACATTTGAACGAACTTTTTTCCGCTAAAAAATTCCACACAACAATTATTATATTTTCAATCTCAGTTTTTATCTATAGTAATACAAAATAACAAATAGATGACTAAGCACACTTTTAATAACTCCTTGGTTTGGATGATTCATGATTTCCAGTCGGAATTTAATATTCAATATTTAAAAATGACAATGATTTTTAATACTGCATTTTATACTAATATTACTATCAAAGAATAAAACTCAAGTTATTCACGAGTGAGTGCAAAAAAATTATGCAATTTATAAAATGCGTAATTATACATCCATTTCCAGATTGACATAAATATTTAAATATTTATGTTGCATTATAAGTTTTAAGTAACGTCTAAAATACATAAAAATAATAATAAAGCATAACAATTTTTATCCTTGCATATTTTAGAAACTTTTAACCTAAATTAAAGAGGTCTCGGATATTTCAGTGGCCCGAGCTTCCATTCATCTCTTGCTCATTATGATTGGATTATTATGGCCATAAAATCTGGATCATAAAAAAACCTCTGTAGATATTTATTTAATTTAATGAAATTTTGTCTCGTCGGGACAAGTATAGAATAAATATTTCGAAAATGTGTTTGGATGTATGGGGGGGGGGAAACATAAATGAAGCGCAGCAGGATTTGACGTAATATCAATATCTTCAGCATTAGGTTGTCAGTCTTTATAGTATGCCGCATCTGAGGCGTTATGAAACAAGATTTAAATCCCCTTTAGGAGCAAGACGTCGTTAAATAATAAGCTGCTGCCCCATGCCACGAACAAAGAACGTCTGTTAGTCACTCTCCTAAAGAAGATTTACATCGGATATTTCATTATTCTTAAAGATATGGCATTTTTAGGAGTAAATATAAGGTTGAGTTAACAAGCTAGAATTTACAAAATACTAATAGTCACCCTTCTTTCCCAAAATACTCGAAACCTTCATTTACTTTTATCTTTGTAATGGAAAATTTAATACGTTTAATTTTCTCCTCGAATATATTCATTTCATAGAAACGGAAATAGGCTCTCCTGGGGACATTATTTTCCTCGTTCCCATTCTTCTAAGATAATGAATTATAAACACTAGTCTGATAAACACTGATAAAAATAAATGTAATTGCTTTGCATAATTTTTAAAATTTACGCATAAAAAAATATTGGACGAGAATGGTTATAAAAAAGATTAACCAAACTCTTATATAATTTGTTATTACTCAAAATATTAAGTTCTATCTTCTGTAATCTACAATAAAATATTAACTTTATTTTAAAATTTATTTCTAACTAGAACCATTAATGAGCTTATTTGATTTAAAATTGATGGAAGATGTGTTAAATAATCGCCTTTACCGCTTTAACATTTATTCTGCAAAACTATCTTATTTATTACTATGAACAATATTTTCTTTTTCCTGCTTTTCTCTCTCTCTCTCTCTCTCTCTATCTATCTATCTATATATATATATATATATATGTATATATAAAAGAAGATAATCAAAGTTCTATAACGTTTCAATGCTATGTTTTGGCGATTTTAGGGCAGTGGCTCCGATTTTGCATACTAAACATATATAAAGTTTGTTTATAATTCCCCCCCCCCCCTACGGCGTCAGGCGCGTTCGCTTACAATTCACCAATACAAACCGCACTACTTAATTAAGGCAGCACAATATAAGTGTACCATCATAGCTTCGTAAGAGTGGAGAAGAACACAGGAACTTCCATGCCTCTGCTGGGATTTGCACCCGGGCCCACAGTGTGAAAGCTTTAGATGCTAACCATTAACTGATGGGCGGGACAAATTACCCAAATTAGAAGTTGAAAATATCCTTGATAGTGTTCGCTTCTGGTTATTATATATATATATATATATATATATATATATATATATATATATATATATATATATCTAATATATATATATATATATATATAAAATTTTATTTATTTATTTATTTATTTAAACAATGCATGTATGAATAAAGGATCTTTTCATAACTTTTTTTTATTTTAAAATTTTTAATTAATTTTTTTGTTTAAATTAATTTTTTTTTATTTTTTAAGAGAAAAGTTAATACATATTATTTATGTTACGAGCTGCTATTTTTTACCTTAGGATAAGTATTATTTAATTTATCATTTTCAAGGAAATTTAAGTTCAATTTTAGCATTCTATTTCATTTGCCGGACATTTCTTTTGAGAAATTTTTTTCATCCTTTATCATTAAGCAATTAATCATTATTCTTATTAATTATATGTTTTATTTCTTTTACTGGAATTTTATCTTCATGACTGACAGTCACAATCTTTCATGCAGATATAATTCATAAATTTATACTTTATGTTCTTGTTAGATATATAATTATAAAATTTTTCTCCTTTTTAGGATGATATCAATGTATCACTTTTCAGCTTTTCTGGCATTTATCATACCAGTATGTGTGTTCGGAAACACTTATGATTTGGATTCATTAACAGACACTTTATTACGTGATGTAATCAGTCGCATTGGTCCTGAAGACTATGGCTTGGCCAATCACGAGGACCATCCTACCCTTAGCGATTACCCAAGTCGGGCGTTTGAGGCCCGTAGAGATGCCATTCTCTCAAGAGAGCCTTCAATTCGTGACGAAGAATATTTAGAACACAGCTCTTTGTTTGGACCTAAATACGTTACAGGCAAGTGTGTTGATTTTTGGTAGTACCATAGTGTTTTTACCATAGTGTTTTAGTGTAAGTCTTTGTAGACTCTCGTACCAAGGGTTTTGTAGATGTACCTATGGGAACAGGAGAGTATCATCTAGTGCACTGCGGCATATTTTGCCCGTCTATACCTTATTTACAATTTATCGAGAATCTGGATACTTTTTAAATAAAATCATTATTTTTGCGTGACTTGCAGATTAATTGTTATACATATTATGTTATATGTATTGTTCAGTTAAATAGAGAATTTTATTATACTGTTTGTTAATACTTCAACCCACGAAAAATTATTCCTCAAAAGATAAACAACTGTAATAATAGATGAAAAATGAATTGCTTTATCCTGCAGAGGAGATTTTTGTTGTGTTAAAAAAGCGCTTTTTTTTACCTTTAAGGAACGCGGGTCATACTCGTCTTTCAAAGAAAAAGGCTAAAATACTTCAGTCTCCAAATGTTGAAAAAAAATGTCATTTGTTACAGTAGATAAGAATATTATCTGCTGTTTATCAGTCATCAAATAGAATTATGAATACTTAAAACGTGAATACACGTTTTCTACATTTTAGGGTAGGGCTTGTTTGGACACAGATGCTCGTATTTATGTTTTACAGTAGATTCCTCGTGGAAGCGAATTCGGATGCAATATAAAAATAAACTTTATATTTAAAAAGTTAGTGCGTGTGGGAGGTTTTTTGTTTCTTTTGCTTGCCTTATTAGAACCATTGTGAAAATTATACGTATTTGATTCTCGCTTATACACGCAAAATTTTCCCTTAAAGTGTTCCCTTAAAGTGAAGTGAGTTTTCAGAAAAACTGATTATAACTTTCTAGATCTCAGTTTTGGTTAAAAATTTTTATACCAAAATTTAGGACTTAAACCAACATTTTTTTTCCATATGTAGGCTAGTAATGGGTTATATTTAAAAAAAACCTGTAACAGAATAAATTTAAAAAAAAAAACCTTTATTTAGATTGAAAGAGGAAGTGGGTGGAATAAATTCTCAAGTTTTTAACTTTAAAGAATGTCTATATAGTTTATTTAATAGTCTAAAAGTTTTCTATAATATTAACGTTTTAAATTGCCGGTTATTGTGCAACTTATCAGGCTAATTAAGTTCTTTCAGAACTTAGTTCAAACAGTGAATTTAAAATAGTATATTTTCATGCATGTGGCTATATATGTGTGAGTGTATGTCATCTGATCTAATTGTGATTTTCACTAGGGGGCGCTGGAGAAGGACTTCAAAGGCTGAAGCCAGATGGAAGCATTGAAAAAAATTTACAAGTAGTTAAAACTGATGGGCAGCTTCCTTCGTACTGCATTCCTCCAAATCCATGCCCACTTGGTTACAACGCAGACGACGGCTGTTTAGCTGAATTTGAGAACACGGCATCCTTTAGTCGAAATTTCCAAGCTTTGCAACAATGCATGTGCGACTCCGAGCATATGTTCGAATGCCCTGGATCAACTCGAGAAAATGAAATAGATGCTTTAGCAAGAACTTTCGAAAACGAAGGTTTAGCTGAAGTGGCTCTTGATAGACTCATCAAAACTATGGAGGTAATTTTTTTTGCTGTCATTGTCTGAATTATCAATAAGTTTGAAAATGTTATTAGCCCTTTCGCTGCTGTTGTTCAGCGTGGTCTGCGTCTGTTTACCAGCAAGAGGCCACAGTGCCAAATATTTATAGGAGTCGCCCCCCCCCCCTCCTATTTGTTCGAAGTACCACCGGCTGACAGAAGGGTCTTACATGCTTTTTGTTGAAATGGGTAGGAACGAAAAAATAAGGTTGTACATCACAACGAATTCATCCCAAGACGCCACCAAATCCCACTTAGAGTTGTTGTTGTTGTTGTTGCTAATGACCCCTGGATAGATAAATCCTAACCAGACCCACTAAGGGCTGCAGGGCTTCTGTTTAGCACAGGGCTATTTGGACACCGCAAGAGTCGGATGCTGACATTTTGCCAGGTGCAACTACGATTTTGACCGAATGACAACTGGTGAGTTCATATCTTCCTTCCACCCTTACATAACCCAGGGTAGTTTCAGGCCTACAGATTTAACGTGCCCATACCCGGCTTGGACACGAGAGCGCTCAGTGGCACTTGTCGGGATTCGAACCTGACAACCTCAAATCCGAATTTTTACTCTCTTACCACCAGGTTTCCCCGGGTCCATTCAGAGTGCTGAGCGTTAATGAAAATGAGCTAGTTATCTCGCCCGCAACGCTAAAGATACGCACGCATTTCTCGGTTCTTCATGTCCCGTCAACCACGACTCCAAGGATACGAAAATTTCACCTACAACAGCGGAAGGGCTAATTAGCCCCGTGTCTGTAAATTCAACGCTAAAAACAATGATACAGCTCATATAAAAGAGTTTTTATTTTCATTTTAAATTAATGGAAAAAATTAGATATCGAATTAAGAATTTTTTTAATAAAAAGCAATGCTGATTAAAGCGAAAAACAATTCTAAACACCATTAGTGGTTTCGGTTTATTCTGATTCAACAAAATCGCTCAATAAAATTTATTGCTGATTACCTTGCTTAACGAAAAGGGTTATATAATTCAAGAAGAGACATCTTATTTATTCTATACCTATTATCATAAACTGGGCAACTCGACTTCCCTGCCCAGTCTATTCGGATAGCAGGCCGAACAATGGCTAAGTCCTAGCCGTCCTGTTCCCTCAGAAATCCCTGAGAATACGCTGGATTAATGAACGTAAAAAAACACATTTATTCTTCTAGCGTATTTACAAAATATGTACATTAATAGAGTTTTGCACCTCCAGGGCATTCATGGTCTCCAGCCAAATCTATAATCACACGTGTAAGGCACTCCGGCCAAAAAATCACAATCACTTTCCACGCGACTCTACGGCCCGCGAATATCCAGCTGGTCCGAACAAAGTCGACCTCCGTCAACGCCGGACCCCTGTCCTTCTCTGTCTGGCGACTTTTCTCTCTGGTTACCTGGTTACCTCAAGCCGAGACCTGTCCAAACCGGTTCTCCTTCGACTGCATACCTCCAGAACAACCGCTCTCTGTCCAGAAACCACGTGAACTCTAGTCCTCGTTGTTCGTCTGTTTGTTGTTCATATACAGCCGGCACGCCTCTTGATCGATGGACTTGATATCACCTCTGGTAAATACTCGTTCAAAGCTGTAACGAAACTTCACCATATTTCATATATAATACCGGGGGTTAAGTAGAGAGTCCGCCGCCATCACAGTATAAAAAAGGCTCTTTCTTATTTTAACTGCATAATATAAAGTTTCTTTTGCCTATTTTCTTGAAATATTGTTTTTCCTTTTAAAACTCCTAACTAAGCTGGCAAGTATTTTTTATGTAGAAAAACATAAAAAGACATGTTTGCAAATATCTTTATATTTGCAAACAAAAATTGTTCCTTTGAACAATTTTTGTTCCTTAAATTTCCCCCCAAAATTATTATTCTCTTAACTTAAAGATTATAGATCACCCTCTCATGAAATTTAATTTGTTCGTCACTTTTTCTACAGGCAGAATATTTACGCGAAAAATTCCTATTTCATTTCATTCCAGCTGTTACTAAATTAAAAACCTGGACGAAATCGGTATGCTTACAGTATTGTGTGTTTAAAGTCTACTCACACGGTTTAAAAATCAAATATGTGGAAATATTGAGGACTATTTCAATTGATTTTATCACTTGCAAACTCACAACAGCTGATGTTTTCTTGAACAAACAACTTTTTAAATATAAGAAACACTTTTCTTGTGCATGCACATTTTAAGTAAAGAAAACGATTTTCTTTAGCAAATTATTTGGAACACTTAAGAGATTCTTTTATCACATAACATAACAAGACTCAATACTAAAAGAAAATTTCATGTTAGCTTGTACTAAAGACTAGAGGACTGAACGTTAAGCATTAAGTAAACATTCCTTTGCATTAAAATTTCCCGATCTCTCTAAAAAAATAATCTTTGAAACAACTACAAGGTGCGCCTATAAAGTAACTGGACAATTTTTTATAAATAAGAAAAATACCACTCACCTTCAAATAAATTTATCTCCTTCAAAATAATCGCCAAAGGAGTCTATACAATTTTTCCAACGTTTCTTCAAGTCATCGAAACACTGTTTATAGGCGTTGGAACTAACCGTTCGCAAAATACGCGTAACATTTGATTTAATATCCGAGACGTTTTCAAATCTTTGTCCTTTCTTAAGCTTCGGAAAAAGGAAAAAAATCATCTGGCGATTAGTCGGGAGAATATGGTGGGTGATTTATCACTGTAATTGAATGCTTAGCAAGATATTGTTGTACAGAAATTGCTGTACCTGGCCTAGCATTATCATGTAAAAGAAACCATTGCCCAGAATCAACCAGTTCCTTCCTAACTTGCTTTATCCTGTTTCTTAATCGCAAAAGACCCTCCTTGTAAAAATACTGATTAATTGTTTGATTTTCAGGAACAAATTCGTGGTGAATAAGTCCTTTGTAATAAAAAAATGCAAAATCCTTGAAAGGACAGAGATTTGAAAACGTCTCGGATATTAAATCAAATGTTACGCGTATTTTGCGAACTGTTAGTTCCAATGCCTATAAAAGTGTTTCGATGACTTGAAGAAACGTTAGAAAAATTGTATAGACTCCTTTGGCGATTATTTTGAAGGAGATAAATTTATTTGAAGGTGAGTAATATTTTTCTTATTTATAAAATATTGTCCGGTTACTTTATGGGCGCACCTTGTATTTTTAAACTTTATTTCTTAATCTGAGCGTATAGCTCTTGCCTAAATAAATTTTTCTTGTGAAATCATGTGATTTTTTTTAAACAGCGGAGAATGTCTATTAGCCTGCATGTACCTTATTAGCCTCACATCACAGGTTTTTTTTCCCATCAGCAGTTCATTTTCTTTATCTTTCGATGCTTGTTTTCAAGATAGGTAATGCGAAAAAGTGTGGTGGAATAGCATTACAAAACAGGACACTCCTTATTTCTTACTCTAATTGCAATGCCATGAATGCCTTTACAAGATAAACATTGAAAGCAAAATCTCCAAACCAACACACATTGCTTAATATTGATACTGAAATAGTGGGCCACCTTCACATAAATTCATTGATGCTCTAAAACCTTTCATGTTCCCATGAAAAATCAACTTTTGCAGTAAAAGTATTAACTGAATCTTTTAGGTACAATAAATAATGGAATTAATATAAATTAGAATAAAAAAACTTATAGGGTCAGGTGGGGTAATTATAAAAAGTATATGAATGATCGAAACATTTTAACTTATTAAAAATATGATTTAGGATTAAAATTAGAATAACTGTCAATAATATAGTTATTTTCACCTTTTTTATTATGTTGCATATAAAAAATTTATAACATATCAATATTAAAGAGCTCTATAATACAGTTTACAATTAACTCAAACATTTACAAGTATTCCGTCAACATAGGGAATTGAAAACAAGTGTTTTCTTTATACTTAAAAATACAGATAGAAAAATGAGGATGATTGTAAATTAGTTAACATTGTATTGCTTCATGCTATGTTTTAAAACTTAGCCGAACGTTTACAATTACCCCAAATTTTCTTGGTTAAGTCGATAAAATAAATATAAAAAAGACATTTCAGGTATCCTATTTATTAAACCCCATTCAAGAAATTAGGCTCATAGACTACAGAGACATTTTATTAAGTAATACATCAAGTGAGTAATTGAATGAAAATTTTAAATCATTATTTTCAAATACAGAAACTTAAAGGGAACTCGTAGAGATTTTTTCTCTGTCCATTTCCTTGGTTTCAGGATTGGGCATAATTGCTAAAATTTATTCTACATTAATAATACTCTTATCATTTTCTTTTAATATAAATTGAGTAGCAATATCATCGTTTCTTTGGTATACCTTAACAGAAATTTTCCGTTGTAGTCATTCGCATTTTGTACACATTTGTAGTGGGTTACGTTCCTTGGACCTCCGGGGAATTCAACCAAAACAAATCTGCCCGGTAAAATGTTTTGCCACACTGGCTTTTCATAGGTAACTTTCATATGTAAGAAGTCAAAACAGTGAGATGAAGCAGGGTGAACTTGCACCAAAGAAAATACAAAAGGTTCCATCAGCAGAAAATATTATGACCACTGTTTTTTGGCAGCGCCTATGGTAAAATCTTTATTGCCAACTTGGAAAATGACAAAACAATCCTCGGAGAGTACTATGTATCTTTGCGGGATCGTTTAAATAATTAAATTAATAAAAAAGGCCGCTTTTAATTTTTAAAAAAGGTTCATTTCCAGTGGCGTAACGAGAATAACGAGCACCCGGGACACGATACCTTTTTGGCGCCCCCCCCGAAAAACATATAGTTATATAATACATAGAATTAATTAAAATGATAGACCTTTGGTGCCCCTCAGCGAGTGGCGGCTGGGACATCATAGACCCCCTTGCCCCTCCCTCGCTACGCCACTGTTTCTTTCCATCGTGACAATGGTCCGGCTCATTCATCTGCCACTGCGGCAGCAAAACTGTTAGAACTACGCTACAAAATTGCTCTCCACCCTCCGTATTCTACAGATTTGGCCTCCTCGGACCACTACTTGCTCCCAAACAGGGAAAATTCCTTACAGGGCAGAAATTAGCATCAAATTCCGAAGTGATTAGTGAAATTAACACTTATTTTACTGAGTTGGGCAAGTTTAACTTTATGGGGGGAATTAAAAAAGCTTGAAAATTGCTCGACCAAAGTAATAAATTTTTTAAAGAAAAAAATAAAAAAATAAGGGTCATTTTCATTATTTTTGCACTGACTCGTCAATAGATATACGTTTTATTATAAAGCATTATAATATAGGCATCCAAATCAATAAACATACATGAACTGAGGTTAAACTATGAAATTTCTACTTAACATTTCGAGCCAATAAGGTATTCATTCTCAGATCAATATAAATAAATGAAAAATTTCGAAAATTTCAATATATTATGATAACATTAAATACATTGATTATAAAATCTAAAATATGCTGCTAATATTTTTGATGCATCAGTTTTTTTTTACCTCACTAAACAGCAAGAAAAAATTTCTGATTTAGGAAATTTTTATTTGGAAAACGGAAATTTTTACTTACGTTTATGCAAATTCGATACGCATACAGAGTTTCATGAGCAAGTTTTTGGTTGTCCATTTTTACTGGCTAATAAAAATGGCGTTTCAACAAGTAAATTTTAGCAGTATAACTTTTTTTTTAATTTAACGGCCTCATTTGCAAATATTACAAAATATTCTGAAAGATGAAAGATTTCAAGCATCCGCGACTGAAGTCTACACAAATAAACTAATGGCTTTCGAATGAAATTTCAAAAGTACATACATATACAAAAGCAATCAATATACAAAAGGAATAGTAAACAATTGGTAAAATTGATGGACAATAAGGTTATCATTTCAGGGATAATGTCATAACATTCTTAATGAGAAGCTTGACATTGTTTCTGACTCAGTAAAGCTTTAAGCTCAGTTGTATCACGAGATTTGCAAAGCGTTCCCCAAAAGTTTTCTCTCAGACGTGATCCTGTTTTTTCTTTTTCCTCATTAGAACACTGCGTAAGTTGTATTAATTCTAATTTGGGGTTTCTTTTCAATCTCGTTTGCAAAAATGAAAGATGACAGCTTTTATTATAAATAGTTAGACTTGTTATTCTTTATCCTGTTACTGAGAAAGGTTAGGAGATCTTGACATGGAAGAGCCTGAAATTTCAACATGCAGGCGTTTTTGTATTTTACTTATCTTTTGACTTCTCATCAGTAGTTAACGGAATTTTCCTCGCGCAATCTCAGGAACTGCTCGTTCATTCTCGAAGCACTTTAGATCAGGCCTGCACAACATACGGCCCACCAGCCCTCATTCTGTGGCCCGCGAGGCCTTTTGTAAAGACGCAAAATATTATAAATCTAAAAAATACGGAATATTAATTTTAGATTTGTAATATTACGAAAGGAATGTGTAAACAATGAATATTAATGTTTGTTGAATTTTTAAAATGATCAGCAATTTACTTTTTGTTTGATAAAATATTTTTCATTTTCCTATCTATCCTATTTTCTTGCGGCCCACAGCAACTTACCTTAAAGTAATGTGGCCCTTATCACATTTCGAGTTCTGAAGGCCTGCTTTAGATTAAACATAAAACTTCCGCTTGAAATAAAATTATTTTAAATGGATCAAAGCACCGCGGCAATATAAACGGTAGAAGCACAGGTTAAACACGCCTGTAATGAAGTATCGGTACCTCTTTAAACCACATTTTTGGAAAAATATATTAATTTTTTATCTATGTAAAAGCTTTCATCTTTGCAATAGCATCGCTGCAATAGTATTCAATCTATCTTCTCCCTAATTCTGTTCGAATTTTTATTTCATCATATTCAGAGTTTTAGCTATTTTAGTATTTTTTCCCACTGATAAAAGAATTAGAATAAAAAGACGTTTTAACTCCTATCTCTATTTCAAAATACATTTTTTTTCTTTTTCTGTAAAGAAGAACATCATATGACGCAATGCAGCGCTTTAAATACCACCATGGTTTGAGATAATTCTTAAAAATAAATTTTTATGAAGCTCATAGACTACACTCGTGGTTGTAAATAAATTAGTTTGTTAGATAAATATTAGTACAGACTGAAAACGGGAATAATTTTTTTTATGAAATTTTTCTGGTCGTCAATACTTTAACAGCAGTTCAGATATTATTACGATTATCGTAAGGAAAGCTTATAACCTACATACCAACAAGTCTATTGCGATCGACAGGTCGAAAGTGGAAATTAAATCTGTCAATCTCCACCTCACTAAGATTTTTTATTTTTATGTTCTATGCTTGGTCGACAGTTACGTTCATCAAAAGTTTCCGCTTTGATTAAATGCATTATGTAGCTTATTTCGAATGCTTTCTTGCAATTGAACAATGTAAATACGGAATGCAGAGCTACAGCCATATTCAACAAAATAATTATCTTAATCTATGCAGATAAATTTGATAATTTTGTTTTTAAAGAAGCTGAAAATATTGAATACTTGATATTACTTTTCAAAACAAATTTCGATACAAAATCTGAGAGTTATTATTTCATTCAGAAATTAAATTTGTAACATTAAAATCTAACGCTTTACACCAGGGGTGTCAAACTCAAAGGCTACCTTGGGCCAAACAAACAAGGTTTAACTATAGGTGGGCCGCAAAAAAAATCAATATTCATAGAAACGTAGGTTTATTTACCTAATTACAGTATATTCAACATAAATATATGCATTTTGTTTAATAATAGCAAAAAAAGAGTATCATAAAAAAACATTTAGCGAATTCTTCCTATCTTATTATAATTCTGCGTCGGTTATTTTATTATATAGTATTGTGTGCCAATATATTGGTCGGGCTGCAAAAATGTTCGTCGCGGGCCGCGAGTTTGACACCCCTGCTTTACACCATGAAGATTCCGCATGAAGAATATTTCTAACGAAAAGTTTAGTTAAGTATAAGCGACAGAATTTCGAGTTAATTTATATTTAAGGTTGCATTTTTTTTTTTGCTAAGTCTGTTTGGGTTGTTTACTTTTAGTAGATCACAGAGGTTTTTTTTTACAGAATGAATGGCAATAGCTGTATTTGACAAGGTAACCATCCTTGTCCTAAAAAGTAATTATTATTGTTATGCAATTGACAAAACATCAATATATTTATTTCTTTTTGAATTATGCTTTGCAGTTTCAATTGCTGCTAGTTTTTTAAAAGATTTTACTGAATTTTTTTTCTGGTGCAGGAGTTAACTTTTAATATATCGCCCCCCCCCCCCCACACACACACATACGCTCGCATGCGCTTTTAAAGCTAATCCTCATTATAAAATGTAAGTATAAAAATAAAATTTAAATCATTAAGATTTTTTCAATGTATATAATATGCCTAAAACTTAATATAATAAACAAAATAATATTTCTCAAGCTATTTAGTTATCAAGCTTAAGAATTGAGCTATTACCAATTTGAACCAAATTTAGCATAGTTACTTTGTACAACCAATCCAAAAACACTGGCTACCATAAAACCCGTGTATCCGATTATTTTTCCCAAAGCTCATTCCCTTGATAATTTGAAACCATCGCATTAAAACCTCATTTTGCCTTTTCAGTTGTTTGTTTTATTCTCGATGTTACTGTCTCATTCACCGAGTATGAATTTTAGTCATTGTCTAACAGATGGTTTGGTATCTAAATGTGTACTTCATACTGCTTGGTGCAGAATAGTGGATACGCACGCCAAAACATTTTTACATTTTGGCCACAGCAAGGAAAGCTAAAAAGATTATGTATAATAGAACATTTGTCTAACGATGCTTTAATATGTTTGTGCATAGTATATCTGAACAAAGCGATATACAGCATGAATTTAGAAATAATATACCTTTATGAATTAATTTCCTTATGTTATTTAATTTTCGCTTATCCACAGATGCTAATGTTATAGATTAAAAAATAAATAAATAAATAAATAAAAAAAGCCCGGACAACGCCAGGTAGTTAAAGCTATTTGTGCTTTATAGATGAAGTTGAAAGATATTTGAGTTCTTATTTCTCTTATGTTTTATTTCTGTTTCATTTTCTTTTTTTTTTCACAGATTGAGGGGGAACATAAAAATCTTGTGGCGAAGAAATTTTTCTCACACAAGGTAAAATATTATTTTGTGTGTTCTGCTTGTAACGCTTTAAACCTAACTCCATGATATGCCGCACTATTTGTATGTGGTTCTTTGATTATATTGGAAGATTATGAGAGATGATAAAACTCTATGACAGCAAATGAAATGTTACGAAAAAATTTAAACTTAATTTCAGTGAAATAATATATAAATTAACTAGCTGAAAACCCGCGCTTCGCTACGGAGTACATTCAAATAAAATACAACGGTCAACGTATGCAATTTATGCCAAAAAATAAATATATATATTTATAATAAATACGATGATCAATGTATACAATTGATGTAAAATATATATCTATCTATCTGTATATATTTATAAAAAAATCGTAAGGGATATGCATTTTTTTTTTGATAATATCCAATCATCTGCTGCATTAGAAAGAGAAAAAAATATTTTTTGTCTATTTAGTTGTTACGCAAGTGACGATAAATTTATTGAAAGTACCAGAAAAAGAAATCACGTGATCAGCATTTAATAAATTAAATTCTAAAAATTAATCTTTAAAAATTCACCAAAAATCAGGTATTGGAGGTAAAAATTCGAAAAAAATTTCATTTTGAAGGAATTTTTATGATCTTTCTCGTGATATAAATTTTATAACCCTCAATGTATTATTTTAAATGCAAACGTAAAAAAAAGTTTAAAAAACAGCTTAAAAATTTAATTTAAAAAAATCTAAGAAGAATTGTTGAAAAATCTTTCTTAGTGCACCCCTACACTATTAGAAGAATCGCCATGCAAAATTTCAGCCCTTTAGGTCCAGCGGTTTGGTCTGTGCGTTGTATGTCAGTCAGTCAGTCAGTCAGTCAGTGAATGAATGAGTCAGTTACGGAACTGTTTTATATATATAGATATACTGATACAAGATAAACTTAAGTTTAAACACTTTAATGTGCATGACCTTGTTGTTGTTTCTAATGCCCCCTGGCTGGAAGCTCCAGACCAGGTCCATGTAGGCTTCGGGCTGCGTAGGGCGGTTCTGGTTTATAATAGCAGCACAAAGGTCGGAGTCGAACTTGGCTAGGTGCCACAACAATTTTGACCGAGCACTCCAGTCGCGACATCTGGGGGGATCATACCTTCCCCACCCTCTGACCTCAAAGAAGGACTTTCCGGTCTACGAATTTAACATGCCCATATCCTGCCTAGATACGATGCTATTTAACGGCGCTTGTTTGGATTTGATCCGAGAACCCTCAGTATCGTAAGCCGGCGCGCTACCACAAGGCTATCTTGGGTCGCATGGACATAATTTTGTGTTCCGGTGTTCGTCATAAAATTTCTTCACCCTACCCCCCAGAACAAATTTTCAGGATATAGCTGGCCGTCAAAATGCACTTAAATATCAAAATTGAAAGTATTGAGTCTCCTCCCCCACCCCTCTGCAATTAAAGCTATTAAAATCAACTGTCATTGAACATAAAATTCTCACAGTTGACAGCCTGCTTCCAGTTAACAATTTAACAACGATGGTTTCATTATATAAGAAACCATTGTTGAGAGCCACTGTTTTGAAAATTATGGTGAAATTTCTTCAAAATCGAATGTATGTAATTTAAGATTTTTTTGTGCTCTTTCTTTTGGAAAATTAGTTGCTGCAATAAAGGGGAACTGAGGATGTGGAGTATAAGCTTACATACATAAATGTCTTAAAACATAAGTCAAATAAAACTTAAATTTTTTTTCAAATCTTTTTCAGAATATAGATTTCAAGACATATTGATATATTTATCAGGGATGACCAATAAATAGGTCGATTGTGGAAAGATTTTCGGTCGACTGCAATTACACTATGATCCTACGTTTTCAACTTAATCTATAGTTCGTATATAGCTGATACTTTATTATTTTTCATTTAATTCAACACTTTATAAGTTTTAGTCGTTGAATAGGGAAAAGTTTTAGAGTGTGTTTGATTAAATTAAAAAATTATACTAATTTAAATGGAATTTGAAATCAATTTAGATGTAATTTTTATTAAATCTTCCATCCAGAGATTTTGGAGAGTGGCTCATATACCTGATATTATATTTCAAGTATTTTTTAGCAAATTCAACATACTTTTTCTCATATTTTTTATTTGAACTTATGTTAGTTTGAATAGCAAATAAATGATGTGTATTCGGAGAAAGCAGATAACGTTCGTCATCCGTAGATTCATCTCTACAGATACCTATGAGGTATTCATTTTTATACCGTGATTCATCAGAGACCTATGTAATTTCTTCATCATTAACTTAGCTACTAAAACCCAGGTTGACCAGTTGTCGCTATTTTTTTTCCCACAAAGGATAAGCACTTGGTGGAGTTATAGTTGCACATTTTATACAGTCATATCGCTTAAAACGACAGCAGAATTTTTTACAATCTGATCGGGATAACACTAGGATATTGGGTATATTATTTTACATGTTTTTCTTTAATGCGTGTTTTTATGTATAAGAACGTATAAGAATGTATAAGAACGTGTTTTAATGTGCAGTTTATCTAGCGCTAATAAAGCAAAAATATGCTTATTAAAGTTATCTAAGGGATTGTTTATCAAATTCTCTCGCTATCATAAAAGGTATAATAAGAGAGTAATCTTTTAATAAAGGAACGATATGAATTTAAGGCTGCTGTATACTAACCCTATTGGATTTGTTTACCTCAATGTTAACCTATGGAGAAAATTTGTCTACTATTTACAGCTACATAAATGCCGATAATCCAATAAAAATGGTATTTTCAGATAGCCTGAACTTCTCTGAACCTTGCAACAGGATTCATTTTATAAATTTCATCCCCCGATGGAATTGAGAAATATTTAAAACACACTATACTAGATTTTTCCCCGAATAATATAAATTTTAAAATATTATTTGCATTTTTTTTTTTAAAAACGAAAAATGTCCCAAGGTGTAAAATTTCTTTCTCTATTACAGGATAGAATTTTAAAAAAATCTTTAAATCCAAGTTGGCAATCCTTCGCCAAATTTTCTCTATAGGGTAACATAGAGGTGAGCGAATCCAATAAGGTTAGTACACAGCAGCCTTAATCCAGAGACATTCTTAAACTATCCTAATATTTACAGGACATACAAAATATCAATAGAAATTAACCCCATTTGTTAACAAACGTTAATAATGTTCACATTTAATATTAATTGCAATTTTATACCTATTTCTTTCGTCTGTCCCATCTACCTCCAAACTTCCAGAATTCACTTTTAGAAACGCTGGAATAGTTCGCTGCTGAAAATCCTCCTGTTTTCCATTATTTTATAAGACTTAATCATTTTAACCCATTAAGTTACCATTGGTAACAAACATAGAGTAGTCAACCATAGGCTTGATACATCAGGTCGGATTTGAGTAGCGGTAGTCTAAACTAGTGGTACGGAAACTGTGGGTCACGACCCACAGGGGGGAGGGGGGGTCACTGATAGTCTAAATTAAATTTATATCCTATTGAATTATTCAATTAAAAATATGCTTTAAACTTTTAGTTTATTACATATTTTTAATGTTTTTATTTATATTTTTTATATGTTAAAATATATGTGTTATGATATTGTTAAATACGGTGTCGAAGAGTCTTACAGTAAAAATGCCATCAGCAAAAGGCTCTACTTCCATTGCTTCCATTTTCATCTATTTACCTCTTTGAGACTAGGTTTTCAAATCTGGATTTATAAAGTAGTTTGTCAACATTTGCTCATTACTTTAGCTCATTAAATTTGCTCATTAGTCTAAAGTAAATTTATATCCTATTGAATTATTCAATTAAAAATATGCTTCAAATTTTCTATTTATTATATATTTTTAATTTTTAATTTTTATTTTTTATGTTAAAATATATGTGTTATGATATTATTAAATACGGTGTCGAAGAGTCTTACAATAAAAACGCCATCGGCAAAATACTCTACTTCCATTGCTTCCATTTTCATCTACTTACCTGTTTGAAACTGAGTTTTCAAATCTGGATTTATAAAATAGTTTGTCAAAATTTGCTCATTACTTTTTCTATTCTTGTTAACATTGTCCTAATTTTACAAATTTTGCTTCAAAAAATTTTCCTTGAGATCGTGGGATTTTTCATTAAAAGAAAGCGAGTCGCGTTCGGAAGAAGTTTGCCCACCACTGTCCTGAACGATAACGGATATGAAGGCATACATTCTAAGAAATATGACAAAAATCTGATTTTTGCAGCACACGCTTCTAACCAATGATTAAATGCCGGATAGAAACTGGCAGAAAAGTAAAACTAAACGTATCATCAAAATATGTTACAGAATTCAAAATCAATTAAATATCTGCAACAACTTGGAAGGAAATATGTGGGAACTTCCTCATGTGATTGACTGCTTAGCGCTACGAGACACATTATATCAGATAACCCGAGATATTTTCTCTGAGAATTAGAGGACTATAATTTTTTGTTAATGGAAGTTTCATCCTGATTAAAGAGACTCTTTAGAAATGCCGCTAATGGAGCTTATCCTGTTAAAGGTGAGCATCATTGAAGCTTTTTACATGGTTTTGATCGCTGCACTTTCTCTTATGAAAATACTCCCTTTTTCGCATTAGTTTCAGAAGAACAGTCATCTGCGTCTATTGAATTATCATCTGCGTGATCTTTGTCAACTACACTTTCAACTCATCCTTAAATGCATTCTTAATGATCAACATTTTATCTATATCTAAGTGATTCTGAACCTCCCCAGAGAACAGTTTAACAATTTGAAGCATTTCACTCATACATCTTCTGTCTCTCAGCATAGTTTAATATTTTTCTTTGCTTTATTCTTAAGCAAAAAAAATATCTGCGTAAAGAAGCACTAAGGCGGATTTGAGAAATCGATTTCATGTTTTTAACGGATTAACACGTTTCAGTTATCGATGGTCATAAATCAATTCCTCTGAAGCGAGTTCGTGACTGTGAGCATGATAAACAAAATCAAACTGTTTTATCGAGACGAAACTTAATGTTCCAGAATCGTAAGCACTAGAACCCTACTTAAGATGAATTCAGTGAGTTCCTGCATTTTCCCGCATTGCTTTTGTGAAAGAAAAAAAAATGCCTTTCTGATCTTTGTTAGATTTGCTTTATCTATGTGAAATTTCATTTTGGCTAATGTGAAAACTTTTTGTATCAAAAGATAATTTTCTAGCTAGCTCTCAGCTAGATAGACTTTATATTACATAGTAAAAAAGGTGTTGTGGGGTCCGACAAAAAACTATTTTTTAGAAAAAGCACGTTTATTTTCATTTCTTAAACATAAACTTGTACAAATTTTTTCATGTCAAAAATGCAAAAATCTAAGTTTCGTTAGGCAGGTGTTTAAAATTCTATTTGCATACTTTTTTTCAGGTAGCTCTATTTTTCCCTATTGTTCATAGGAAGGATTTTAAAATAATTTGTCTTGAGGATTTACAATTCTCATTAATTAAATTTTTAATCCCTTTAAAGGAAAAAACAATAATTTTTTTAATTAATTTTTGCCTCAGGCAAAATATTTTCAGGATTTTTACTCTAAATCTAAAATTCTATAGACTAGTTAATGAAATCGGTGCACAGGAAAACTGTAGAAAATTTTACAGACGTGCCTAGCGAAGAATCCAAGGTAGATAGATTTAAAGTACAGTTTACTGCAGGTTACACACAGACAGTACAGCATAAAAAAGTATGGTAATGTAATCATCTTGGGAACACGCGATTTACGTTCTTTATTCTAGAAATTCAGAAATATATTTAAAGCCAAGAAAATAAAAATGAGCCTTTTTATCTTGGACCCCGCCTAATTTCTTGTTATGTAATAAAGAGTTGCACTAGGTAATGAAATTATCTAATTTCATTACCTAGTGCAAATCTTTATTACATAACAAGATATTAGGCGGGGGAGGAAGCGGGGTTCAAGATAAAAAGGCTCATTTTTATTTTCTTGGCTTTATGTATATTTTTGAACTTCTAGAATAAAGAACGTAAATCGCGTGCTCCCAAGATGATAACATTACGACACTTTTTTATGCTGTACTGTGTGTGTAAGTAACCTGCAGTAAACTGTACTTTAAATCTATCTACCTTGGATTCTTCGCTAGGTACGTCAGTATAATTTTCTACAAATGTTCCTGTGTACCGATTTCATTAACTAGTCTATGGAATTTTAGATTTAGAATAAAAATTCTAAAAATATTTTTCCTGAGGCAAAAATTAATTTTAAAAAATATTGTTTTTTCCTATAAAGAGATTAAAAATTTAATAAATGATAATTGTAAATCAACACAAATTATTTTAAAATCCTTCCTATGAACAATAGGGAAAACATATACAAACAGAGCTACTGAAAAAAGTATGAAAACAGAATTTTAAACACCTGCTTAACAAAATAGGCATGAAATTAACCATGATAACCTTAAAAGTTAAAAATTATTCTAATCAACTGATATAAATTGATAAAAAAAATCATTGATATTTTACTGGTCAAATTTTATCAATTATTCTCTGTACAAAACAGTAAAAAATTTATTGGCTACACTTCAAAAATTTTTTATTCATGGCTTCAAACACCTGGGACCAAAAACCGGTACAGTTGTTCTACTGATCATTTTCAAAGGTAGGAATTCTTTGTAAATTTATATTAAATTTAAAAATTTGATAAAAATCATTATTTGTAAACCAAAATTTTCCACTAACTTTTTAATTTAATGGTATAAGAAGCTATTTTGTCACGAAAGCAGATGCCCTGGTTCGATTCCTTTTCCAGGCAAGCCAGTTTTATTTTAGGAGAAGGAAAGTTTGTAAAATGAGAGAAAAAGAGACAGAGTGGTTGTGGTTATATATGTACTAGCTGAAAACCCGCGCTTCGCTACGGAGTACATTCAAATTAAATACAACGGTCAATGTATGCAATTAATGCCAAAAAAATTTATATATATATATATATATATATATATATGTATTTATAATAAATGCGACGATCAATGTATACAATTGATGTAATATATATATATATATAAATCGTAAGGGATATCTATTTTTTTGGATAATATCCAATCGTCTGCTGGATTAGAAAGAAAAAAAATATAATTTTTTTGTATATTTAGTTGTTATGCACGTGACGATAAATTTATTTAAAGTGCCAGAAAAGAAATCACTTGATCAGCATTTAATAAATTAAATTCTAAAAATTAATCTTTAAAATATTCACCAAAAATCAGAAAATCGAGGTAAAGATTCGAAAAAGATTTCATTTTTAAGGAATTTTTATGATCTTTCTCGTGATATAAATTTTATAACCCTCAAATTATTATTTTAAATGCAAACTTAAAAAAAGTTACAAAAACAGCTTAAAAATTTAATTTTAAAAAATCCAAGAAGAATTTTTCAAAAATCTTTCTTAGTGTACCCCTACACCATAAGAAGAATCGCCGTGCAAAATTTCAGCCCTTTATGTCCAGCTGTTTTGTCTGTGCGTTATATGTCAGTAAGTCACTTAGTCAGTCAGTTACGGAACTGTTTTATATAGATTACACGATGAGACAAATCTCAAGTCCCAAGTATAACTTTAACTTTCCGCACACATAGCACGCTGATGCCAAAGCCATTTTTACATTCAGTCAGTTCGAAGAAACATATACCGTAAAATCTTGAGTATAATACGCACTTTTTTATCACATTTTAGTCCGCAAAAATGAGGGTGCGTATTATATTCGTGTACAAAAAAATGTAGTTTTAAACACTGAACAAACGACAAGCATTAGATGAGCTGTATTCTAGTGAAAGTGATTAAGACTGATAATATGACAGTATTGTTTGTCTTAAATTAAAAATTCAAGATTTTTTTTTGTGCTACCGAATTTGAAGTTTTCGTTTATTTTTATTACAAATTTTATTTATAGTAATATGTATTAGTGCAATTTTTAAATAAAATATTGAAAAGTTATGGGTGCGTATTATAGTCGAATTTTAATTTTTTCCGAAAATTTTGAGCAAAATCAAGCATGCGTATTATACACGTCTTTTAGTCAAGATTTTACATTAGTATGACAGCGAAAAACTATTTCGCAGCCGCTGACGTCCTAATTTCTTAAGGGGACAAGGGACCTTCAGCGTCTTTTTTTCAAATATTCAATATTTTACTCTATATATTGCAAATTGAAATTATATATACAGTGGTACGTCCGAAAAGCGGACAGTCACGGGACCAAAAGTTTTGTCTGCTATTGGGGAGGACAACCTTTTTATAAAAAAAAGTTTTCGCACTTCTTTTTGACATTTGATTGAAAATTACGTATGCAATTTTAATTAAAAAGGAAAAAATAATGAGGTAAGGAATGAATAACTATTTACTACTTTACTTTTTAACTGTGGCAGATCCTTTTATCTTACATTAAATAATCCCAAAATACAATGTATTGGAGCTAAATTATTTTAATTACTTCTGAAAAAATTCGTTAACAAATTTTGATTTTTTTTTTTACACAGTAAACCTGTTTTTCAAGGTGAATCTTCATAAGATTTAGCTTTGCTTGTCTCTCCAAATCTTCATTGTTCAGAAAGAACTGTTTTAATTGTTCACTGTATTTCAGTGCTTCCGAATAATCTTTGATTTTGCAATCTTCCATTGGCGATTCCTCATCATCAACCTCAGGAAGTGTCAGTGCTTCAGTGGTGTCCCGATGAATGAAATGGACACATGCAGGTTTTCTTCCTCAATGGATAAATCGTCGTCGATCTTGACATACTCTTCAACGCTGACATTTGAATCCAAATTGGATACTAGATCCGCAAGTTCTTTTCGCTTTTTTCAGTAGGACTGTTTGTTGCCACTTCGCTTGTACTCAAAAATCCCGCCTTCTTAAAACATTTTAGAACGCACCCAGGTTCCACCTGTTTAAGGACTGACGTAGTCCAGGAAATTGCATCCAAAACAGATACCGATTTTGCCAACTCTTCGCTGGATTTGCAGGAGATAATCCGTGAAAGCACATGTCTCAGAAGCAGCTTTCTGTATCGTACTTTAAAGCTACGGATAATTCCCTGATCAAGTGGCCATAGCATCGAAGTGATGTTAAGAGGCAAGAAAATTAAATTAACACTTTTGAGATTTAAAGCATCAAGATGGGAGGTAGAATTGTCCATGAACAGAATGATTTTTCTCTTTTGTTTTTTCATTTTGTTATCTAACTCCACCAGCCAATCGCTCATTATCTCAGCGGTCGTCCACGCTTTCTTATTTGACTTCCACGAAACACTAAGTTTTCGTACATCAGTGTTCTTGAAACATCCAGGCTTCTAAGGAAACATCTAGGCTTTGTAAAGACGCATAAGCATATATTTTTAGCTTGCTTGTTAGAATAATTTTGAAATGTTTGCCAAAATAATTGAAAGTTTTTCAAAAATACCTGTCCGCTATTCGGAGTGTCCGTTATCCAGAGGGAGAATAACATTGATTGTCCTATATAAAAGGACTGGGACTCGTAAAAATGTCCGTTAATTAGAGGTCTCCGCTATTCGGGAGTGTCCGTTAAGGGAGGTACCACTGCATTTGTTTTTGGCGTACTGGTAGCGACACCTGGCTGCTTCGCGGTTTGCGTGAAGCGTGTGTATTTAGTTGGACTCTTGAACGAATAAAAGCCTGACGCTTGAATTATTGGTGGTTTAATATATTTCTTGAAATATCTTCACTATATACCAAAGGAGTATAATTAATTTTTTTTACTACATTGAAGACACTTAGAATTCATAAATAACTATTTTGTGGAAGAATAAGGCATGTCTTTCAAAAAATTCTTCAAAAATACTAGAATTTTTCAAAATGCTCCGTGCGCATTCATTTTCTTCTGATTTCTTCCAAATTTCTCAGACTTGTTAATGGAAGTGTTTGTCATAAAACTGTGCATAGTTCTTTGAAAACACAAATATTTTTGAAATTTATAGACAGTGAAAGTAAGTAAAAACATAAAAAAATAACTAGCAGAGCTAAAAACAAATTATTTAAGACTTTAGATTCATACAAAAAATATTCGATGTATAATTATGTTTATATATATATATATATATATATATATATATATATATATATATATGTATATATATATGGTAAACTTATATTTAAAAATTTAAATTTTTAAATGATATGGAATGCGCATGGAGCATTTTGAAAAATGTTAGTATTTAACTTTTTACTTTTTTTTTTTGAAAAACAGGCATTATTCTGACACAAAATCCTAATTTTGATTTCTATGGGTCTTCAATGTAATTAAAAATAATATTAATTACCATCATTCCGTATATGAAGAAAAAAATTGAAAATTAAAAAATTCGAGGTTGAAGGTCCCTTACCCCCTTAAGAAAGCTAAACAGGAGCGAGAGAAAAATTCAAACACTTGTTGCGAGAGTGCCTCCTCATGATTAGAACTTTCATTGAAACTTTATAACAAATTATATTCCTTCGATATTTTTTATTCCATTTATGAACTTTGCCTAAAGCAACTGACATGCTATTTAAATTTGGAATAAAGTTTTCTACTGGGAGGAGAGTTGCATTGATCTGCAATTTCAGAGATAATCATTGAAGAAAAAATTATTTGACGCCCTTAATTTCGTCCTTCATGACACCTTACATTTCACCCTTAAATTTTGTAGTTTTGGAATTTAATGCGCCAATAATCTCATTCGGATGTGAAAAAGGTTTGTCGGCTGCGAGGTCATCTTTGCAAAAGCCGATTCCGAACATGACTACAAACATCTATGCCAACAGCGGAACTCGACATCCCTAGACGGCCATCCGGAATATGAAAAAATAATTGGATTTATGTTATTGATCATCTTTTTCAAAATTTTGCGCAGTTCTCGGGTAAAAATAAAGTGTTGAAGAATTCATTAGACAAATACTTTTTTTTCTAGTAGAAGTATGGGTTTTATTTAAAAGTAAATATAAATGACACCAGGAAAATATACACAAAAATGCTTTTAAATTCAGTTTCTCCTCTGCAAAATGCTTTTATTCCCCTACTTTGCACTGATGTCATAGATGTTTTTGGTCTCTCGAAATCGGCTTTAAATCGTAGGCTTTGGTCTAATTAGCCATCCAACAGCAAAAGATGACGGTGCTGTTCTCAGTCAACCTTTACTGTGGCTTACGAATACATTCTTCGAAATTATTTACTATTCAAGTCCCTTTGGTTAATTAGATATCCTTTTGCCATTTGATGTTTATTATTTTAACTTATATTTTTGACATTTAGCGACTTTTAAAATTATTTACCTGAAACAAGTTTGAAAGGTATCATCTAAAGTGAAACAGCAGCACACTTCAATTCGTATAACAGTTTATCTACGTCTTCCTGAACCCGCTTTCTTCATGTCATTTTCTCTGGTCATTTCAGCATTTCAGACTTTGCTCTTCAATATCCCGTTTCCCTTTCAAGATTTCCCTATATATAGGCTCGGTTACGCTCATAAAGTTGTATTAAACGATGAGCGTCTAATACTTGATTCTTTTCCGCAGAGAAAATTCTATGTCAAGATATGTTCTCATATTTCAGAGAAGAAATTTTGTTTTATCTCATGGAAAATTTAATGCAACTGTCTGAGAAGTAGATTTTCGGACAAAGCTGTACTCTAATCAATATCAATAACTCTTATTTTAGTGTGAAACTACACATATTTGTGTAAATCTTAAGGGAACTCACTACTCTTAAATCTTTAAAACATTCGATATTTTGAAAAAATGCATTTTATATGTTAAAGCCTGATCATTTCTGAACAAAATAAAGCTAACCGCATCAAAATATTCCGCTTAGTTCCGGAGATAGTAATATTCTAAATATTTAATTACTGATCAAGTTTATGGTAAGAAAAATTTTAAACTCATTTTTCTCAAAATGTAATTTTTCATCATTCAGCAACTGATATCTCAAAAACTATGAAACATAATTCCATGACATTTTTATCACTGTATAATCATGTTATTTTATTGCGTCTGAACTAGAATTATTGCAATCACTGCACATTTTGTTATTTTTTCAGGGGTAAATTAATGCAAAAATTTAAGGAAATTTTAAGTATATTTTGAGCAGTTTTAAAAAAATTGAAAATATATTTTAATGTTGAATGTTTTACGTTCAATTGTATTTTGAATTATTTATTTTAAATATAAAACAGGAATTATACATTAAAGTGTAAAATTAATTTCATAGTTCTGCGCGCAAGCCAGTATACAATAAAAATACTTAAAAAACAAGGTATATCTAAAGCATTTTAAAATAAATTATTTAAAATTATTTTTAGAGTTAAAAATTTATTTATTAAAATAAATATATCAATTTATCATATAGATAAAATTTGGAAAAATTAGGAGTAAATTGAAATAGTTACAAAGAGTCAAAAAGTATGAAAATATGCCTTATTTCCTCGAATGTAATATGAAAAGTAACGTTAAAATATCATCAAACGTATCGCAATAATTATCATAAAAGAGAATTGGGCGGTAATATGAGGTTAAAATTTAATAAAGTATTCCGTAAATGTATTTAAATAAGAATGTAGCATTAAAATATCATTTTAGGAACAGTAATAATTTTCGAAAAATAAAAAACTGTGAAGCACTACAGTACTCACATTTTTTTTTCAAAAATGTTTATTTCCAACTCTAAATATCTTCAATAGAAAGGTGGACACTGTTCTCACAAAAATCATCTGACTTTAATGAGGCTCAAAATAACATATTCATCTAGTACTATAACTGCAATATGTTAATGATATAATTTTGGTTAAAAAAATAGAGCAACTTTTAAAATATTGCGTGTTTGAACTACAGTTTTCATACAATTTTTGTACATCAGCATTTTGTTGTCGTGATGAATACAGAAAGAAAACATTAATAGAAATAAGTAGGAGGTTAGCTCTTAATATGCTTTTAGAAAGGGAAAAATTTAAAAGAAAATTTGAACGACTAAAAATTTGATGCTAAAAGAAAGTGTCAGTGAACGTCAATTAGAAACTTTTAGAAGCTGAATTTTTAGGAGAAGTCTAGAAAGGAGTAAGATGTCATTACTGAAAACTATAAATAGAAAATAATCCAATACATTTCAGTTTCAGATTTCGCGTTAGGCAGGTGACTGACGTTTAGACACTCTCTGTTATTTTTTAGTGAGATTTACTTTATTGCGAGCAATCTCAATATTGGACTTTAGGGTATTAAAGGCATCTTTCGGTTAGAAACTGTGTGTGAAATTCATATCTAGAAATTTCTATACTCTCAGCAAAATAAAATCTTAACATTTTTCCCTTGTGCTGAATCGTTTTCATGCTAAATGGATTACTAGTATTGTGTTTATTTATTTGAATCTCCTTTTCACATAGGAGATATAAATATGTAATATTGTAATAAAATTTAGGTGCTTTCGCTCTAAGCACTTACACTTCATCATTGGAAGAAAAAAAAAGGAAAAACTGTCGAGTAATAAATGAGACTAATGTGAGTGGTCACAATGGGGAAAATTATACTTCAATATGTCCAGATGAGATATAGCAGGTAATGCGCTTTTATTCTTAAAGGTAGTTAGGTAGTCTGCTCATTTTTCTCACAGGATGTTAGATGATGATGAAGTATAATTCCTCTGAATAATTACTTCACTTAAGCTCTCCAGTTATGAAGAAAAGTGTTAAGCTCAAATTCACAACTAGAAAGGATCAGCCTTTTGATTTGATTTCTATCTATTACCGTATTAAAAATGCGGTATTTTACCTTAGCGGTCAGTTCCTTTATCATTCTAACAGAGAACCATCTGTGGTCAGAACATTTTAAAGACACATCTATACTTACTAAACTAAATGAGTGTAAACCAAAAATTTACGACATTCCTGTTTTTATATAACACTAACTAAAATATCCATATCCGTAATATAACATATTTAACGAAAGAGAGAAGAAAGCTTTGAAATTTTATTTAGATCAGTGTTTCTCTCACAGAATATCTGTATGTTTTGGTTTTCAAATAGACTTTAAGAAATCTCAAATCATAATTCTGACATAAAAATAATCAAGCAGAAACAATCAATTTGAAAATACCTTTATTCGGCAGAAACATTGAATATTTTATTAAAGATTAAAAAGCTGAACTGTATCTGAGGTAAACTGTTTTAAAGACATCTAGAATTAATTAACTGAAAGAGAAATATTGTGAAAAATATTTGTTCTCATAAATTCATACAGCTATAATTCTTTTTGATGATACAAAAAATGCACTAGAATTTGAGACTATGGTTTCATATAATTAATTTCTTAGCCTTTAGCGAAAAAGCATTCAGTCACAGGAGTATCAGAAGAAAATTTGAAATATTGTTGAATTAATGGATTTTTCTTTTTCGGTATTCACAGCAAATGCTCTTCTGCTTAGGATGAAGGAAGGAATTTTGCAAAATTGAATTTGCTTATTTTTATCACATTATAGTAGCTTGTAGAAAAGAAACAATACACAACATGCCGTAGGCATTTTCGGAAAGGCTGGAGTTATCTTAGCACCTGTTCACATAGAATCCGTCAGCATCAGCGTTAAAGATTCCGATGGAGCTGATTAGTTAAATGGGTCAATGATTGGTATATGATTGGTTAAAAAATTTTACGCTGACGCTGACGGATTCTATGTGAACAGGTCCTTAGTGTGTTTCTGAACAGCTACTTCAGTGTGCTATAAGCTTTTAGGTTCATATCAACTGTTTGAAAGTGAATCTAGGAGCTGAAAAAAAAAACATTGGAATTGGAAAGATCAAAATACTTCACTTTATTACAGAACTAAAAATTACTCAATAGCGCCCTTTACACGTACGCTCTCTCCCACGTGAAACCACGATCCCGGGCGATTGAGTGCGCGTGTGAAGGTGTCAGAGACGTAGGGAAAGCTGCTTTTGAGTGTACTACAAGTTTTCCCGCGCGCAATCCCGTTCGCTCCAAGCACTCCAAGAGCGTACGTATAAAGGGCGCGAATAACAACCTCTATCTCGCATTTTTATTTTACCATAGTGATATTGCTTACAAAACATAATAGAAAAAATATTTTGAGTGACCTAGTTTCTTTTAAATAACATTGGACTTACAAATACTTAGAATTAACTTCTTGGAAAATAAATTGCCCTCATAAACACTATTTCTTTTATGAAGGAAAAATGGTGATAAAACAACTAAATTTATACCGGTAATTAATTTTGTTAATTCTGGTTTCAAAAAGTAATAATAAAATAGGCAATATAGATTATTTTATGATATTACTTCTTATCTACTTAATCATTTTCGAGTAGTCTACTACAATATTTATTACTTTTTCTCATAGGTTATTACATTCTAAACAAACAAACTCAAATTAAATATTATTTATTATTGAATAATTCTAATCTTGCATGTCGTCTTTCTTTATAATTTTATTGTTGAATATCACTGTCCTGAGTTTGTGACCAATGAACGAATTTGGATCAGTTTACTGGTTATTTGAATAAAAAGAAAAAAATTCAGTCATGCCTGGCATATACAAATGTGCTGCATATCTAATAGGATTATTGAAGAAAATCTGTGCATAGACTTTCTAAGAAAGTGGTTCAAGACATTGTTAGAAGTATTAAAGAAATATGTGATAATCTTCGCTACCTGTGAATATAAACACGTGCAAAATAGATAATGACTCCGGAGGTCTGGGCAATGTTTTCCAAACATTCCGTCAAAGGAATAGCTTTTTCTGTGGCTTTTCTTAAAACTCTTTTTTCTCTGGTGGTATGGTAACTTGTTGCTTTTCTTTGGGTTATTATAATTAGAATCTTCAATGTTTAATTCCAACTGTTTTATTGTTATTGTATAGATGGAAGCTAATAAAGCAACTTTAATTTGTTGTTCAGCATTATATATATATATATACATGCACACACACACACACACACACACACACACACACACATATATATATATATATATATATATATATATATATATATATATATATATATATATATATATATATATATCCTTAAAGTTTAAATATCTTACTGTTATTTGTATTTTTCTATTAAATTTATATATAAAGTTATTTTTTGAAGTTTGAATAAGCTTTTAATTTAACTTTCTTTTCGTTTCAGCCGCTGAATCCATTCCTAGAGGGAGAAAAATTGCCCGTCGTCGCCAAAAAAGCCCCCAAGTCATCAATTAAATAATTGCATCCGCTATATTAGTTCTTCCTGTGTTATCAGTGATAATTTGTAGATCCCCCCCCCCCCCCCGCCTACTACATCTTTTTCCGCTGAAGAATCAAATAGAAATCTTGCTCTTTTACATTGGGTCTTCCTTACATTTATGGATTAAAAAATTATTTACTTGATCACAAATTGTATTCATACAGCATACCAAAATATCCGAATTCTTGTTCAAATCTTTAGTAGCATTGTGGGGGTAAATTAGTGAATCTGATTGGCATAAACCTGTTGCGAGTGTCTTATTTGTATATTTCCTGGAAGTTGTATTTGAGAAAAAGCAAATCAATAAATTTTAATGTTGTTGATGCTGTTATGTTTTACTTTGACACTTTTGTGGACTTTACTTTTCCTGATTTCGTAAGTGTTTAGTATGTTTAACAATCACAGGTTTATTTATAAACATACCGTAAATTACTTTTGCGTCCATCACTATGATGGCATTTTTTTACTCTTTTGGAACTTTCAGTGGAGAAAATACTGACACAATTAACTTAAATGAACACTTTTGATAAAAGACGTATTACCTCATAAATGACTGAAAAAAATAGAGAACGTATGTCAAATTTTACTCTATGTTGTGTTTGCACTATTATGTATGGTGCAAGTAGTCGTTTTAGATACATCTTTATTTACTGATAATGCATGCAAAAGTTCAACTTTTCAGAAAAACTTATTGCAAAAGATTTTGTTTAACCTGTATTCATTAATAAACGAAAAAAATTGAAATTGTCAAAGTGTCAAAAATTTACATAGAATGCAATGATAAAAACACAATGGATAACTATGTATTAATTAAAACTAATAAATACGAAAATTCCTTCATGGAAAAACCAATACATGATGCTAAAATAATTAATTCAGACAAAAAAAAACAAGCAAAAAACAGTTGGCCCTCTGGACTCCTTGAGATTAGAAGTATAGAAAAACTGCTAAAGTGGTAAAACTATAAATATTTCTAGTCCCCCCCCCCCACCCACCTAAAAAAACATTGACTACGCTGATTATAATTAGCATACGAGTACGTAAAATAACAGACACTGCAGCAGTAAAGTGCATTATAAATTAATAACTGTTATTTCAAAAATATAGGTTAATACACACACACGCACACTTTGAGAATGAGAGAGCAACAATACCAGCACTTGCACAGCTTGAGATACAATATATACACAGTATTTAGATAACAGAAATATTCTTCAGTTTTCTGAAAAACATTTATACTGGAGGCAGGACAGCATTTTACAGTAAGGTGTTTTATAATTATTTATGATTTTAGTATAGCAATAAGATGTTAAAATAATAATAATAATAATAATTCATCTGTGTGATAAGCGACATCATGTGTCGTTAACCTAAAAAAAATTAGCGAAAAAAAACATTTTAAAATGAAAATACCTCAAATTACCAGGCCAGTAGAAAATCTGAGGGAAAAATGTGTCTCTCGGTTTCAAAACCAGGGTTTTATATATATATATATATATATATATATATATATATATATATATATATATATATATATATAGACATATACAATATATATATATATATATATATATATATATATATATATATATATTGTAGTCTTCCCTTTTTAAAAACGTTAGGTCTGAAATGTCCACTTCCATATGAAACTGCTGACCTTCCTTGTCACGTGAACGTGCGACTTTAAAAGAGGAGACTCATTTAATAATAAAATAACACTTTATTAGGATAACGTTAGAACATGACCACTCTGATTCGCGTTGTTACTACATCTGCCGTCTTTACATTTGCAGCGCTCAGAGCACCATCTCTTGGCTAACAAATAGCTTTAACAATATATATATATATATATATATATATATATATATATATATATATATATATATATATATATATGTATGTATGTATAAATTAACCGTGTCTAGGACGGATATGTGCACGTTAAATCCGGAGACCGGAAAGTCTGTCTATGAGGTCAGAGAGGGTGGGGGAGGGTATGACCCCCCAGTAATTGCCCCTCGGAGTGTTCGGTCAAAATTGAGGTGACAACAAGCTAAGACGACGTTGATCCTTGTGCTATATAAACCGGAGCCGCATATTTCAGCCCGAAGCCCATATGGACCTGGTCTGGAACTTCCAGCCAGGGGCATTAGAAACAACAACATCATATAAATGAAATTGAAAGCAGTCAAAAATTTATTCCTGTCGATATAATTTTGTAAAATATTGCTGTCTAGTTACGATACAGAAACAACAGTATCATTAATTGGAAGATTAATAAGCCCATATCACCCTACTGCCTAATGAAGCAAAATATATTTCACAGTGTTCTTTTAATATTAATTCTAAAACATCCATGTTTGTTTGAACATTAAAAATCTTCTTTAAGATAAAGCGAGCTCAAATTTTTAAAAATTATCTGATACTTATCTGAATGAATTTACTAGTCCACCAAATTAACCAACATAAATATTTTAAAATAGGATAAAGAATAAAATGAAACAAAAGGAATTTGAAAATCTTTCACGTGCAGAAATTTATCACTTTTCTTTTATTCAAGCATGCCCTTTTTTCTAAATATCAAAGTGAAATAATTTATTTACATTAGTGATAAACTGTGACCAAGTAGTTACACCCACGCAACACGATAAGGTTAGTTGGTGGAGAAGACCATGCAACCCCAATATTCATAAGTCTTACGCTTAGTTGAACGATAAAATTTGTTTAAATTAAGATGGTTTTCTTTAAATGTGATGTTAACATGCTTAGGTCTGTCTCTAAAGACTTCCACTCAAGGTTCCACAACCCTAAAAGCAGGTAGTCATTGGGAAAAAATATTTTGATCTCTTTCTCTAAAAAATCATCTGCCTTTAAGAAAGATTTATATTTCTGCTATGCGCCTAAATTGAAGATCTCTTTCTCCGCTGACACTCCATCAACCTGCGTTCTCCATAATCAAAGTCTTAAAGAGGGAGAATTTATTTAAATTTCAGATTAAAATTTTAAAACTAAAGCAAATTTTAGTACTAATAAGTAATATTTTTAAGTGAATTTAATCATATCTTAATCCTCTTAAAATTTGCGGTAAGCAAGGTTTAATTATCAAAAACTTTCTGTAACAGATGAATAAAATTTCCCCATCTAGGGCCAAATTATTTTAAATGTTATTTTTTGTAGTGACATATTTGAGCTAATTTGCAAACATTATCATTTATCACAGATAAATTCCTAAAAAGAGAGAACTGGTTAATGGAAAACGTAAAATAAATTCTCAAACAAGGAGATTTAATTTATATTACAGTAAAGCAAATTTGAGTGCTATCGTATGAGTAATTTATCAGGCTCAAATAATGTTGACATTCGTGGCGAGAAAGAATGATTTATTAAAAATCTTCTTTAACAAGTTGATTAAACTTGCCCGTTTTAATTGCAAATTATTTCTTAAAGTAATTTTGTTGCAGAGACGTCACTGAAATGATTCAATACTCTATCAACTTAGATTTCTCCTCATAAATTCTCAAAGAAAGGAAACATTCCTGTATTTTATTTAGACCACAATTTTAAAAGTAAAGCAAATTTCAGTATTATAACGTTGGCCTAATTAACAAACCACGCAACTCCAAAACTTTTACTGCAATTTCCCTACACCTAGAAGAAAAATACTTCGTATTATTGTCAACTAATATATTTTATGTTACCATACTAAATTTGGAAGAGATAAATTCAATAGATTTTTAGAAAAGTGTACCTAACTGACATGGTATCAAACATTTAAAAAGTTTTTGAAAATAATTAAATTGTTGCAATAAACTAAATTTTTAACATAATTCTTCCATTTAACTTTAAATATAAAATATATTGTATGTATTTACTGGTATATAAATATTTTGCATATATCTGTATTCTGCAGTTAAATACATGCTCATAAACATTTCACTAAAATTGCTCCATTTTGGCTGTTGAGATGTTCTGTGCGCCCTTAATAATTGATAACCTTGTAACTCCTTTAATTATTTACTCCACTTAATTACATAACAATGTGGCCTATATATGAATCTCAGAACAATTTAACATTTATTTATAGGAATAAACGATAATAATTTATCTTTTCACTGTCGAATAAATCAGTTTTTGGTTCATCCTGTCAAAAGTGGGAAATTAAGTGGTTTGTAATTAGGACAACGATATGTAACTTTCATGAGAAATTTTATCAGATCCTAGTACTAGTGACATTCGTGGTAAGCAGGATTAATTTATCAAAAAGCTTCTTTAATAATCAACTAAAATTTGCTTCTAGTTGCATATTATTTTTAACACTAGAAAGACGGGTGCCGTCATTTTGAGGGTTTCGGACATACTATTGAGCACTATGTCTGCATTTATGCTTCTGAAATTTTATGACTTTTTCTAATTTTACGCGAAATATGCACACAGATTTACAAAATTATATTCAATAGTAAAGAGGGGAAGAAAATGTGTTGTATACCTACTAAGATTGAAAGCCGTCAATTTGACGGCAATATAGAAAACAGGCAGAAATCTAACGGAATAATACCGGAAAAATGTTAGTTACATCTCGTCTCTTCCCCCTTTTGCAAATAACAGAAATATTGGCTCTTCGGGAATATTGGTGTTGAAAAATAAGGAATGCACAAACCATGCATATATTTTTACGGTTAAACCATACCAAGTTGTCAGCTCGGCAAACCTGCATAAAAATGTATCTAAGTATATACAAATTTATTATATATTGGTATGACAGTTCAAAATTTAAAGTATTTAACCATTTTTTTTTTTGTAAAACAGCATTAAATATTTTAAATTCTGGATTTTATTTTTAACAGTCAAAATGACGGCGCTCAGTCTTTTTAGTAAGAAAAACATTCCCATCTTTCTAGTGTTAATGATAGTCTTGATGCAGAGATGTAAAATCAACCCATCAATCAATCCATCAATCAACCCATTCTCGAACTAAAGGGGGGAAATTTAACATGGAACAGTAAATGTTAGAGCCAGGCCAACAGAAATTTTTTTATTTCTCCTGATCCGAAATGCCGATAAAAATCAGTGCCGTTGTATTTATTATTTGTTAAGCATCTGCTTGAAATGTGTTTTCTTGGCGAGCAGTGCACGTCTTCGGGAAATGCACGCACGCAAGTCACTCCTTCCGAGTCGACGGAAGGCCTCGAGTGAGTGAAGACGCATCGAGTGAGGTGTGATTCCCGGCTATGTGCGTCCATGCACCAGCAATTGCAGCCCCTTGAAGACCGCTGTCACTTCTAGGCTGACATATAACAGACAGGAGAGACAATAAATTGGTGAACTGCATGTAAATGGCCAGTTTGGGCTGATGGGAGATTTTTGTTTGCTTTCGGCGCGAGCCTGCCTTGAATGTACAATGAAGGAACGATAAGATCAGAGGGCGCGCACCATAGCAGAAATGCCATTTCCCCCTGTCAGGAGTTCTGCTAATTAGAAGATGAAATATTCCCCAAACATGGAGATTATTTATTTCACGCAAAGTGGGGATATGTTTAATTGCCATTGACTCTGGGCACCAATTTTCAATCAGATGCCCACATTGCACGGTGGTTAGCGTCTCAAGCTGGCCCTACTTGGGCAAGACATTGATGTTTGCTCACAGGGAGCAGCGTCGGTTCACTTACTGGTTATTCTTTGATTCTCATACCCCTACACACTTGAGAGATTTATTCTTCTGTTATTGAGGATCACAACTTTCAGATACAGTTGTTCGGTTAATCGTAGTGTCGGCACTGTTGATAAAGAAATATTATCATTAAACTGTTGTTCTCAAGCAGTCTAAATTTGATTTGCCTTCAGGCCTTTGTTTTCCGTTTCAATTTTTACATATTTTTGTTCTTAAAAAGAAAAGACTGATTTGTGCCTAACTGTGCAAGTAATTATACTTAAAAAAATACACTCATTTAATTTTTTTTAATGAATAAAAGTGCAATTTCTTTCAAAAGTTCATATATATATATATATATATATATATATATATATATATATATATATATATATATATATATATATATATATATATATATAAAACAGTTCCGTAACTGACTGACTCACTGACATACAACGCACAGACCAAACCGCTGGACCTAAAGGGCTGAAATTTTACATGGCGATTCTTTTTATGGTGTAGGGGTGCACTAAGAAAGATTTTTGAAAAATTCTTCTTAGATTTTTTTAAATTAAATTTTTAAGCCGTCTTTGTAACTTTTTTCGAGTTTGCGTTTAAAATAATAATTTGAGGGTTATAAAATTTATATCACGAGAAAGATCATAAAAATTTTTTTAAAATGAAATCTTTTTCGAATCTTTACCTCGATTTTCTGATGTTTGGTGAATTTAAAAAAATTAATTTTTAGAATTTGATTTATTAAATGTTGATCACGTGATTTCTTTTTCTGGTACTTTAAATAAATTTATCGTCACGTGCATAACAACAAAATAGACAAAAAAAAATTTTTTTCTTTCTAATGCAGCAGACGATTGGATATTATGCAAAAAAAATAAATATCCCTTACGATTTTTTTATAAATATAAATATATATATATATATTTTACATCAATTGTATACATTGATCGTCTTATTTATTATAAATATATATATTTATTTTTCTTTGCATTAATTGCATACATTGACCGTTGTATTTAATTTGAATGTACTCCGTAGCGAAGTACGGGTTTCAGCTAATATATATATATATATATATGTATGTATGTATGTATGTAAGGCGCAGTGGCCCGGTTGGCAAAGGTGGAAATCCAGTGATCTGAACGTCTCTGTTTCGATGCCGGTTGCTGACAAATCCACTGCCGTGTACACTAACGGCGGCTGGTGCACGAAAAATCTGTCGTGGCTGCAATATCCTCCAAATCCTCAAATTTACCTCTGGAGGTGCGGGGTCAAATGTTCCGGTCTCGTCACTTGACTCGGTTCAAAATTACGGGACCGGTCCTTCAGCCAATTTCAGACTCCGACCCTTGTGGTACTATTAAAAAAGGGAGCTGCACCATTTCGCCCAGCTGTTATGGACTTGAACTTAAAATATACTGTCGGTTAAGGAGCCTCAGTCACAAAAACAACACCTCCCCCCCCCTTTTACACACATATATATATATGAAAAATTAGATTTTATAAATAAAGGAAATAAAATTCTGACTAACATAACAGATAGAGAAGCAATTTGACCTTCAAGTATTCTAATTTTAAAGCATAAACTTAATTTTGTTACTTGAATGATAGCAATTTTCGTAGATTAGGAATCCAAAACTCGATGTTCAAACTTCATAGGAACTACCGAGGACGTAGAGACTCCATTAAGTTTAAAATTCGCTCACAGTTACGGATGACGAAACAGTAATTTCACTTAGGGCCTGTTCACATAGGAGTCCGTTGCGTTGCGATAAGGAAAAGATGACGTTGAGACGAAAATAAACCAATCATATGCCTCCAAACGATTAGCAATGAAATTTTTAACGCCTATGATTGGTTTATTTTCGTCTCAACGCCATCTTTTCCTTAACGCAACGCAACGGACTCCTATGTGAACAGGCCCTAACAGTGACAAATTGCACTTTCAAAGTAGGGATGCGACATCAATGTCGATGTTTTCAAAACATCGATGTTTTGATAATAACATTGATGTTCTAAACATCGATTTATTGAAGCCAATTTTTTTAAACATCGATGTTTTGTGGTTTTAAACATCGATATGTAAATATTTGTAATTTTCTTTTGTAATATTTAATTTGAAAATAAAATATTTGTTAATAAATTGTTCTTATTAATTTTTTTGATATTAAACTCTGTTGAACCAAACTCAAAAATAATTTTTCCTTATACTCTACTGATATGAAACCAATACTTTTGTCTTGTGTTACAGTCATGACCTTCAGAATTTTTTTTACTAAATTATTTAAGCCTCCTGGAAATAAATTGTTCTCCAACTTGTAAATGAATATGGCATGATATTTACAATAATTTTTTCACATTCAACCAATTTAAATTAGAAAACATCATGGATTTTGTGGCTTTGGTCCTATCAATTGTTTTGATAGCAAAAATATCTTTCTTAATTTTCCGGTAAAAGTAATAAAATGTATCATGGAAATTCTGTGATATGCGCTGACTCTAGCAACCCAGTTTTTGTCCTTTGTGTCAGCCCAATCAGAGAGTAAAATTAAATCCCCCACCCTCCACAACTAACCAAAGTAACATTAAAGTCATCTAGTTGACCGAATCCATTAGGAAGCGTCAGTTTCTTGATAGAGTATAAACACAAAAGACGGTAGCACGACGAGTAGATTTGGACTATTAAGAAACGTAAGTCGGTATGGAGGAATGTGTCACAGAGAAGGGGAAATGATATAGCAAATCTCTGTAGAGTTTAGGAATTTACTTATGAAATCTTCATAAGTGAAGTGAAGGAAGGATAGAACTCAATTGAAAAGAGAATTTTTAATTGAGATAATATAAAATAGAAATGAATAAAGGGAAAGACTCGAGCTTGAAATTTTACTGACTTATGATCAAAAAGTTCTTCCCGAAGTGAAACGTATAAAAGAGAGAGAGAGAGAGAGAGATAATATTTTCCAAGATACTCGGCCTGGACCACTTTGAATGAGAAAGACATGCAAGAAGAACATCATATGGACAGAATTATAAAATTATAAAATTATAGAATTAAACTAGTCTGGAATTTAACAGTAAAAATAGGTATACTATTAATTAATTACTAGTTGGTACCCGTCAAAACATGACGGCTAGATAGTAAATAAATGTACTAATACACAAATTATACTCAACACACCATTGCCAAATGTTGAAAATCATAATAATGCTCAGAAACAAATTAATGTTTAATCGGCATCGTGCTTAGTGAGTATCTAAAGCCAAATTTGAAAATGTCACTGAGCCTGCGCATAATTATCATAAAACATAATTATCATAAAATAATTATCATAAATAAAAATGGCATAGAGAGATCTAGAGAGACTCCTCGGCATTAAAACATGTCACTGAGCACGCGCAGAAACAGTGAGTTTCTAAAGCCAGATTGAAACATACCACTGAGCATGCGCAGAAATCAAATTTTTGTTGTAAATTATAGCTCATTGATAGAAATTGCGGTTACTAAAACCAAATTTGACAAATCTACCAATTACAATCTTTCATTTAAGACCAAAATGAAGTAAATTGATGTAGTAGTTTTCTCTCACGGACTGCCCAAAAAGTCGGCTTAGCAACTTAAATATATAGATGACCGAATTCAGATGCTACTGAATTTTTTTTTTTTTGTAAAAATTAGTACAATTTAAAAATGAATTTTACATGTTATTTTCATGAGCACTTATGAAGCTTGTCTATTTTCGTGATAGAATAAGTTGCGTCCCAAATGTACATACTGCCAATAACAAAGAGCATGTTCAAGTATGCACACTGTAGTGGTTACTACAGCGTTTTGAACGAAATTATAAATTGAATAAAAGATTTATACGACCAAAATAAATAAACTGATGGGTCAACATATGGCATCACTTATCTACTGTCAAACATAATTTAGCTCAAAATTCTGCAAAGAATTTTTACTTCGTGTGAAAATTGATACATCCCCAAAATAGCTCATAATAAAGTTTTAAAAGTAGATTGATCACAGTAATTATTTTAAACTTAATTTTAAAAATAGAAAAATCTCTTTTTACATTTGTGAGCCATAGCAATTTTCATTTGATAATAAAATAAAGCATTATTTTCATATTATGTTATGCTCATGATATTAAGGGTTACTGATATTCGTTTAGAAATGCGTAATTTGTATATAAAAAACTACGTTACTATATATGTGTTACTAAAGACGATATCAGAACATAATAAAATTTTAAATTAATTTAATTCGTTATAATTAATAGAGCTGAAACTGAAATGAATAGAACTGCAGGATTTCATGTTATAACTCTTCTCCTGTGACAAATATTGCCACAATATATATTTTAATAATACTAAAAACTATTTTTTTAAATTCTTACTGCAAGACTATTTTATAGCTAAAAGTGAATTTCAGACCAGCTGAAAATTTACTTAATAGCAACTGTTCTGCCCCATATATTTCTTCAACTTCGAAGGCTATTATGAACTGATTTTACCTTATTTACAATATTTCGTCATTTATTTTCTTGCACCTTGCCCTCTTTTTCTTTTTATAACTATTCCTTGGGTGCTTATTTCTTCTGCAGTTTCTTGCTTTGGAGCCAGGTGGAGCCAGGATAGCCGAGTGGCTAGGGTGGTGACATTCGGTTCAGATCCTGTGGGTTCGAGTCCCACTGTTGGCATGGATGTTTGTAGCCGTTCGGAATCGGCTGTAAACTGTAGGTCCCGGTCTAATTATCCCTCGTGTAGCAAAAAGTTGACCGTAGCGCTCCGAACCAAACCAAACTTGCTTTGGCAATTTAAACCCTTCTCAGCTGTATATTGTGGAATGGCAACATATCCTCTGCGGGCTTTTAAACCTCCATTGCTTGAACGATGTGCGATTAGTCGCTCCGCTGCCGGCCAAGAAATCTGTCATCTTTTATGATTTTCGAATAGAGTATATTATATAGAATATATAATATACCCAATTCGAAATATCTAATCTTTTGTTTTTTCATCTCTATGGCGACTATCTAAGAAGTTGTTAACCTAATAAGTTGTTTACCTAATAAATTGTCCCCAAGTTTTTAAAATTTTTTTTAAGATTTGTCAACTACATGTCGCCAGTCTGGAAGAACAATGACATAACTGCAAAAAATTTTGTCGATGCTGTTCCAAATGCTGATAGCAAATAGCTAATATTTCAATGACGACGCAACTTTCGTCTAGCGACGTAGCGCGTTACTACAATTTATCATTGCTCCTTTGGTTAAATTAGATATTTTCGAATCCAGTAAGGCAATAATACGCAAAATGCTCAGTTTTGGAATTGTGTCATTGTTTCTTCGGATCGGCGATATGTCCCATTAAGTACTGTTCTGATAAAATTAGAAGTTAATTAATAAGTAACATTGTTTCTGATTTAATAAAAATTAAGACAAAATTGGCAGAGAGAGATACGAGGAAAACATAGTATGATTAGATAGACCAAATATACTTTCTATATTGAATAGGGACTTTCAGAATCATCAAATTAATACTGTAAGGAATATTAGATGACTTTGTTGGGAAGATTTTCTTCTTTACTTTATTTTGAGACATATTTTTCCAGAAGAATATTTCAAAGAAGCCAAATTGTAAATCGGGGACAAAGAAAGATCTTCTCTACAGTTACCATTTTGAAACTCTGAAGGAAAATATTTTATAAATGAGGTGAAGGCGGAATTAATTATTTTTTAAATAAAATAGTAGCCCAAATTTGTATGGAATCAAACAGTTTCCATTTGTGTTACAAACTTCAATTTCCAATATAAATTTTAATGTTTTGAATTAAACGTATCTTTATTTATCTGTACTGAAATAGATTGCAAATTTAAAGAATTGAAACAATATTCATTATTAATTTTTCTCGTACTAATTGAAATTGCAGAATAAAATTAAAAAGAATATTTTTTTACAAGAAACGAAGGTGGGCATATACTTTCACTGGACTATAACACGATTGTAATTATGCTTCTTAGCTATATAGAATTTTCGCCAATATAATGCTGTCTTTTTATGTTTCATATTAATTCATACCTTTGTCTGGAACCATTACCGGTACCGAGTTACCATTTTTTTACTATAGTTCATTAGACTTAAATTTTTATTAGAAACCCGTTAGAGTTAAGAAAATCATTTGGTTTGTTCACATACCATTTTAAATTAACTTCATTTTTTTTTGTATGAAATGATAAAGAGAGCACTCACACATATGGTTTTATTTAAGAGAAAAAAGCCGCTAGAACAGCTGTTGATAACAGCAATTATTATCATCCGTTTCCTTAATGAGCTGACGTAGTCATTAGAGAAACAATATTCAGACATTTTTGATAGTGTGATGTAATGTCTGGCCGCTACAATGTCTCGAGTACGCACTTTGTTTTATTTTCATTTTCTGCTTGCTTCCTGTATTACATTATTAGTAATTCAGTTTTAGTGGTTTCACAGCATGTGCGACTATTAAATAGCTTCGCGTACTACCTCGACTATCTGCTTACAAGAGACAGGAAAAAAGTGGTGGAAAAACTATAACATAACCTAATAAATTTGAGACTGGTTCCCAACCGTTTACCCTTGCGTAACCCACGGCTGTTCAGCGATCATTTCCAGAAGTTGTATTTTCCATAACGGCAGCATGTTTGTGATAAAAAATGAAATGCTGTCATTTTAAAGTTATGTGTTTTAACTGCAAATACATTCGCCAGTAGCGGGATTAAAAAGCAATTAAATATGAACAAACGGTGAATACGTATATTCACATTTAAAACTCAGAAGATACAATGAACACAATTTAACACATTTGCAGACTAAATAAACTAGTTGACTTTAATACTTCCTATATTTTGAATTTAATTTATTGTTAATTGAAACACTTCGCAATGTCTGGAAATCGAAATCATTTTTTAAAAACCCACAATGAATATTTTATACACAATAAATATTCCGTTTTTAATACGATTCCAATTTTTTTAATCAAATTCAGTTGATGTGGGATGCAATCTTAAATCTAGCCTTGTATTCAGCTTATTCTTTTTAGTAAAAATAAAATATTTAAAAACTATCTCCGCCTGTTCCGTATTGGAAAGGACAACAGATACATAAGTCTGCTGTCAGAAATCTGTACATATTCTCTGCTGATGTCTGCCCAAAAGTTTATTCGTTATATTCCTTTATATTAAGATTTTAAAGTGGCAACAGTCGAGAAGATCTTTCTTTGTCCCCGATTTATAATTTGGCTTCTCGGAAATATTCTTCTAGAAAAAGATGTCTTAAAATAAAATAACAAAAAAAATCTTTCCAACAAAGTCGTAAAATATTCTTTACAGTATTAATTTGATGATTTTGAAAGTCCCAATTCAATACAGAAAGTATATTTGGCCTATCTAATCACACTATGTTTTCCCTGTATCTCTCTCTGCCAATTTTGTCTTAATTTTTATTCAATCAGAAACAAAGTTAATTATTAATTATCAACTGCTATGACCCGGTTGATGCTAAAGTGATAATCCATTTATTTACTGAACTACATCGATTAAATAGTTGATTGCTATGTGGTGAAGCAGAAGATTCTGGAGAATGTGCCGTGAAAAATTTGCATTACGTCGATCCAACCTTACAGGTAATACTGGCCTATACATTTTATTCAAGATCAGAGTTCAAGAAGTTCAAAGTTTCTCTGTGAAAGAAGTGGATTTGCAGAATTCGATGAGAGAATTTTTTACCTAAACTTCACTGATACTGATTACCTGCCATCTATCCGTTCATGCCCAATTGTCAAATATCTGATAGTTTTGAAATAAAATTGTAAAAGCCAGGGGATTTTTGATAATTAAGATTTTTGGCACATTGTTCCACCTCGACTTTAAAAAGCGTACCACAGACCAAGAAACAATATAAGAGCCCTCTTACTCCCTAAAATGTTTCTAAATTTAACTACTAGTTTAGGTTGAAATTAAAAATCAAGTATAGCTGTACAACTGCTCTACAGAAACTAAAACGGAAGAAAATCCAGTTAAAAACACTACCATTTATTGCCCTCCATGTGAAGGGTCTAACGGTGCAAGCTGTCAATGCTCGGGATGGGGTTCAAATCCCGGCCTAGGCTTGGGAGTTTCTGAAATTTCCCCTGAAAGGGGAAATTTCAGAAACTCCCAACATTAGTTCACTCTCTTGGCGCAACGTCTCGCAGTGTATACGGGCGGTTGTCCTCGGGCAAAGTGCCTGCCACGTAAGCCACCCCCCCCCCCCAAAAAAAAAAAAAGTCCGCCATTTTGATTTTGCCCAAAAAACTGAACGGGGAATGAATCTTCCTCTCGTGGCCACTCTTGGAAAATAAACTATTATAATAGTGCATAACGATCACTTGAGTAGGGACACAAAAAGGAATTGACCATAGTGTTTTTTCAAGTTATAGAATACTAAAAAGGGGTAAACGCATGGAACTTGAATAGAGGTTGTCAAGTTCAATCAATAAAAGACAAGGCTTAGGAAAATCTGACTCCACAAAATGTTCAAAATTGGAAATAGGAGTTTGAAACAGCTTCTCAGAATTTAAATAATTAAATTAGATTAAATTGAAACTATAAAATGCTGAAAAGAAATAAAAAATAATAAAAAAATCTTTAGATTTAAAGTTAGAACGAAACATCAGAATTTAATTTGTGTGTGAGTGTGTGTTAATATATACATATGAATCGTAAAGCATAAACAATCAATTAGAAATTTATGTTAGAAGCCTGGTTCAAGTACCGCGGTCAAGTTTTGCTATTTATGTTAGGGTAAATGTATTGGGGGAGAGGGATCGCTGAACTTTCATCCATCATAATCATTTGAATAAGCAGGTTCATCCGAATGATTAAGAATATCCAAGTACAGAGGAAGGAAGTTTGTCCGAATACGCGACCCTCTGTGACCAAGATAAAAAACCAGACTTTTGTCGCTTAAGATGTGGTTGGCTAACCATAAGTATAATATTTCGATTACTTGCTACATTCTGCGTTGATATATATATATATAGAAGAAAAAATTAGAAAAAAATTAGAAAAAAAGCACATTTATACAGTAAAGAAAAAGTTTTGAAAATGTGTCTTCAGAATTGCAGAAGCTTGCAGAGGTTGCAGCACATTCATAAGAAGAAATTTATATAAATGTTAAAACTGATAACCAATTCATGAAGTCAAACCAAAATCAAAATCCACAGAGCAGTGTTGTTGTTTATGTCCCTGATGTTCAGTAACGAGACTCCCAATTCGGTGTTCATGATAAGATAATAATACAACTGCAGAGAAGTAGTTAAATAATATCTTTGTGTCAGCAATGTCGACTTTATTGAAGGATTTTTTCGGAAAGTGGTCTTCTACAAGGTGGGCAATGGGCAATTCTTCAATAAATGGAGGGAAGTCCGATCTTGAAGCATTACTGTTACATCTAACTTGAAGATCACAACTTTCAGTAACAGTCCCCTGTGTTTGCTAGCATTGGTCCTGTTTCATCCCATTTGTATACCGATAAAATCTTAATCTAATTAAAAACTTTCTATTCATATTTTAAAAAGAAGAAGAAGAAACGAAAAGATATGACGGTAAATGAATTACATAAAGTAAACAGAATCTTACAAAACTAGCTGTTACCGAAATTACAAGTGTGCCGAGCTGTTAAGAATTCCATATTTTCCATTTTATATAAAGTCCAAACCAGTAGTTCTCAATCTTTTATACCTCGCGTACCCCACTGAAATATGTATGTCACTGGCGTGTCCCTTGTACTGATAAAACTATAGCGTATACTGTAACAATGCGAATAAAATTAATAATACATTTAATTGTATTCATAAATTACCTATATAACTAAATTCACAAAATGGCACATAAAAATTTAAAAAGTGGTATAGAGTCATAAACATTTTAGTGGATGATCAGCGAGATGGTTGCGTTGGTTTATCGTTACACAGCTGATCGATGACTAGTGTGCAAGTTTGGGGAGCGAAGGGGAATAGACGTTCATCCACTCTCAAACCTTACGCAGATAATCAAAATTTATCTTGCTCCGGTAATAGAACATTGTTCTCCGGTGGTGTTTTGTGATAATTCTAGACGAAAATTCCTTTTTTTCCCTTTATTACAAGATACTGGTTTTTTTCCGCCACGACTAAAAATGTTTTGCGTACCCCTGAACCTTCCAGCGAGTATCCCAAGGGGTACATGTACGACAAGGTAAGAACCGCTGGTCTAAATTGTAAAAAAAAAAAAAAAAAAAAAAAAAAAAAAAAAAAAAAAAAAAAAAATCATATTAGCACAAGTTTCTAATGAAAATTGTTTAATCTCCGGAAAATTAATGTATTTTTAAAGACATTAGCCCGCCCGGTCTCTATAACACATTTTTACAATCGCAGTACCCATTGAATTATGTAAAATGCTTCAATATGCTAAAACAAACTTCGCTATATATATATATGTGTGTGTGTGTGTGTGTGTGTGTTTGTTTGTTTGTGTGTGTGTGCGTAAGTAAGTAATATGCGGATTAATTTGCATATAAATGCGGTCACTTTAAGTTAAATGAATAATTTAACAAGCTTGAATTTCTGCGAAAAACGTTTATTTAAAAAAAAATCTTGTAAACTTCAAAAAGGTGACTGAAAATCGACTCACAACAAGCGAAGACTGGCTATTGTACAGTTTGTCAGGTGGGTGTTTAAAGCCCCAAGGTAGTAACTACTAAGTTCTACATTGCTTTCATATCAAAATGTAACGAAAATATTACCCTGTTTCTCCAGAAAAGTAGTGCGGGGAATAAAATTCTCCAGTTTTTGAAAGCAAATATAATTATGCACTCGCTTTTACCGACAAATGCTCTTAAAATAGTTCAAAACAGTTCAAGAGTATTAAAGATACTGATACCTTAGGATTTTGTCCTTGTCAAATACTCTTTTCAGACTTCTAGTTTAGGACGCTTTCACTTCATACAGTGTGTAATCCAATAACAGATTATCTGCGAATTGCTATTTACAAAGAACTTAAGAGTAATGAAGACAATCCGAGTTTATAAGTAGGTTAAATCTTTTGAAAACGTTTAAAAGTTGAATTCTATAACAGAATGAAAGGATGTGCCGTAGAAACGTCATTAGCGGCATATCCGTTTCGGTTTTTACACCTTGCTCGTCATTTCTCGAAATCGAAAGACTGAATTCTTATAAAGTGTTTTCGTTTTATATGTTTGTATGGAAGGGATTTTTCCACTGCATTATTCGTATACTGAATAGCATTTTTAAACTGTATGCTAAACTGTTCGCACGTGGATTCGGGAAGACGTCTGATATAACCCTTTAAAAGTGAGTCGTACCTCTCTTAATATGATCTCAATATTCCTTATATCTGTTTCTAAGTCTTATACGCTCAAAAATGGTTTAAAAAGATTATGTTTCTTAATGATGATGTATATACAATGGCACTTATAATCTTTTTAATGACGGGGAATGTGCAATTTTTTGTTTGTTTGTTTGTTCAAATAATATAGGCCTGGGGTGCCCGCCGGACAATTTTAAAGTGCCCGCCGTACAAATATCTAAGTTTTACATACTATTAGATATTTGATAACACACGCTCGTAGTTGTAATGAATAATTTTAGTAAAAAAGAATTATAAATCGTAAAACCATAAAAATAAAAAACTGAGCCGCCTACTGTCTCGACAGCGTCGCTCTCCCCTCGCTGTGAGTCAGCTTCTTTTTCCTACTCTGAAATTAAACTCTCTCAGCGCGTCGACATATGCATGTGAATCTTTGTTTTCCAATAGGAAATACTTAAAATCAAAGTACTTATCAAGCCTCATTGACACTCATTTGGACCAATACCTGAGAACTGTTCATTCAACTTATGTTCCCCATTACATCGAGTTAGTCATGTTAAATATAGCATTAAATACCATTTTTTAAATGGCTTTGTTTAAATTAAAATTTGAATTTATGTATTAAAATATTTTGTCGCATTAATATTGTCGTGTTTAAATATTACCCCACCCCCTACTCCTCTTCACCCAGCGGTGCCCGCCGAACTCCCGCATTTCTGAAATATGCCCTCCTAGTAAAAAAGGTTGCCTACCCCTGATAAAGGCTCTATAAGTGTAAAAAATAATAAGTTATGTTGCATTGTTTATACCCCATAGAACTGGAATGTAATGATTTACAATTTATTTTGAGTTAAAAAGTTATCAATGTAACCTTGTGAGGGTTTGGTTTGGCCTGGAGCGCTACGGTCAACTTTTGCTACACGAGGGCTAATTAGACCGGGACCTACTGCTTAAGGCCGATTCCGAACGGCTACAAACATTCATGCCAACAGTGGGGCTCCAACCCATGAACTCTGGTACCGAATTCCGTGTCCTAGACATTTGGCCTAGCTATTTGTGAGGGACTATATGTGAGGGACATGGAAATAACATTTTACCAATCCCCGAGAGAGTTCACATGGTGATTTACTTAAGGTGACCAGATTTTAACATTGGTAAAGCGGGACACATTGACCGGGGGGTTCTTGATTAAAAATTTGGTCTATATGGAGCAACAAAAATTTTCATAGAACGCAAAAATAGTATTGTAATATATTTTTTTAAATTTCAACATAAGTACAATTTACAAATATAATAAATAAAAAAAAATTGAGTATAGTAGTATTTTATTCTTTGGCATATGTCTCATTTGAGTAAATTTTTTTTAGTAGATTGCTGTCGTTGTTTAAAAGGTCATGAAATTTTTCACAAGAATTTGTTAAATTATATTTCACACATAAAATGGCTTTTAAAGTCTCAACACTGAATTGTGATTTTTCTGGTGTCCACACTTCATCTACCGTAGAAAAAACGCGTTCAGTCGCAACATTAGTTCCTGGTAAGGACAGCGCGTATTCCACAATTTTTAGTGCATTATTGTATGGAACATGGTTTGTTTCAAAATGATGAAATATTTCTAACCATTTGTTCTCTATTGTGATTTTTGCTGATGCCCAAGATTTAACCTTTTCCTTATCAATATATTTTTTTACTAATGATACCACATTAAAAAGATCATTTTCGGAAATATTGCAGTTATTTGTTATTATTAAAGCTTAACATTATAATATTAACAAAAATAATATAAAACCCATATCCTGGCTAAATAGCCACATGGGCACCGAAAACGTACTTCCCTTCCCGTTCTCCCGCCGTTCCCTAGATTGTCGTACATTCTTTCCAAAAATCAGGACTTTTTTAACACCCCGCGGGACGCGTGACAAATTGTTAAAAATCGAGACTGGCCCGCCAAAAGCGGGACGTCTGGTCACCTTAGCTTTACTGGCCTTTGAGGCTAGGAGACGACAGGTTAAAATACTAGTATTTGTTGAATACTACAGAGATCTCTTATTTATACGTTTTTGGAGGGACCGACCAAAAATTACGTAAAAATGAAATTAAAGTATCGCAGAAATGAGAGGTCATGATATTTAAGCATTAATTTAAACTTGAAAGGATTGTAAAGAGAATAACATAAAAAAGTAAAATAATAAATGCACTGCAAAAGTAAAGTAACCAGAAGATTAATATAGACCAGTGGTGGCCAACTCAAAACAATCCGGAGGCCACTTGAGGAAAACATAAATTACGGCGGCCAGCTATAATATCGGAGCGAAATATCATATTTGCATACCGAACTAAATATTTTAACTTTAAGATAATTTTAAATATTTAAATTTAAACTAATTGAAATACATATAAATACAAGGTCCTCAAAAAAGTTCACATTGTGATATAGGAAAAATTGCATAATTTCTTTTTCAGAAAATTGCATTCTTGACAAAACTGTTTACTTGGTGAAAAATTAATTTTGGCGATATCAAAATATATACGGTTTGCAAAAAATGCAAAAATTACTAAACGCAACCTTGTAAAATCAAATATTTTTTAAATTAACAACTTCAGACTAGCTATTTTAAAACGCACGTTCTGAAATACATTTGATTTTTGGAAAATAAAATATTTATTTCAAAAAACAACACAAAATAATTTTTTTTAACAAAATGAAACTAAGCCTGATTCACGAAAATATTTTATATTACAAAACAGAACATAAAATTGGTTTTCTTTATATTCAAAAAGTGGAAGAAATCTAATGAGCGAAGCCTACGGGAGACGTTGATTTTAACACAGCAAGGGCTGTAGAATCAACGTCGATTTCCTTAGACCTAATGTATATCATTTTTCAAAAGGTGCTTTCGCTCAATTAAGTGCTGCCGAACATGGAACAAGTGAGTGAAGTATTTCGTTTTATAACAAAATAGTACAGTAAAACCTCGTTTATCCGAACTAACTGGGACCATAGACAATCCGGACAACCGAATATCCGGATAATCCGGGTAACATGGGTAATAAGCAAAACAAAATCCTTAACTAAGCAGACTTACTATTTATTACGATAAAAAAAAGTTGTAACAAAATTGCATACTAGTATTGTCTATACGGCATTAAAAATATATAAAAATAACTTTTCACATCATTTCTTAACAAAGTATTGGTAAGTCAAGTAAAGCTTTCTTAAACTCTACAAAAAGCATTTTATGACCATAATTTATTATACAATCTATGCAGAAACTGTACATTGAATCAAACTAAAAGAGGAATATTTGGCGTACTTGTAGTTACGTTCTTGCTAACATATTTAAAAATTATTATATAATGTGAACATTAAATAAAAATAATGTCTACAAATGTGACCCGGATCAACAAGGGTGGATAAACGACGTTTTACTGTATATATATTTTTAATTGCTTTCGAGCCATTAGCCGGTTAAAAAGTCCTGCTGCACCGGATGCGACCCGCGGGCAGCCAGTTGACCATTCCTGTTATAGACTATTATAGAGCTACATGCCAATAGAATTGGAGAGTAATCATTTTAAAGCTGCTGTGTACTAACCCTACTGGAATCGCTTACCTCAATGTTAACCTATGGAGAAAATGTGTCCACTATTTACAGCTACATAAATGCTAATAATCAAATAAAAATGGTATTTTCAGATAGCATGAACTTTTCTGCACCTTGCAGCAGGATTCATTTTATAAATTTCGTCTATCAAAGGAATTTATGAGCGTTTAAAACACACTATACCAGATTTTTTTTTCTCCGAGTAATTTAAATTTTAAAATATTGTTTGCATTTTTTTAAACAAAACTGTCCCAAAGTGCAAAATTTCTTTCACTATTACGGAGTACAATTTTTTCAGAGAAAAAATCTTTTAATTCAAGTCGGCAATTCTTGGAGAAATGTTCTCCATAGGTTAACATTGAATCCAATAGGGTTAGTACACAGCATCCTTAAGCGATCTTGTAGATAAGTGCCTCGTTGAATTAATGCATGAATGGAGAAATGGTTCGTATTTATATTTTGTTTAATATGAAATAATTATATACATTGATCAATATATACAGTAGCTTTGTTCCGTAAAACCATCATCGTATAGATTATAGGGATCAGGAACATAACATAGTCCAATTGAGAGCCTTGTCTCCTAGATTCTCCGTACTCTCTCAGTACGTCAATACATAATCAAAGTCCAGTCTATAATGCTCTCGCATAGTCTTTCTGTTCCTTTATACCTCCTTCCGAAAGTTCTTGAAGCATCTCGTAATTTCTACCGCCCCATGTGCGGCACCTATAATGCTTATCGGGAAAGACTTTTTCGATTCTCCTGCCCTTGTTTTCCTTCTTCATTCTTTTGTCAGCACTCCTGTGTCGACTCTGAAGTTGGGGTTTCGGCTGCCGTCTAGTTCATCCGCATTGGGCGTAAACGGTCTTTGTTAATGAATTCTAATGACTTGTCCATTTCACTTAGTATTGGTCATTTTAAAAGGCTCTTTCAAACCTCGCCACCTGTGTGGGCTCCTTTGCGTTGTTAATGGTCCTGTCGATAACACTTAACTTATTCTTAATTGAGAAAAATGTGACTAAGTCAGGCACGATTCTGACAAAACTACCGTCTCTAGCCATTTTATGTCTTCTTGATTGTCTGCTAATATCGTAAAATAAAAGCACGAAATTTTTTTTATTCGTTTTTTGTCTCTCTGTCCTCTCTTTTGTTGGTTGATATCATAAAATAGATCCATAGTTTTTTTTTTCTAATCAATCTTTACTCTCCTGATTTTGGGTTCAGAGGATACGTTAGATGATAACGGAGATCCTCAATCAGGTTACAGGGAATTTTCCTGTCAGAAATTTTCTAATCACATGTAAGCAAATGTATATTTTTTAATTCCTTTTTTTTCCTCATAAAATTAGACAGTTAGATAAAAAGCGCGCAGTTTTAAAGATTTCTGTTTTTTCAGTAATAAATTTTAGCTGTATATTTAACTATCATTAAAATCGAAAATACTAGTAATTTCATGACATAATAACTCTCCTGGGATGCATAAATTAAATGACGGAGATCTCAAAATTTCTTGTTGTCATGTCTTTCAGTATTCTCTCATGAATCCTGTATTTCACGCTGTATACGCGGGTGACGGAATATTCCGCGTTTACTTTTACGTATATTTGTAGGCAAGGAAATGTTCTGTTTCTATTTCGTTTGTACGTTTTCTAAGAATCAGGAGAAATTCATGCGCCTAAAACTGACTTATTTATGTGCGACGTATTGCTGTGCAGTTGTTTACTTTATTTAATTATTTTTAAAATTTTTAATTTTAATTCAAACTATTTTTTATGTGATAATGCCAATAAATTACAATTGCCAATAATGTGAGTATAAATAAAAATATATAAAATTCCGCCTACAACGTCTCACGTTGTTTACTTTATGTAAATTATTTTTTAAAATTTTTAATTTGAATTCAAACTATTTTTTTATGGGATAATGCTAATAAATTGAAATTACCAATAATGTGAGTATAAATAAAAATATATCAAATTCTGCCTACAGCGTGTCACGTTGTTTACTTTATGTAAATTATTTTTTAAAATTTTTAATTTTAATTCAAACTATTTTTTATGTGATAATGTCAATAAATTACAATTGCCAATAATGTGAGTATAAATAAAAATATATCAAATTCCGCCTACAACGTCTCGCGTTGTTTACTTTATGTAAATTATTTTTTTTAATTTTTAATTTGAATTCAAACTATTTTTTATGTGACAATGCCAATAAATTGAAATTGACGATAATATGAGTATAAATAAAAATATATCAAATTCCGCCTACAACGTCTCACGTTATATCACTTCTAGTGGCGTCTAGTGCACTTCACGAAATCGAGGGGTGGGGAGACTAAAAAACAAACAAAAAAATCAGGCTGCAGGAATGCTAGAATGTTTCTATACCCCACTTATAAGGCACTAATGTATTCACCCCTTTCGGCACCTCTATAGTATATATAATTACCAAATTCCTAAAACATTCCCAAGTACCGGCCGTATTCACTATTATAACATTCCTGATGTTTATCCGTAGCGCAAACCTTTGGAGATTCCAACTTTTCTTTCGGATTATTCACTCTGGTTCTAATAAACGCTCCCCTTCTATACGTCCCCCTATTTCCGTAATATGTTTATTTGCCGAATTCTCCCCCCTATCCCCGAGCAGCTTAATAAAATTCCGGGAACCCCGCGCAGCATCGAGTTCATTCTGATCGGATGCAATTGGAATATGGAGAGCGAGCGAGAAGCGCTCCCGAAGTGTGAAAAGAGTGATAAGAGACAATTGCCATCTCTTTATCATCGGGAGCAGAAGCCGGCTAGTTCCGTTGCAGAGGAAGCGGCCAATGATAATGATGACTAACAAAACTGTTTATTTGGACTGTACTCCTTGCGATGCTCGCCACGTGACCAGCCGCTAATGGGGGCCCCTCACTAATTAAGCGGCGAGGTCGAATCTGTGTCCTGCGGGTCGGCCCCGTTCTCATGGGTGTTCGCACCGGATGAAGGCATCGGACAGGCATCCTGTCTTCACGCTCCCTACGTAGGATGTCGCCCGTGAAATATGACGTCACGGCTACTTGTCACGAGTAAGGCCCTTTTTTTTGCGCCAGTTCTGCGAAATTCAAACCGAGCAGCGGCCGGGGGAAGATACTCGGGGAATCCTTCATGCAAATATTTATTGGGTGGCAGGAGAATGGTGTGACACATCGATAAGGAAGTGATTGCACAATCATTTGTTTGGAAAGCTAACTGACTAATGTTTCGGTATCGGAAATTTCTGCATGAGCGTCTCATATAAATACTTGGAGTAAGCCTGCTTAGTTCACTGACAGCTTTCCAGTCGTAGAAAGCTCTTCTTACAGTTTTTGAACCAAAATTCAGCTTTCATAAAACCTCTTTCAATTGCGATAAAACGACTTTGAGTCAAGTGAAGATAACAGTTCTGAATATTACATTCATTGAACGTCCTCTCCCAGTTCTTGAAATTGCTACAATACTGTTATATCCTGGAGATTACTCCAAAGCTGCATACTCCGTAGTGCTAACATACCGAATACAGATAAACTATAGCTTACATTTCCTGAAATTAAAAAAGGAAGAGTGTTTGCATGATTCAAAACTTTTCTTCTCTGCCTCTTTTCGTTTCACACTTGGAGCCTAAATGGATTCCTCGACTCTTGCAATTGAGTAAACAAGCACAATTGAGTGAAGAGGCAACCATTTCCTTTACAGTCACACAAACGAAGTTCTTAAATGGATTATTAGAGAAACAAATTAAGGAATTGACGCTTTTCAGGAATGATTTCCACATCTACTTCTAACTTTCGAGAAAGAGAATGCTACGGGCTCCAATTTCTTATCGATGCTCTTTCATCGACTAGTTATCCTTTTCCCGATGAAACCTTTTTTTGTTAAATCTTGCAATTTGATTTCATCTGGAAAATAGGTAAGTGAATTTGTCAATACTTTTTGTCATTTATTTCATTTAATGTTTATTTCTTATCGTTTTTTAACGTGAAAATAATCAAAAGAAAACTATAATCTCTAACTCGCACCAAGTTTTTTTTGTTTTTGCTTTTTGTTTATAATAAAAATAAATATTTTGGTAACTTTCTCTTGCATGCCCTAAAAGAATATATAAGCTTCACTCAAAAGTAAAATACACTGTAAATAAGATTATCTCCATTTATAAAGTTATAAATTATCCGGAAAATAATCCGTCTGCATATTTTACCAAGACATGTTTTCATGGGTGGTACTCAAGCTAATATCTCAAGGATTAAAATGCTTCATAAAATCAGATCTAACAATATGTACAAAATATATTAATTTAGTCTTTTCGCTTTGTGTTTATAATAAAATTTTACGTTTAAAAAAAAAGTTTTCTTAAAATAACTAAAGTTTTATGTAAAAGATTTTGCTTTGTTTTGTAAAAGTTTGCATACGTCATTTCGTATTTATTTCTAAGCAAGCATGGTTTAGATGTATATTTTATAGCACTTGAATACTTTTTTTACGAAAATAACCCCGTTAATATTATTTTGTATTTACATGAGAGATACAGGTCTAAATGTGAAAATTTTGAATGAACACCACCCTCCCCTTCGGGTTTCTCTCTTTCGCACCTTTCTACATATGATGTGTCTAAATCTGAACAAAAAAACATCATCTCCCTTAGTAATTTTTTAAAAAAAATATTCAATCTATGAATATTCGGATTTTTGCGAAAGAATATTTATTTAACACGAAGGGTGAAAACAAGTTTAGTACAATATGTCGATACTCACACAGTAACAGTCCTGTAAAAAGAAACACACATAACTGGAGTCAGGGATATACCACCTTATAAGAAGTTTTTCTTTTCTTTTTTCTGTTCTATTTGCAATATATTAAGGTATGACATTTTAGGTGAGTTAGATTGTTATGCATATTGTTTTAGATCACAGTAATACAGTACATTACTTTATAACGTGCTGATACCTTTTTTTACTCTTTTATGTGTAAAGGCTTGGTATTTCATGCATTGAATCATTCATATTATCATTCTCTGATAATAATTTATAACTACTGCATTTTATCCCCTTTGCACTGTTTATTAAAATTAATTATTACAGTTCACTAATAAATTAAAATTCGTACCTAAAAAATTCACCTAAAAAAAGTATTTAAGTAAAAAATTATTATTCGTAATCTAGAAATTAATTTCATTATTCATTTAATTCCTTCAGTACTGTTTCAGTCTACGCATTATTCTCGGAATAATGCACTTCTAATTTAATCGTCAATAATAAAAATAATTTTAGAGTGAGCAATGTTATAAGAATATAATATATAAAACAAGACTATCCTGAATTATAAAAATATGATAGACCCATGATGAGAATTTTGTGGATGCTAAAATTTCACAACGGAAAATGCTTCAAAATCCTTCCTGTTTTTGTTTCGCTATCTTCCCGCTAAACAACAAATCCGCTAAACAGCATCCTTTCCTCTGATGCGGTAGCAACTTAAAAGCAGTTTTACAGCATAGCTTCAATTTTCACATGCACTTGAGCGGCTCTACTTTGGAGAAGCTGCTCAGGATTAGAAAAATTTTGTGACTTTAGCCTGAGCGATCGTTTTGAGAATAATATACTTGTTCATAATTCTCTCAAAAATGCTATTTCTCAAGGGGTAATCTTAAACATCGTATATTGAACCCTATGAATAATGTTTAATTATTGAGAAAAAATAACGAAAGAAGATTAATTTAGTGATATAATTGCGAGAATAAGTTTCCCTATTGTATTCTGCATATAACACTCTATTTGAAGAAGAAATTCTGATTCAAAAACTCTCTCCATAAAATTCAAGTAAGGGGCTATGGTAATATTTATAACGTTATTAATTTCCCAATGAATGGTGAGCCAGTATAAGGTATTCTCAAACACAAACATCTCTTTTAAATGGATATTAAAGATTTTTAATACAGAGCTTAAATTCTAAAGACTATTAGTCACCATTAGTGATTAATTCTGTTAAAATCTGAATCTTCACTATTAACCATTGATCAGAGCCAGTTATTTCCATCTAATATAACTGATTTAAGGGCACCATATTAGAAAGGGAGAGATATAATATTTTATACGGTCGGTTTATAATTAAATTTTTCAAAACATAAAATAATATATTTTTTAAAAAATTTAAGCTGATCAAAATTAACTGACTCCTAAGTTTTGAAAAAAAATATCAAATTTTGTATTAATTTACAGTATAGTAGTATTTTATTTACTAAGAATGTTGTAATTTAGTTGAGACTAGTAATATTTGATATGTTATACATAAGGTTAAAAATAGTCGGTCACTTATAAATGTTTTTAAGTTTAAAGTATTAAACTAATAAACTTGATTTTACTCATCCTATGACGAGAAATTAATAGCCTGATGTAATGCAAGCTTATCGACTCTGCCTGTCAATTACGGCATGTTATTTTATTATGGGAGATGGTGAACTACTAATTCTCATTTCTTCAGGGAATGGGTAGTTACTGTGTCAAATCCTATTGTTTATCCGGAAAAATCAGATTAATCCGGAAAAATCAGTTATCCGGAAAAATCATATGGGTGTTAAAATCATATGGGTCACACCTCTTGTTTATCCGGAGTGGGGGCGGGGGGGACTGATCTGTTCAACTGCATTGTTTCTGGCAGTAGGCGCTGCGACAGTGGTTTGAACAAAGTAATGTATCTTTCACATTTTTATTCATTATTTTAGCAAAAGTGTATCGTTTAAAAAAGATGTAACTGCTTTTCAGTTTATTTTAAATCGAAAAAGTCTTACTAAAACTCCATGACTGAAAATTTATAGTTTTAAGGAAAATAAGTTCAATTTTAGTTTTAAAAAGGCGAACAAATTGTCCACTAATTTTTAAAATCATCTACTTTTTATGTTAACGAATGTTTTGAGTTTTTGTGAATCTGTCAATATGATATAGTTGAAGACCCTATTAACAAAACTATTCTGTTCTTTTTAACGAACGAAAACAATTTTACCACAAGAGTAATCAACAATTAATATATACCTATTTCTACCAAAATTAAACCCACTCATTTTGATTGACTTGATAGTTCAAGTATTAAATGTATTGCAACATTTTGTTCATATTAGAAATGCTTTTAACAAACAAAAATTTCTAATAAAACACAGAAAACATGAGCTCTGTTTGCAGTATTTTGTGTTTTGGCCTTCAGAAAATTTATTTTTGTATATGGCTTCTTCATAAAATTAAGTAACTCATTGTATATGAGTATGTACGTGTAATTATATTTATTACCTGCATTATTCTTTCCGTTTAATGACTTCTGATATAAAGTTTGTCTACCGAGGAAATACTTGATTTAATCACTTATTGAATGAACTAAATAAGCTAAATTTTTGTCGTCTAGCACCAGTTAAATAAAAAGAAGAAGAATGGAGTAATAATCCAGTGCACATAATACTTGGTAGAGGAAAATTCTCTATATTTTCTAATCTAACATGTCTCCACACCTGTAAGCTGTAAGTGTAATTTTAAGGTTTCCATTTTAATTATAGATGTCAAACTCGTGCATTAATCTTCCTTTACTCTACCAATACTGGAAATTAAAATCTTAAAGTTCACTCTGCATCAGTTTTTACTGCAGTCAATTTTTTCTTCGATTAAAAGACTTCTGTTTAGCCAAGAATCGAATTCGGAAACGTCTGTTTTCCGAACCGATGGGTTGACCATTACTGTATTACGAAATTTTTTATAACTAACATCACAGGATATTCTTTCCTGGCAGATAAATAATAAAGAAGGGATATATGCCTTTAACCAGACATCGGGAGAATATATTCAAGAAAGATTTAGACATATTAATAAAGTCCTCAGAGTTGCTTTGAGGTCTAACGCTGGGGTAACACCACTGTCCATAGATCTGTTGATTGGTTTCTTGAGTACTGCGTCATTTTTGCTACCTGACAGCTAAGTAGGCAAAAACCTTCTTTTAAAGGCTGTTACAGACGCCCTGCTTCCATTTTTGCCTATTAGTTGTACATTAAAAAAAAAGAATTTTACTTATTTTAGATTTTGCCGCATTATATAGCCTCAGCGTATTGAACCCACCCATATGATTTTAACAGTCCTTTTAATAGAAACATGCATTTTACATAACACATTAACTAGCTCAAAAATTTCTTTCTAAACCCATGGTTCTTAATCACCTCACATTGAAAGATGCCTAAATTTATTGCATTTATCTTTTCTTTAATACACTACAATTTATTGTTTAGCCAAGCAAAGAATTTTTAAAGTGGCGTTCGAAGACCACAGGCCCGAGACTAAAGTCTTGCATCTCAAAATAGAAGGTCCTTATGTAACCCCTTGTTATCGAATTTCAATGTTCGGAGTCAGTGTTTAGTGTTGCTCAGATGGTGTAGAGAATAGCCAATTACCGATACTTATATCCGATTAGATGAAAAAATTACCGTTTCCTTGTTTCCGCTTTGCAAGCTGCAGTCATGCTGCACATACTGTGAAAATATCAGTGCTAAAACATACTTATTACATTTCCTGAGCAATCGCTCGGATTTAGCAGTTTATGTAAGAATACGAATGCAAATATACAGACCAACACGATTCTCCTCACTTGAACGGGTAATGGCTGACTGCAGAAACCGCTTCAGGACTGGTTCAAGATCCCCATTAAAAAACACAGCTATATATTCTGAAATGGGTTAAACTAGTCCCCACAAAACTGCGCATCTTTTAGTGTGGAATGAACCTCGAAAGATGAGCTGAGTAGAAGGGAATAATTGTGTGTATGTTTACAAGGAGATGGAGAAATATTCAACTTTTAACAAGTGAAAGTTTTATAAAAGTGTATCACGGCTATGTGGAGTTTACAAATTTGGGAAAATTTCTTACATCAGAGTATAGAAGCAGGAATGAAGTCATCAACGTATAAGTTTCAAGTTATTTAGATTCAAAAGTAAGTTTTTAAAATTTCAAAACTTTTAGCATGACGTAAAAAAATAAATTTTTTATTTTATATTTTAGAACAGATTTTTAAGACTTAAATGTTAGCTTAAAAATCGAGATTTTGATTTCCAGAATTAAATTTTTTATGGTACACTATAACGTTCAAATTACTCTTCATTTTGTCTAAATTTTATCGTAAGTCATAAGTGTTTTTGCAATCTGAGTATAAAACGCTATTCACATTGTAGGGATAATGAAACCTACAATTCTTTCAAAGTATGATTTACAATACGTTAGTATAATTCCCATTTTATGTTTCTTATGTTTTATTGTTACTTTAATTTTTTGTCCTTTTTTCTTTCAATTTTATCATGAGTTAAATATGCACAAATATTTTAGTCATCTCAGCATGAAATGCATTCAATACTGCTCCATGTTAAGATAATTCACAGTCTGGGAATTATGAAATCTCTTTCAAAATGTGACTTCGAATAAGTTCAATACTTAAATAAGCACATTTTGAATTTTTGAGATAAATTTAAAAAAACCCTAAAAAACATACAGGACGGAAATAATCACCCAACTGAGACATATTTATTAAAGTAAAAACTTCCCTTTATTACGTTGAGTGCCGGGACAATTAATTTCCCATGACATAATACTGAGGCCGCGTGTGCCTCCTTTTTGAATTCTCAGTATAAAAGATATCACGTTTAAGAACTCCTGTCTCTGCGTCTATCACGTCTATCCCAGTTAATTGATATTGAGTAGTATTTCGAGAAGTTTATTTTCATACGACATTATCAAAACAATCCAAAAGTAAAATCCAAAGTGACTTACCTATAGCACAAACGCTGTTAAACTGTAAATAATTGCTCGACTGAAATTTTGTCTCAATTTTATATTATTTCATATTTTAAATCTTCATAATATAAAAATCATGTCAAAAGGAAGTAAATACATATGTTTTAAATATACTAAATAGGTAACGTATTGCTGATATTATGACATCGGCAAAATTTTAGCTATGCGAAAATAATTACAAACAAAAATAATCTCAATCCTTAAAAAGTACAGAAAAAAAATTTTTAAATAAAAAACTTTAAACAAAAATTTTAAAATAAAAATTTTTAAACAAAATTGACCGAAAAAAATTCTTTTATGATACAAAAGAGAATATCTAAAAACTAATGTATGTTAAAAACAGTTCTATGTTACTGCATACTAAACAATGCTTAAATAATTTCTTATTGACAAACTCGTCTACTTTATTAAAACAGTAAAAAAGAATAATATTTTTAATATTAGGAAATGTTTACGCTCTTTGCCATTTATTTTCCCGTGGGAACTTTTTTGTTGTTGTTCTTCAAGCGGTATAAATTTACTGCCCCATGTTGGAGCAAATAATTGTAGCTCAATCTTGTTAAATACTTTGTTGTTCCTGCAAAATATTTACTAACTCCACAATTTTTTTTGCTGAGGATTAAGCAAAATAAGCTATTTTGTTAAATGAAGGAACTGAATCATTTAATAATAACAATTGATGCCGAGTGAAATTTATTTGACGCTTATTATTAAGAATTAAAAATTTTATACAGAGATAAATACTTGTTAAATAATAAAAAAATACATAACCTTAGCTCTGAAATGTAGTTTGCTAATACCTATAAAGTCTACGAAGTGCATTAGTTTGAACCTTAAAGCTCTGAATAAATGGAGGCGCTTGGTGTATTTTGAAACACAATGGGTATTTTTTTTTCAAAGTAAAGGTAATTCTAAAGAAACTGTCAAAACTGCACTTACGTAAAGTATATGCATGATATGCATAGGTCGGTATATGCAAAAAATATCGTTTTTTCCTTTATATGCCTCCATTTATTGCGATAACAGGGGTATCAAGCATCATTTATTGTCCCTTACAAGAAAATGTTCCAGATGAGTACACCCTAGATAAAAAGTGAATTAGGGTCGATCACTTCTGAAATATTCTACGATTGTATCATTTGCGCATGCTGTGTTGTTGAATATGAAAAGAACTTTCTTCTGAGCAATAACGCAAACTTTAAGGATGAGAAGTGATCTTACAGTTTAAATAGCTATATGATGAGAAAATTTAGTACTAGTATGCTTTTTTAAAAAGATTGAGATAAAACAAATTTCCTTTCAAGAAGGTAGATTTCAAGACCTCTCTTTTTACAAAATTGCTATGTTCAAAATGTTGTTGACAAGGCTTGCTTAATATGATAGATGTCAATGATTATTAAAATAAATAACAATCCCCACTGAGCGCGATCACACACTGGCGATTTTTTTTAAATTATTATTATTAAACGCCGGGCATATTCCGGAAGCATTCGTCGAAACACCGGGATTAATTATTAGCTTAATCTAGGTGCACTATTTAGGTGCTACACTAATAAAACTCTACGTAAAAAATACTTCAAAATACTACTGAATATTTTTTTTTGATTTGCAAATATATTTATTATTTAAACCCCATTTTATAACTATATTATAATAAAACTCTTAACGTTGGATTCAGAAACTGAGTAGAGAATTTCGTTATACCGGCATCACCAGCTTTTAGAAAATTCGCCTTCTGCCATTTCAATTTTACGAAAGACCTACATTATTCCAATCCCTACACACTCGCACGGAGATAATAAAACACCGCACAGAAAATATCTGCTACTACTGGTCAGTATTTATTACCCAATAACTGAAAGACGTACGAAAAGAAAGTTTCATTTTACAAAACAGATGTAAAACGAAAATATCATTCAGGGTTTGTCTTGTAGTCGTTAGTCACCTGCTTTAATACATGTAGCTGAAGCATACTTCTCAATTTTCTAGCATTATATTTCATTATAAATACGTTTATTTGAAGAAACCTGTTGCCGGACGATGGCAGAATGGCTAGAGTTATAGCTTTCGGTACCAAAGTCCTACGCTTGCCAGGGACATTTGTAGCCATTCGGAATCTCCTTTAAGCTGTATGTCCCGGTCTAATTAGCCCTCGTATAGCAAAAAAAAAAAAAAAAAATTAACCATAGCGCTCCAAACCGAACCGAAGAAACATATTCAGGTGCAAATTATATGATTTAGACCATCTAATATGACTGTTCATTTTATATTGTTTATATAAATGATTCTTTTGAATTTGTAATAGTTTTCTAAACGTTTCATTGTATTAAATTTTCATCACACACACACACACACACACACACATATATATATATATATATATATATATATATATATATATATATATATATATATATATACGGTGAAACTTCCCTATGTCAGTAATGGTTCCGAACCAAAGTGACCGTTTTGAGGGGGGCTGTCGAAAAGAGATTTCTTCCACAACATTGGCGTTATGTAGTCTTTCTTTGGTTCGCAACAAAATATGGCCGTTTAGAGAGGTGGCCGGTATATATATATATATATTGGATAAAATTGAAGTTTAATACTCAACGTCACGGATATGGAGACAAACTTTATGATCTGTTTCTAAATATTGCCTCAGACCCATTCTATTTCATGACCTTATATTTAGATTGCTTTTTATTGAGCACTTGAATTTAGTCTACTCATTTTGCTGTTAAAACCTAAAATTCTTTATTTAGTTCTGAACCGATAAGGGAAAAAATGCAGCAACAATAGAGCCTTGAGTGGGATATTTTCAAAAAAAGTTTTTTTTTAAAAATATTAATCTAAAACTGCTAAACATGTGTGAACGCTTGAGAAATTAAAACACGGGAGCCCTCGTAATATTGTATAGAATTTTTTATACAGAATTTCTGGAGAAAACTTTATTATAAGTATATTTACCTTTTTTTCTGGAAATGGAAAAATATTAATTACATATGTTGTTGCAAATATACATACATACAAATATATATATATATATATAATTTGCTAATACCTAACGATATGTGTTAAAAATTGTATGAGTTTTGGGCTTAACTAAATAGTTGGTCTTTTGATAAAGAGAGAGATGTAAAAATTAATAGTAAATTTTTTTTATATATTTAAAACTTCCTCATCATTTTAAATGAAGGTACCAGTGATTTATCGCTATAGAGTGAAGAACATCTTAGTGACGTAATTTTTGTGATAAGTATCCTGCAATCCTTTTACATTCTTTGAAAAATGATCGCGCACAAAATAATTCCTTCTAATTTGCCATCCACGAGAGAATTCAACCAACATCCTTTACGACACTTCGCTAAGCAATTCTCTCAACTATAACAGTATTAACTATTCGGTCATCGGTGGGGACTGAAAAGGCCTAAGTAAAGAAAACAAAAGTTTCGAGAACTCTCATGCATAGGATTTATTTCATAATTCAGTCTAAGTAGTAATAATTTTCATTTTTTTCTTTTTTCTTTTATATCTACGACTGCAATCTTACGCATAATTTTACTCCTTAAAAAGAGTCAAAACATTTTTATCCTAACTTTGCTTTTTATCTGTATAAACTGTTAAAAATTACAACCAAAAACGTAGAAATAATTTTCATATTTTTTCTTTTTTACTATATATCTACGTCTGCAATCTTACGCTTAATTTTACTCCTTAAAAAGAGTCATAAAATTTTTGGCCTAACTTTGCTTTTTATTTGCATAAACTGTTAAAAATTACTACGAAAAATTCCTTCATCTCCAAAATGAAGATCAAGAGATTTTTAATTTTTTTTTCTTTAGCATCCTCTTTCAGAAAAAAAGTGCAGGTGGTGTTCAAATAAAAGCTCTTAGTAATTATAGAAGGGTAGCAGAATGCAGAGCAATGGGTAAAGGACTATTACGTTTCACAGATTCGTAAATGTGTGGAGCAAACTTTAGCGTGAAAGTGTATCAGAGAATCTCTCATATTTTAGTTGTATCTTTCAATTCAAAAGAGGGTCGATTTCTCTTGTGAAATCAGTTGGAACGTTAGAAGGAATTCCCTCGGACAAAATAAAAATACTAAACGTCTTCATGAAATATGAACCCACTATGAGTAAATAAAAGCAAAAATTTTGTAAGAAATGTATTCAAAATAAATTTTCTATCATAGCCAGAATAGGATAACTGGGTAATGCTCGATTGATCGGTACTTAAAAATATAGCTGAGGCAGACAGATTTTGAAGTATCACCTTATCTTAAGGTGGCTATGTACTAAAATAAAATATCTCCTTTCCCATTTCCAGTCCTTCCCGACTCTTGTGGTGGGAGGAGTCCAGTTGACAGTTCGAGAATTCTACCCCCCTTAGGGTTGACAGTTTGAGGGATTGTAATGACCGTCTCTCTATAGGGGGTCATGCGATATCCTTGCCTTTCCAAATAATCCCCGAAAGAAAATCCAAAGAAATCGCAAACTGCTGGTTGTAGCGGGCGAAAATTTAAACGGTTCTACGCTTGATTTTGCCATGAGTTTACTCACGGATACGATTGGTCCCGCCATAAGCATAAATGTAAAATTAAGACCGACTTTCACAAAATCAACGAGAAATTAAACAAAGCAAAATATACAAAATATAAATTTTACTGAAAGAAAGTTCTGATTTTGTGTCTTGAAACAATGTTGTAAATTATCCTTATCTACAGAGAGAAAGTTAGTACTTTGAAACTATTTATTAATATGAGTTCATTACAGACAATAGTAAATTAAGGATTTTAATACAGAAAAATTGTGATTTGTCTGTGAAAATGAAATTAGGTTTGAATGAAATAATCTCAGAAAACTTTGAATCTTCAAGGAATTGCTCATAGGATTCCGATAAATTAAAGATATCTGCAACATCGCACGTCGGGGAGATATTGCAGATATCTTTAATTGTAACTTCGATTTAATCATTTGGAAATCATCAGTCATTTGCTGCTAATAAGTATCCTGTGTATGTATTATAAAACATGACTGTAATAACAATTTTAGATATTTTATGTTCAACTATCACAAATTTCAACCTATTCCAATTCAAGCGAATACAGGTCGAAAACTGCCACATCTTACTTTATCCTTCTGTTGAAGTTAGTAATTTGTTGTCTAAAAGAAAACTGCTTATCTGTTGTGTATTATAATATTCGGAACTTTAATGCGATAACATATCTGTATTTTCTAAAATTTGAGAGCCATTAAAACGTATTTTGAATTATTTTATCTAAACATAGTGAGAACTACATTTTTTCCCTTTAATTTATATGTACTTAATTAAAAACCATTCTTCCTGACGTCGTCTTTGTGTGCGTTAAAGTAAACAAACACTGACTTCTTGCACATAAACTTCAGAAAAGGTTCGATATCTTGAGAAAATTGTCTAATATAGGTATAATAAAAGTACATATATATAAAAGTACTATATATATAAGTTATATATATAAAAGTACTATAAATAACTGTGCATGATTATTGAAAAGTTTTCACATGACACAAATGTAGAAATTCTAGAATAATTAAACGCTAGATTTTTTTTGTTCTAAGTTTCTCTAAATATGGTGAGTCCCATGGATAAGACATTGAAAGAGGTGCCAAAATGAAGCAGAGTAAAAATACGAAATTATCAACAAATAATGATAAAATATAATAGTAACTAATAATAGCAAATACTTTCAAACTAGTTGATATAGTTAAGGCCTCCTTTTACTCTCCGAGACTTGGAGATGGCACTTCTTGATGAGTGGAACAGTATTCCACAAAGTCTTATCGATAACATCATCGCATCCATGGAAAACAGGTGTGCAGCAGTCTTAGCTGTTCGAGGAGACCACACGCCATATTAAAAATCTTGCATCATTTCTAAACAATACTTTTTTTTTATCGTTTACATATAACCAATTGTATGACCCTGAACAGGGCCCTTTTTTTTCTTTTGCTGAGGGCCACCTTATCCTAAACTTGCCTTTTTTCTTATCTTACCTTCTCTAAATTTTTAAGTTAACTCTTTAAACTTAAATTTTTATTCTTAATAATTGCTTAATTTTTTAATCTTAAATTTTCTCTTCCCCTCAACTATTGAAGATGTTAAACTTAAAAGTTTTGTACATTGATTGTAATAGCAACTCTTAAATTTAACCTAGCCTTTATTTTAACTCCTGAGCACATTATCTTTGATTACATAACATCTTGCAAAACCAGCTGGTCAAGGCATATTAAAAATTCATATTAAAAATCATTCATATTAAAAATCGTTCATATTAAAAATCATTCTCAAATGCTATGTTCTGTTTCTTTGTTTTACTTTATCAGTTTAATGATTTGAAGTTTGCATTTACGATCTCCATTTACCCGTTCTTAAGTTTACTTATAATTAAGGATGAACTTGAAAGAATATTTACTTTGGTTATCTGTTAAAAAAAAAAAAAAATTGAGACAGCTGGTGTATGACAACGAGCCCAACATGAGGGGAGTTATTTCTGATATTCATTTAAGAGTTACATAAATTTATCCCAGATCGTTTCTGTTTGTTTGTCTCGTATTCCTGTTTTCCAAAGTTCGGGGTTTCAGAAACCAACAAGGGGGAGACAATAATTTCCCCCCTCACTCGCCGGTGGCAAGTCGGGTGCGCTACCCCTCGCTGTGATGGGCGGTCCCGTCAAAGTTATCAATCATCCCCCCCCCCAACAGACGAAATTCTCAGCAAATTTTTTTTTAAAATCTTTTTTTGTCAACTATTTACAGCTACATAAATGCTGATAATCAAAAAAAATTGGTATTGTCAGATAGCCTGAACTTTTCTGCAGTACACTACCGGATTCATTTTATAAATTTCGTCCACCGAAGGAACTTATGAGCGTTTAAAACACACTATACCAGATTTTTCTCCGAATAATTTAAATTTTAAAATATTAATTGCATTTTAAAAAAAAAAACGAAACCGGTACACAGGTGTAAAATTTCTTTCTCTATGACGGAGTACAATTTTTAAAAAAAAATCTTTGAATCGAAGTCGGCAATCCGTGGACAAATTTTCTCCATAGGTTAACATTGAGGTGAGCGAATCCAATGGGGTTTGTACATAGCAGCCTTAAGAAATTATTGACCGTCGGGCACATATTTTGGTAAAAAATTAGCATCTTTGAATTAATACATAAGTAAGACCTATGCCGTTAGCCTCAAAAGTAAGAAGAGAAAGATGTCAGGGATAGAATTTAAAATAGTACTTTCTCAAATTTCCAAGACAGTATAAGTACATAATGTACTGGACAGGCAGAACAAAAAATCTGTGGTTTGAAACTTGGCCATAGAAAAATCGACCGTTACGAGATATTATCAATTCTCTGATAATTTACGTCGGTTGAAACATTTTCTTTCTCTTTTTTCTTTTCTCTTTCACTCTACATTTACCTATATATGTCACTCGATCAATTCATGAAAAAAAAGCAAACAAGCTGTGACAGATAATACATGATTTTTTATACGAGTTAAATTTTCTCTTCCTTTTCTTATACTACCACCTTCCTTTCTCACTCTCTCTCTCTTTAATATATAGAAAGACTAGCTGAATATCCGTGCTATGCTCAAATTCCGTGCTACGCTCAATTCCGAGTACATTCAAATTAAATACAACGGTCAATGTATGCAATTAATGCCAATATGTATATATATATATATATATATATATATATATATATATATATATATATAAATCATAACGGATATTTTATAGACAAAATAATGTAGAAGGAAATATTGAAATTAAATTTAATATAACATACTAAAGAATATAGTACAGTTTAAAGAACATTTCTTTTGCTTTCTTTTAATATTTTTTTTTTAACAATGTCCAATCATCTGCCCCATTAGAAAGAAAAAAAAATTTTGTCAATCTATTTCGCTGTTATGCACGTGATGCAAAATTAATTTAAAGGATGACAAAAAGAAAAGAAACCACGTGATTAGAATTTAATAAATTAAATTCTAAAAATTAATCTTTAAAAATTCACCAAAAATCAGAAAATGGTGGTAAAGATTCGAAAAAGATTTCATTTTAAAGGAATTTTTATGGTCTTTCTTGTGATATAAATTTTATAACCCTCAAATTATTATTTTAAATGCAAACTTTAAAGAATGTTGCAAAAATAGCTTAAAAATTCAATTTAAAAAAATCAAAGAAGAATTTTTCAAAAATCTTTCTTAGTGCACCCCTACGCTATAAGAAGAATCGCCATGCAAAATTTCAACCCTTTAGGTCCAGCGGTTTGGTCTGTGCGTTATCTGTCAGTCAGTCAGTCAGTCAGTTACGGAACTGTTATTAATGTAAGAAAAAAGCAAGAAAATATATTTATAAAAAAATCGTAAGAGATATATTTAGACAAAATAATGTCGAAGAAAATATTCAAATTAAATGTAATAGGAAATATTAAAGAATATAGTACAGTTAATATAGTACAGTTACTGTACTTTTACTGTATTTTAATATTTTTTGGGATAATGTCCAATCGTCTGCCGCATTAGTAAGAAAATTTTTTTTTTGTCTATTTAGTTGTTATGCACGTGACGATAAATTTATTTATTGTACCAGAAAAAGAAATCACGTGATCAGCATTTAATAAATTTAATTCTAAATATTAATCTTCAAAAATTCACCAAAAATCAGAAAATGGAGGTAAAGATTCAAAAAAGATCTCATTTTAAAGGAATTTTTGCGATCTTTCCCGTGGTATAAATTTTATAACCCCCAAATTATTATTTTAAATGCAAACTTAAAAAAAGTTACTAAAACAGCTTAAAATTTTAATTTTTAAAAAATCTAAGAAGAATTTTTCAAAAATCTTTCTTAGTGCACTCGTACACTTTAAGGTGGCTATGTACTAAAATAAAATATCTCCTTTCCCATTTCCAGTCCTTCCCGACTCTTGTGGTGGGAGGAGTCCAGTTGACAGTTCGAGAATTCTACCCCCCTTAGGGTTGACAGTTTGAGGGATTGTAATGACCGTCTCTCTATAGGGGGTCATGCGATATCCTTGCCTTTCCAAATAATCCCCGAAAGAAAATCCAAAGAAATCGCAAACTGCTGGTTGTAGCGGGCGAAAATTTAAACGGTTCTACGCTTGATTTTGCCATGAGTTTACTCACGGATACGATTGGTCCCGCCATAAGCATAAATGTAAAATTAAGACCGACTTTCACAAAATCAACGAGAAATTAAACAAAGCAAAATATACAAAATATAAATTTTACTGAAAGAAAGTTCTGATTTTGTGTCTTGAAACAATGTTGTAAATTATCCTTATCTACAGAGAGAAAGTTAGTACTTTGAAACTATTTATTAATATGAGTTCATTACAGACAATAGTAAATTAAGGATTTTAATACAGAAAAATTGTGATTTGTCTGTGAAAATGAAATTAGGTTTGAATGAAATAATCTCAGAAAACTTTGAATCTTCAAGGAATTGCTCATAGGATTCCGATAAATTAAAGATATCTGCAACATCGCACGTCGGGGAGATATTGCAGATATCTTTAATTGTAACTTCGATTTAATCATTTGGAAATCATCAGTCATTTGCTGCTAATAAGTATCCTGTGTATGTATTATAAAACATGACTGTAATAACAATTTTAGATATTTTATGTTCAACTATCACAAATTTCAACCTATTCCAATTCAAGCGAATACAGGTCGAAAACTGCCACATCTTACTTTATCCTTCTGTTGAAGTTAGTAATTTGTTGTCTAAAAGAAAACTGCTTATCTGTTGTGTATTATAATATTCGGAACTTTAATGCGATAACATATCTGTATTTTCTAAAATTTGAGAGCCATTAAAACGTATTTTGAATTATTTTATCTAAACATAGTGAGAACTACATTTTTTCCCTTTAATTTATATGTACTTAATTAAAAACCATTCTTCCTGACGTCGTCTTTGTGTGCGTTAAAGTAAACAAACACTGACTTCTTGCACATAAACTTCAGAAAAGGTTCGATATCTTGAGAAAATTGTCTAATATAGGTATAATAAAAGTACATATATATAAAAGTACTATATATATAAGTTATATATATAAAAGTACTATAAATAACTGTGCATGATTATTGAAAAGTTTTCACATGACACAAATGTAGAAATTCTAGAATAATTAAACGCTAGATTTTTTTTGTTCTAAGTTTCTCTAAATATGGTGAGTCCCATGGATAAGACATTGAAAGAGGTGCCAAAATGAAGCAGAGTAAAAATACGAAATTATCAACAAATAATGATAAAATATAATAGTAACTAATAATAGCAAATACTTTCAAACTAGTTGATATAGTTAAGGCCTCCTTTTACTCTCCGAGACTTGGAGATGGCACTTCTTGATGAGTGGAACAGTATTCCACAAAGTCTTATCGATAACATCATCGCATCCATGGAAAACAGGTGTGCAGCAGTCTTAGCTGTTCGAGGAGACCACACGCCATATTAAAAATCTTGCATCATTTCTAAACAATACTTTTTTTTTATCGTTTACATATAACCAATTGTATGACCCTGAACAGGGCCCTTTTTTTTCTTTTGCTGAGGGCCACCTTATCCTAAACTTGCCTTTTTTCTTATCTTACCTTCTCTAAATTTTTAAGTTAACTCTTTAAACTTAAATTTTTATTCTTAATAATTGCTTAATTTTTTAATCTTAAATTTTCTCTTCCCCTCAACTATTGAAGATGTTAAACTTAAAAGTTTTGTACATTGATTGTAATAGCAACTCTTAAATTTAACCTAGCCTTTATTTTAACTCCTGAGCACATTATCTTTGATTACATAACATCTTGCAAAACCAGCTGGTCAAGGCATATTAAAAATTCATATTAAAAATCATTCATATTAAAAATCGTTCATATTAAAAATCATTCTCAAATGCTATGTTCTGTTTCTTTGTTTTACTTTATCAGTTTAATGATTTGAAGTTTGCATTTACGATCTCCATTTACCCGTTCTTAAGTTTACTTATAATTAAGGATGAACTTGAAAGAATATTTACTTTGGTTATCTGTTAAAAAAAAAAAAAAATTGAGACAGCTGGTGTATGACAACGAGCCCAACATGAGGGGAGTTATTTCTGATATTCATTTAAGAGTTACATAAATTTATCCCAGATCGTTTCTGTTTGTTTGTCTCGTATTCCTGTTTTCCAAAGTTCGGGGTTTCAGAAACCAACAAGGGGGAGACAATAATTTCCCCCCTCACTCGCCGGTGGCAAGTCGGGTGCGCTACCCCTCGCTGTGATGGGCGGTCCCGTCAAAGTTATCAATCATCCCCCCCCCCAACAGACGAAATTCTCAGCAAATTTTTTTTAAAATCTTTTTTTGTCAACTATTTACAGCTACATAAATGCTGATAATCAAAAAAAATTGGTATTGTCAGATAGCCTGAACTTTTCTGCAGTACACTACCGGATTCATTTTATAAATTTCGTCCACCGAAGGAACTTATGAGCGTTTAAAACACACTATACCAGATTTTTCTCCGAATAATTTAAATTTTAAAATATTAATTGCATTTTAAAAAAAAAACGAAACCGGTACACAGGTGTAAAATTTCTTTCTCTATGACGGAGTACAATTTTTAAAAAAAAATCTTTGAATCGAAGTCGGCAATCCGTGGACAAATTTTCTCCATAGGTTAACATTGAGGTGAGCGAATCCAATGGGGTTTGTACATAGCAGCCTTAAGAAATTATTGACCGTCGGGCACATATTTTGGTAAAAAATTAGCATCTTTGAATTAATACATAAGTAAGACCTATGCCGTTAGCCTCAAAAGTAAGAAGAGAAAGATGTCAGGGATAGAATTTAAAATAGTACTTTCTCAAATTTCCAAGACAGTATAAGTACATAATGTACTGGACGGCAGAACAAAAAATCTGTGGTTTGAAACTTGGCCATAGAAAAATCGACCGTTACGAGATATTATCAATTCTCTGATAATTTACGTCGGTTGAAACATTTTCTTTCTCTTTTTTCTTTTCTCTTTCACTCTACATTTACCTATATATGTCACTCGATCAATTCATGAAAAAAAAGCAAACAAGCTGTGACAGATAATACATGATTTTTTATACGAGTTAAATTTTCTCTTCCTTTTCTTATACTACCACCTTCCTTTCTCACTCTCTCTCTCTTTAATATATAGAAAGACTAGCTGAATATCCGTGCTATGCTCAAATTCCGTGCTACGCTCAATTCCGAGTACATTCAAATTAAATACAACGGTCAATGTATGCAATTAATGCCAATATGTATATATATATATATATATATATATATATATATATATATATATATATATAAATCATAACGGATATTTTATAGACAAAATAATGTAGAAGGAAATATTGAAATTAAATTTAATATAACATACTAAAGAATATAGTACAGTTTAAAGAACATTTCTTTTGCTTTCTTTTAATATTTTTTTTTTAACAATGTCCAATCATCTGCCCCATTAGAAAGAAAAAAAAATTTTGTCAATCTATTTCGCTGTTATGCACGTGATGCAAAATTAATTTAAAGGATGACAAAAAGAAAAGAAACCACGTGATTAGAATTTAATAAATTAAATTCTAAAAATTAATCTTTAAAAATTCACCAAAAATCAGAAAATGGTGGTAAAGATTCGAAAAAGATTTCATTTTAAAGGAATTTTTATGGTCTTTCTTGTGATATAAATTTTATAACCCTCAAATTATTATTTTAAATGCAAACTTTAAAGAATGTTGCAAAAATAGCTTAAAAATTCAATTTAAAAAAATCAAAGAAGAATTTTTCAAAAATCTTTCTTAGTGCACCCCTACGCTATAAGAAGAATCGCCATGCAAAATTTCAACCCTTTAGGTCCAGCGGTTTGGTCTGTGCGTTATCTGTCAGTCAGTCAGTCAGTCAGTTACGGAACTGTTATTAATGTAAGAAAAAAGCAAGAAAATATATTTATAAAAAAATCGTAAGAGATATATTTAGACAAAATAATGTCGAAGAAAATATTCAAATTAAATGTAATAGGAAATATTAAAGAATATAGTACAGTTAATATAGTACAGTTACTGTACTTTTACTGTATTTTAATATTTTTTGGGATAATGTCCAATCGTCTGCCGCATTAGTAAGAAAATTTTTTTTTTGTCTATTTAGTTGTTATGCACGTGACGATAAATTTATTTATTGTACCAGAAAAAGAAATCACGTGATCAGCATTTAATAAATTTAATTCTAAATATTAATCTTCAAAAATTCACCAAAAATCAGAAAATGGAGGTAAAGATTCAAAAAAGATCTCATTTTAAAGGAATTTTTGCGATCTTTCCCGTGGTATAAATTTTATAACCCCCAAATTATTATTTTAAATGCAAACTTAAAAAAAGTTACTAAAACAGCTTAAAATTTTAATTTTTAAAAAATCTAAGAAGAATTTTTCAAAAATCTTTCTTAGTGCACTCGTACACTTTAAGGTGGCTATGTACTAAAATAAAATATCTCCTTTCCCATTTCCAGTCCTTCCCGACTCTTGTGGTGGGAGGAGTCCAGTTGACAGTTCGAGAATTCTACCCCCCTTAGGGTTGACAGTTTGAGGGATTGTAATGACCGTCTCTCTATAGGGGGTCATGCGATATCCTTGCCTTTCCAAATAATCCCCGAAAGAAAATCCAAAGAAATCGCAAACTGCTGGTTGTAGCGGGCGAAAATTTAAACGGTTCTACGCTTGATTTTGCCATGAGTTTACTCACGGATACGATTGGTCCCGCCATAAGCATAAATGTAAAATTAAGACCGACTTTCACAAAATCAACGAGAAATTAAACAAAGCAAAATATACAAAATATAAATTTTACTGAAAGAAAGTTCTGATTTTGTGTCTTGAAACAATGTTGTAAATTATCCTTATCTACAGAGAGAAAGTTAGTACTTTGAAACTATTTATTAATATGAGTTCATTACAGACAATAGTAAATTAAGGATTTTAATACAGAAAAATTGTGATTTGTCTGTGAAAATGAAATTAGGTTTGAATGAAATAATCTCAGAAAACTTTGAATCTTCAAGGAATTGCTCATAGGATTCCGATAAATTAAAGATATCTGCAACATCGCACGTCGGGGAGATATTGCAGATATCTTTAATTGTAACTTCGATTTAATCATTTGGAAATCATCAGTCATTTGCTGCTAATAAGTATCCTGTGTATGTATTATAAAACATGACTGTAATAACAATTTTAGATATTTTATGTTCAACTATCACAAATTTCAACCTATTCCAATTCAAGCGAATACAGGTCGAAAACTGCCACATCTTACTTTATCCTTCTGTTGAAGTTAGTAATTTGTTGTCTAAAAGAAAACTGCTTATCTGTTGTGTATTATAATATTCGGAACTTTAATGCGATAACATATCTGTATTTTCTAAAATTTGAGAGCCATTAAAACGTATTTTGAATTATTTTATCTAAACATAGTGAGAACTACATTTTTTCCCTTTAATTTATATGTACTTAATTAAAAACCATTCTTCCTGACGTCGTCTTTGTGTGCGTTAAAGTAAACAAACACTGACTTCTTGCACATAAACTTCAGAAAAGGTTCGATATCTTGAGAAAATTGTCTAATATAGGTATAATAAAAGTACATATATATAAAAGTACTATATATATAAGTTATATATATAAAAGTACTATAAATAACTGTGCATGATTATTGAAAAGTTTTCACATGACACAAATGTAGAAATTCTAGAATAATTAAACGCTAGATTTTTTTTGTTCTAAGTTTCTCTAAATATGGTGAGTCCCATGGATAAGACATTGAAAGAGGTGCCAAAATGAAGCAGAGTAAAAATACGAAATTATCAACAAATAATGATAAAATATAATAGTAACTAATAATAGCAAATACTTTCAAACTAGTTGATATAGTTAAGGCCTCCTTTTACTCTCCGAGACTTGGAGATGGCACTTCTTGATGAGTGGAACAGTATTCCACAAAGTCTTATCGATAACATCATCGCATCCATGGAAAACAGGTGTGCAGCAGTCTTAGCTGTTCGAGGAGACCACACGCCATATTAAAAATCTTGCATCATTTCTAAACAATACTTTTTTTTTATCGTTTACATATAACCAATTGTATGACCCTGAACAGGGCCCTTTTTTTTCTTTTGCTGAGGGCCACCTTATCCTAAACTTGCCTTTTTTCTTATCTTACCTTCTCTAAATTTTTAAGTTAACTCTTTAAACTTAAATTTTTATTCTTAATAATTGCTTAATTTTTTAATCTTAAATTTTCTCTTCCCCTCAACTATTGAAGATGTTAAACTTAAAAGTTTTGTACATTGATTGTAATAGCAACTCTTAAATTTAACCTAGCCTTTATTTTAACTCCTGAGCACATTATCTTTGATTACATAACATCTTGCAAAACCAGCTGGTCAAGGCATATTAAAAATTCATATTAAAAATCATTCATATTAAAAATCGTTCATATTAAAAATCATTCTCAAATGCTATGTTCTGTTTCTTTGTTTTACTTTATCAGTTTAATGATTTGAAGTTTGCATTTACGATCTCCATTTACCCGTTCTTAAGTTTACTTATAATTAAGGATGAACTTGAAAGAATATTTACTTTGGTTATCTGTTAAAAAAAAAAAAAAATTGAGACAGCTGGTGTATGACAACGAGCCCAACATGAGGGGAGTTATTTCTGATATTCATTTAAGAGTTACATAAATTTATCCCAGATCGTTTCTGTTTGTTTGTCTCGTATTCCTGTTTTCCAAAGTTCGGGGTTTCAGAAACCAACAAGGGGGAGACAATAATTTCCCCCCTCACTCGCCGGTGGCAAGTCGGGTGCGCTACCCCTCGCTGTGATGGGCGGTCCCGTCAAAGTTATCAATCATCCCCCCCCCCAACAGACGAAATTCTCAGCAAATTTTTTTTAAAATCTTTTTTTGTCAACTATTTACAGCTACATAAATGCTGATAATCAAAAAAAATTGGTATTGTCAGATAGCCTGAACTTTTCTGCAGTACACTACCGGATTCATTTTATAAATTTCGTCCACCGAAGGAACTTATGAGCGTTTAAAACACACTATACCAGATTTTTCTCCGAATAATTTAAATTTTAAAATATTAATTGCATTTTAAAAAAAAAACGAAACCGGTACACAGGTGTAAAATTTCTTTCTCTATGACGGAGTACAATTTTTAAAAAAAAATCTTTGAATCGAAGTCGGCAATCCGTGGACAAATTTTCTCCATAGGTTAACATTGAGGTGAGCGAATCCAATGGGGTTTGTACATAGCAGCCTTAAGAAATTATTGACCGTCGGGCACATATTTTGGTAAAAAATTAGCATCTTTGAATTAATACATAAGTAAGACCTATGCCGTTAGCCTCAAAAGTAAGAAGAGAAAGATGTCAGGGATAGAATTTAAAATAGTACTTTCTCAAATTTCCAAGACAGTATAAGTACATAATGTACTGGACGGCAGAACAAAAAATCTGTGGTTTGAAACTTGGCCATAGAAAAATCGACCGTTACGAGATATTATCAATTCTCTGATAATTTACGTCGGTTGAAACATTTTCTTTCTCTTTTTTCTTTTCTCTTTCACTCTACATTTACCTATATATGTCACTCGATCAATTCATGAAAAAAAAGCAAACAAGCTGTGACAGATAATACATGATTTTTTATACGAGTTAAATTTTCTCTTCCTTTTCTTATACTACCACCTTCCTTTCTCACTCTCTCTCTCTTTAATATATAGAAAGACTAGCTGAATATCCGTGCTATGCTCAAATTCCGTGCTACGCTCAATTCCGAGTACATTCAAATTAAATACAACGGTCAATGTATGCAATTAATGCCAATATGTATATATATATATATATATATATATATATATATATATATATATATAAATCATAACGGATATTTTATAGACAAAATAATGTAGAAGGAAATATTGAAATTAAATTTAATATAACATACTAAAGAATATAGTACAGTTTAAAGAACATTTCTTTTGCTTTCTTTTAATATTTTTTTTTTAACAATGTCCAATCATCTGCCCCATTAGAAAGAAAAAAAAATTTTGTCAATCTATTTCGCTGTTATGCACGTGATGCAAAATTAATTTAAAGGATGACAAAAAGAAAAGAAACCACGTGATTAGAATTTAATAAATTAAATTCTAAAAATTAATCTTTAAAAATTCACCAAAAATCAGAAAATGGTGGTAAAGATTCGAAAAAGATTTCATTTTAAAGGAATTTTTATGGTCTTTCTTGTGATATAAATTTTATAACCCTCAAATTATTATTTTAAATGCAAACTTTAAAGAATGTTGCAAAAATAGCTTAAAAATTCAATTTAAAAAAATCAAAGAAGAATTTTTCAAAAATCTTTCTTAGTGCACCCCTACGCTATAAGAAGAATCGCCATGCAAAATTTCAACCCTTTAGGTCCAGCGGTTTGGTCTGTGCGTTATCTGTCAGTCAGTCAGTCAGTCAGTTACGGAACTGTTATTAATGTAAGAAAAAAGCAAGAAAATATATTTATAAAAAAATCGTAAGAGATATATTTAGACAAAATAATGTCGAAGAAAATATTCAAATTAAATGTAATAGGAAATATTAAAGAATATAGTACAGTTAATATAGTACAGTTACTGTACTTTTACTGTATTTTAATATTTTTTGGGATAATGTCCAATCGTCTGCCGCATTAGTAAGAAAATTTTTTTTTTGTCTATTTAGTTGTTATGCACGTGACGATAAATTTATTTATTGTACCAGAAAAAGAAATCACGTGATCAGCATTTAATAAATTTAATTCTAAATATTAATCTTCAAAAATTCACCAAAAATCAGAAAATGGAGGTAAAGATTCAAAAAAGATCTCATTTTAAAGGAATTTTTGCGATCTTTCCCGTGGTATAAATTTTATAACCCCCAAATTATTATTTTAAATGCAAACTTAAAAAAAGTTACTAAAACAGCTTAAAATTTTAATTTTTAAAAAATCTAAGAAGAATTTTTCAAAAATCTTTCTTAGTGCACTCGTACACTTTAAGGTGGCTATGTACTAAAATAAAATATCTCCTTTCCCATTTCCAGTCCTTCCCGACTCTTGTGGTGGGAGGAGTCCAGTTGACAGTTCGAGAATTCTACCCCCCTTAGGGTTGACAGTTTGAGGGATTGTAATGACCGTCTCTCTATAGGGGGTCATGCGATATCCTTGCCTTTCCAAATAATCCCCGAAAGAAAATCCAAAGAAATCGCAAACTGCTGGTTGTAGCGGGCGAAAATTTAAACGGTTCTACGCTTGATTTTGCCATGAGTTTACTCACGGATACGATTGGTCCCGCCATAAGCATAAATGTAAAATTAAGACCGACTTTCACAAAATCAACGAGAAATTAAACAAAGCAAAATATACAAAATATAAATTTTACTGAAAGAAAGTTCTGATTTTGTGTCTTGAAACAATGTTGTAAATTATCCTTATCTACAGAGAGAAAGTTAGTACTTTGAAACTATTTATTAATATGAGTTCATTACAGACAATAGTAAATTAAGGATTTTAATACAGAAAAATTGTGATTTGTCTGTGAAAATGAAATTAGGTTTGAATGAAATAATCTCAGAAAACTTTGAATCTTCAAGGAATTGCTCATAGGATTCCGATAAATTAAAGATATCTGCAACATCGCACGTCGGGGAGATATTGCAGATATCTTTAATTGTAACTTCGATTTAATCATTTGGAAATCATCAGTCATTTGCTGCTAATAAGTATCCTGTGTATGTATTATAAAACATGACTGTAATAACAATTTTAGATATTTTATGTTCAACTATCACAAATTTCAACCTATTCCAATTCAAGCGAATACAGGTCGAAAACTGCCACATCTTACTTTATCCTTCTGTTGAAGTTAGTAATTTGTTGTCTAAAAGAAAACTGCTTATCTGTTGTGTATTATAATATTCGGAACTTTAATGCGATAACATATCTGTATTTTCTAAAATTTGAGAGCCATTAAAACGTATTTTGAATTATTTTATCTAAACATAGTGAGAACTACATTTTTTCCCTTTAATTTATATGTACTTAATTAAAAACCATTCTTCCTGACGTCGTCTTTGTGTGCGTTAAAGTAAACAAACACTGACTTCTTGCACATAAACTTCAGAAAAGGTTCGATATCTTGAGAAAATTGTCTAATATAGGTATAATAAAAGTACATATATATAAAAGTACTATATATATAAGTTATATATATAAAAGTACTATAAATAACTGTGCATGATTATTGAAAAGTTTTCACATGACACAAATGTAGAAATTCTAGAATAATTAAACGCTAGATTTTTTTTGTTCTAAGTTTCTCTAAATATGGTGAGTCCCATGGATAAGACATTGAAAGAGGTGCCAAAATGAAGCAGAGTAAAAATACGAAATTATCAACAAATAATGATAAAATATAATAGTAACTAATAATAGCAAATACTTTCAAACTAGTTGATATAGTTAAGGCCTCCTTTTACTCTCCGAGACTTGGAGATGGCACTTCTTGATGAGTGGAACAGTATTCCACAAAGTCTTATCGATAACATCATCGCATCCATGGAAAACAGGTGTGCAGCAGTCTTAGCTGTTCGAGGAGACCACACGCCATATTAAAAATCTTGCATCATTTCTAAACAATACTTTTTTTTTATCGTTTACATATAACCAATTGTATGACCCTGAACAGGGCCCTTTTTTTTCTTTTGCTGAGGGCCACCTTATCCTAAACTTGCCTTTTTTCTTATCTTACCTTCTCTAAATTTTTAAGTTAACTCTTTAAACTTAAATTTTTATTCTTAATAATTGCTTAATTTTTTAATCTTAAATTTTCTCTTCCCCTCAACTATTGAAGATGTTAAACTTAAAAGTTTTGTACATTGATTGTAATAGCAACTCTTAAATTTAACCTAGCCTTTATTTTAACTCCTGAGCACATTATCTTTGATTACATAACATCTTGCAAAACCAGCTGGTCAAGGCATATTAAAAATTCATATTAAAAATCATTCATATTAAAAATCGTTCATATTAAAAATCATTCTCAAATGCTATGTTCTGTTTCTTTGTTTTACTTTATCAGTTTAATGATTTGAAGTTTGCATTTACGATCTCCATTTACCCGTTCTTAAGTTTACTTATAATTAAGGATGAACTTGAAAGAATATTTACTTTGGTTATCTGTTAAAAAAAAAAAAAAATTGAGACAGCTGGTGTATGACAACGAGCCCAACATGAGGGGAGTTATTTCTGATATTCATTTAAGAGTTACATAAATTTATCCCAGATCGTTTCTGTTTGTTTGTCTCGTATTCCTGTTTTCCAAAGTTCGGGGTTTCAGAAACCAACAAGGGGGAGACAATAATTTCCCCCCTCACTCGCCGGTGGCAAGTCGGGTGCGCTACCCCTCGCTGTGATGGGCGGTCCCGTCAAAGTTATCAATCATCCCCCCCCCCCAACAGACGAAATTCTCAGCAAATTTTTTTTTAAAATCTTTTTTTGTCAACTATTTACAGCTACATAAATGCTGATAATCAAAAAAAATTGGTATTGTCAGATAGCCTGAACTTTTCTGCAGTACACTACCGGATTCATTTTATAAATTTCGTCCACCGAAGGAACTTATGAGCGTTTAAAACACACTATACCAGATTTTTCTCCGAATAATTTAAATTTTAAAATATTAATTGCATTTTAAAAAAAAAACGAAACCGGTACACAGGTGTAAAATTTCTTTCTCTATGACGGAGTACAATTTTAAAAAAAAAATCTTTGAATCGAAGTCGGCAATCCGTGGACAAATTTTCTCCATAGGTTAACATTGAGGTGAGCGAATCCAATGGGGTTTGTACATAGCAGCCTTAAGAAGAATCGCCATGCAAAATTTCAGCCCTTTAGGTCCAGCGGTTTGGTCTGTGCGTTGTATGTCAGTCAGTCAGTTACGGAACTGTTCTTTATATATAGATAGACTAAAATCAAAACACGTGCAAAAATAATTTCATAGGTTGTCTACCATCCACCTTAAAAGATATCTAGACAAGATATTTACATTAGATACCATCATGCTTTGAAAAAAATATTTTTTACTGGAAATTTCAAAGCGTCATATCTCAGATTGTGAGTGAACTGAGAATGATAATTAATTAATCATACACAGTCATAAATACATTAAAAAAAATTTCTTTTATATCCCATATTCAACTGAAAACAAAGCTGAATAAAGTTTCTTAGCAGGAGGTCACGGGTACATGCCCCAGAAATCTATATTTAATCAATAATCTACAGTTTTGAATAATTCATTAAATAGCTCAATATTTCCTTTCGTATCTCCTGTCACGCTAATCTTATTTATCAGTGATTATTCCTTCGTACCTTTTTTGGTGATATTTTGCTTAGTTACCGAGTGTTTTTGAGTACTGTTTTCGTTTCCATCGTGATTTTCTTTTAAATTATTGTTCGCCCTGTCTGTGATTATATATATTTATTAACTTATTGGTGATGCAGAAAAAAAAATCATTCGACAAGCATGATTTTTACTGTATCGTTTCTGTATGACTGAGAAATATTTAGCGTTTTCCCACTTTCTAGATATAGACATATCTATTCTAAAAGTGTATTGTTTTAATTTTGTTCTAAAATAATGTTCAGTGTAAGGAACTGGGATATTTTTGAAATTTCTTTAACGAGAAGAACTATCTAAATGCTGAATATTTTTAAACTATATAAATAATGGGTTTATTTCCTGAAACTCCCCTCATTACAAAAGCAAACTAGAAGTAATTCCTTAGTTTGGATAAGTCTTCCTCTGAAGAGGAGCCAATTCATTTCTCTGACGACTGAATGTCCTTTATTTTCATAGCTTTGAAAAGCGGGACTTAATGTGTTGAATCAGTTTTCATTAAACCATTGACATTCATTCTTCGAAAAGTTATGAGGCTAAAAAAGTATTTAGATTATATTCTGATGATGGAGAATAAAAACAAAATGCATATCATTAATAGCTATGAGGAAGAAACAGATGTAAAATAGGGACGAAAAACTAAATTCTGCGAAAGGATGTTTGAAATTCCCAGCATCTTGCCGAACAGTCAGCTCTTAATATAAATCATTATATCATCTACTATAGGAATCTAAAAATTGCGAAATAACCTGAAATATGTAGCTACATTTTCTTGAATCAAGAAATATGAAAATTGAGAATGATTTGTTGTAAAGAAATATTTAGGAGTATTACGTATCTTTTAAGAAATATGAGGTGCAAAGAAAGCTTACCTGTTAAAAAAAAATTAAACTTAAGCTTTTTTAGAAATTTAGCTTGTACATTATTGTTTTAATTATTTTTTTTTGTACCATAATATTTTCTCTTTTATTTGGTTTGGTCCTTGAGCAGTCCTCTTTTTGTTTTATCGTTTATTCATTTATTCCAAAGAAAGAGATTTCATGCTACTATGTTAACGAAGAAAACTGAAGACGACAAATATTAGGGAACAAAAGTCTTGTTAACATAAATCTAACCTAACTATGTGAACTAGTGCTGCTACTCTCCTTCAATGATCATGGAAAGGGTTTTAGATGAACAAAATATCAGCTAACAGCTAAATAACATGCTCCTAACCGGAGCTCACTCAACCGATGCAACCTAACGTCGACTCAGAAATCTCTTTCCCCAGCGCATTACCTTTCCTACTCGTAGAACTAACCTATCTAACTAAATATTGCTTCTTCGCTGAATCCGCTGATCTAGAGGATAATTGATTTGTTTCTGAAATCAGACCAGCTTATCTCTAGCGATGGGGAATTCTCCCTCTTGGACTCACTAATTCCTCGTATAACTAGTAGTTCAGTGATTCTCAACTACTGTGCCGCGGCACTTTAGTGTGCTGCAAGATTCTTGAAGTGTGCCGCCACTGCGAATTATTTTGTATGCTTTTTTTTCAAAATATATTATAGGTACATCAATTAAGTATCAAAGTAAAATTCTTTTAAATTTATCTTATTGTTAGAGTACCGCCAAAATTTTTAAATTATTAAAAGTGTACCATGACGGAAAAAAGGTTGAGAATCACTGAAATAGTTTAATGTCTGACTATGTCATATATCGATAAACTTAATCTTCCCAGGCCCATGGAGGTTTAACAGGGCTTTACAAAGTAATATTCTAAAAAAAGAAGGGGCATTGACTGGGAGCGGGAAGTTAAAAAAAAAACTTGCTAAAAGCCAACAACAACAATGATATACTCGCAAAGTCTTTTGAATAAAAATCTTCCTTCTTTTTAAGTGTCTTATCCAGTATGAATATCTTTCTCTTCACTTTTTACGTGTTTCTTTATATTATTGGATAATTTTCATTGTTATCGGAATATATATTTATTAATAATACATTTTCTTTGATGCGTTCAAATCAATATTTGCACCATTCATATAACAGGGTTAACTAGACTTCGGCAAATTTTTCATTTATACTAATTAGCATGTTGACGGAATAATCAGCTTTTGGACAATAAAAATTAATAAAAAGTAGACTTTTTACCAATGTAGATTTTCTCTCGCAACACAAAATAAAAACATTTCAAAGCTTTTTCCTTGTACAGAAATGTCTTTAAGAAAATCAGTCATAGAATTTACGGATTCATTGGCCATGGCATACATTTGAAAGTACAGCAAATATATTTTCTTTTCGTCAATAAATACAAATTTAATTTTTATTTTGGTTACCATATTTACTCGTGTATAGGCCGCGCGCGTGTATAAGCCGCACCTGAATTTCGAGATAATATTTGGGCAAATTTGTTTTCTGAATTCCGTTGTACACTCAAAGTAACATCATTCTGCGAAATGTAGCAATGTCGTACATTCCTTAGAATTCAATGCTCACATAACAATATCAGGTACATCCTTAGCTACAGTGTAAACTACAGTGAAACTACAGTGTAAAAGAGATGATTATATATATACTAGTGCACTTAAGAATTACTTCACACGAAGACAAACTCTTGGGAACTCAAAAGTTTTATTAAATAGTCCTAAGGTATAATATCTACAAACAATATTTACAATACATTGAATTGCCGTAAGCATGATACGGTGTAATAGGTTGTAAGGTATATAGATACTAATGTTTTACGGAAGTAAAGTTTTCTAAACTAAACGGTGTTTACTGTATTTAATTTTAAAATTCCGTGTATAAGCCACACCCCATTTTTACTTACCTATTTTTTGGAATAAAATCACGGTCTATACACGTGTAAATACAGTATATATTCTCTAAATTTCCAGACGCACATTGAAAAGGAACCCATTCTTTACTTTGATACCAAACATTAAAATTTGTAAAGAAAAAGTGAGGTTTCAATTTGACTGAAAAAACGCATGCATCCATTGTTCACTACTATTGAAAACGCGCCGTATTTTGTGAAGATATCTCCCTTCCTGAAACCCAAGACCATCAATGAAATTTATCTATTCATTGTCAAGAATAGTAAAGTACCGCTGTTTTTGCTCTGATTCAGGTTTTTGCTGCTATAGGCTTTTATGTTTCGAGAATTATTTTATCTTCAACCTTTACATCTCTCGCTGCTAGAAATTTGAAAAGTCTTATCAAGTTTTCTCGGTATCTTATCCTTTTGTACATAAACATTGCAGTTGTCACTCAAAAGTAAATAATAGAAAAAAACTCAACATTGCATATACATACGTAGTGTATAATCGAAACCAAAGAATTGCCGTTTCCTCTTGTTGCACAGTCAACGTTAAGATTATGGGAAGGATGTGGCCAAATTCTCCCCGATCGGTAAGTATTGGAAATAAATAACTCACATGTTCCTCTATTTACTTGTAATTAGAAAATATATTGACGGAGAAATTGCCTTTTTCGTAATATATGAACACCTTTTTCACATGAAAAAGTATTGTTCCATTTGCTGTAGTTCCTCTGGCATTTGAGTTTTATCATATACATATGATTGTTTGGACAGTTTAACACATATAGGTACGAGTGTATCGTATGTCTAAATCTTTATCATTTTCTTTTCTAAATTATATTTGTTTTTGTCTTGGAAATACTAAGAGTTATTTATTATTGATGATAAATTCCATATTCACTAAGGTTGTGCCAATATTATGTTATATTGGACCACAGAGGAAAATGTCAAATTTACTCCACGGTTATTTTAAGTCAAAAATCTTTAAAATATTGAAATGGTAGGTTGCATTACATTTTTTGGGTCCGGTGTGTCACATACAACATATTCAGAATTTGATTTTTATTCTTCATCCAACACTGACTCATTTTTTAAAACCGCCCCTTAAATAAATTCACACCCATCGCATTTACTGTTGAATATACATTTTATTGTTGTCGTTTATTGTCATTTATATGTAATTTTATTGTTGAATATGCATTCTCCTTTTTGTTTTCCATTGACAGTTTTGGTTTTTATTTATGGTATTTGAGCAGACTTTTAGTCAAATCGTACATTATCATGTAACTTTTTCTCCCCAATATGCATTTTATATAGCCTTTCCTAAAAACTATTTAAAAATCTATAATTACGAAACAACCATTAGTAAATTCATTTAAGAATGTATTTCATCATTACACATTCTGTATTCATCATTAACATTCTGTATTTTCCCCAGATACGGAATTCATCGTTACTGCTTCTTGCATTTACTTCTCTCTCTCTTGTATTTCACGTGCATGTTTTCAATTTATATGATACGATATATTGCTTTGTCAAACCTTTTTCAAAATTTTTAACATGTTTCATTTTCTGAGTAAAATCTTTACACCCCAGTGAAACTGAAACTTTTTTTGTATGTATTTGTGTGTGTGGGGAGTTACATTTATTCACAGACTCCACTAACAGTCATCATTTTTCCAATATGAGTGACTTAATTACGTAATTAAAAACATTAAAATATTTTGAGTCATTCATAAAACTGCTAAAGGATTTAATGAATTATTGAAATTCATAAATTATTGAAAGTCTACGTACACAATAACATAAATCTACTCACTTTTCCGCTTATTTTTTATTGAATAATAAAAGAAATGAAGTATTTTCTTTGGTTACACATGAAACGACAGGGCTAAAAATATGCCACTGAACAGTGAAATCTGCAATGATTTAGCGAATTATCAAAATTAATTAATTACGAGGGATAGAACTTTAATAGTGGCAACACTGTTCTAGACCCCCCACACAGCAATACCCATGAAAGCAGTTTATACCACACGTACGTCACATACCTGCCTTACCTCAGAGCGAATGAGCTCTCCCCACAAACATCACACGCCTGCACAGTGACAGGATGAACACAGCCATGTTTTAGTAACCTGTCTGTTGTACAAAATAATTTGTTGCATCGTACTGATGGAAGGAAAATGCTTGTGTGCCCACTGTGGCTGGCGTGTGTGCTCTCTGGGGCTGGGAAGTGCTCTACAGTCCCCCATATTCCCCGGATTTAAATCTCTGTGACTTTGATCTCATCCCCAAGATGAAGTAACTACTCTGTGGATTCCACCAGAGATTCTGCAGGCTGTAGACCGCTCCATTCGAAGGATCAACAAATCAGGTGCTACCAACGGCATCCTGCAGTTTCCAGGACGTTAGCAACGGGTGCTAAACAATGCTGGTTACTACTTTGAAGGGCTATAAAAGTTTCACCCCTGTATCTCTTCTGTATAATTTGTACATACCTAGTTGCTACTATAAAGTTGCATCCTATGTATTAAATACCTACGACCATAATGGTACTCATTAGTTCGTTTATGCTTTATTAAGTAATAAAATACATTAAATTATCAACTTTGGGTATACATAAAAAGATAGAGCTAAAATATATGACAGATCTCCGGAAGAAGTAGTATCTATAAAACATACGCGTATTTTAATTTGTATAGTAATGTAGATATTGTTTCTTTGTGCATTGTCGTTTGAAAAAAGGGTGTTTTTCCGAGTATAAGAAACACTTCAATGAAATAAATGTTACTCCGTGACCTAAAAGATCTATTCAACAAATTTACATGAAGAAAACCAAATTAAAGAGCAAATTGTGTCTAACGAACTCAACTAGAATGTTTAATCACACGACCCCTATCGATAAAAAAATGTAGGGAGTATTTCCAGTTTTCACTTTATGACACAATCGTATCTCTTTGCTAGAATCTGTCATTGAAATTTTGTTCTACATCGAAAACGGTGTAAAGTATCACAATCACTTCCGCGTTCCAAAGCTGAATATTCTAAAATACTTCCCTGCAATCTTAGCGTTGTTCAGCATGCTCTCTCTACTTTGTGTCACTTGTTTGTGTATCATTTTACTTTATAATATACACCATTAAAGTTTCGTTCAACCTCTTAGTATGCAGTACCACCTAAATAATATACTAAGCGCATGATTAGGCATTTGTAGGTGCATTTATAGATTAAGATTTTTTTGTTCAACAAACAATACCTGCAGCGAAAGTAAACGTTTTTTGCGTGAGCCGTATTACGATGGAAATTCTCATTTGCAGGAAAAATGTTCTTTGCTTGGATTCTCTCAATGATTTTCCCAATTATGCCTCATGTTTCAAACGTTGCATGAATATAACGTATGATATTTAATCTAAACGTTATCGAAATGGCAATAGCTATTACGGCAGTAAGCATTAGCGGGAATCTGCTAGTAAGCCTTGAAAATCTTTTAAAATACAGATTGGTAAACCGGAACAGAACTGCACGAAAGATTACATAAACGACTGTTGAAACTGTTAGAAAGTACTTCCTCTCTTAACGTTTCATTTCAAACAGTTTGAAAGCCTTTTATAAGAAAACCTATCATTTTAAAATTATGTAAAGGCTTTCTCTTTCTAAATCTTCTTGTGAAAGCTGCCGTTGCGAATAACAGAAATTTACATTTCTGAAACTCATGTTGTATTGATTTTTTGGTTTTAAAAGGAATTGAATATCCGGTTTTGTTCAAAGTAAATCATGAAGATATATCGATTGTCGAGAACTATATATAGTTAGTTTCAGAATCATTGCTTTGAAAAGAATCTTAACACCAATTTACTGCATATTTTCAAGTCAACCCAACAATTTTTTTGGCGTTTCATTAGCTTCTAGGAGAACACTCGTTGTAATATGGCTCTTGCAAGGCTGAATGAAAGAGTCTCCAGTTTTAGTACATGCTACTGAACACGACAAGGGTCGGACTCCGATTTCTGCCCTGGTGCTGTCACAATTTAGACCGAACCCCAGATGCGACATCTAGTGCACTCGTAATCTTCTCCCACCCCTAAAACCACCCAGAGGGTCTTTCCGGCCTACAGTTTTAACATGCCCATACCCGGCGTAGGCACAAAAGTATTCAGTTCCGGTTGTCGGAATCGAACCGATCACCCTCCCTGCTGAATTCTGACGAGCTAACCACTAGGTTGCCGCGGCCCTTTTTTAGGAGATTTATCATAGGTTAACTCGATATCGGTGAATATATCTTTATAAGAACATACTTAAAGCTATATTTATGTGTACTGCATAGTTTAAGTACAGAAGTTTAAGAAAACAGGGACATAAAATGGGAACTTAATTCAGAAATATAGTGTTAAATTAAAGTCACATGGTTCTTTCGTAATCAATAACATTTTGTAACTGGACATTCCGCGAGAAATCCAGTAATAACAAAAAAAGCTTGAAAAAGATATCAAAACTTGTTTTATTGAGTCTTTAATATGATTTTAACTGGTTTCCATGGTAAATTTTCAGAACACAAAATATAAATATCCTTTCCCTTAATTCTTAATCAAATATCCGAAATTTGGGGAATATTCCCAGTTGATGAACGTTAGAGGCCCATTCTGGTTAACAGTATCCGAACAAAAAACTTATTTTAACAGGAAAGGAATTAACACTGACACTGTACTGAACCACTCTTGGATGATACTACCTCCCAAATGTTGGGAAGGCTGACGTCTTTATTTGGGAACCTTGCTGTTCGCATGTATTCCATTTTTTAAAGAAGAGGTTTAACCTAGTAACATGTGACGATCGTTATGAACCGACTCGCTCTCAACGTTAAATAGATGTTCATTTCAGTTAACCCTCAACTGGTAACACACATCTCAGAGAAGCTTAGGTTTGCTAATTTCCCGCATTTCATACTTTAGCGTTACTTGTCAAATGAAACCTTCAGTGTATGCTCACGGCAGATAGTCTAAACAACGCTTGTGAAGTTGCAAGCCAATCAGTTGTGTTTTGTGATTTCAGTAAGGTCATAACTAAAACGTACGACGTCTGAGAGACGCATATTACTTGAAGCGTTAACATTTGTGCTCATCTTACAGACGTGTATTACCTGCAACGTTCTTTTCTACTACGTGTGAGGTACGTACCTAACCAATAATAACAAGTTTTATGTTTGAATGTGCTTGCTCCGTATGTTGTTCTTCTGAATTTAATTTCATACATATTTTTATTTACTTTCCTAAATACCTTGGAGATTTCTAAATCCTCCATGTCCCCCCCCCCCCCAAAAAAAAAATGGATTAATTTTTATTAATCTTTAAACTAATTTATTGATTTATGTTCTTGATAGATTACATTCAAGATTAATGCAATTATATTCAAAATTTTTTCAAATGATATTTCATTGATTGCATACATTTTTTCCTCTCTCTTTTCTCTCCATCTCCTAGAAATGTGTTTGCAGAAAAAATATCTACAAACAGATTCTTGAGCATAATTTTGCGCCAGTATTTATTTATTTATTTAGTTAATTAATTTGGTATACGTCGAGTTTTTTTCAGCATCGTAGGTATATTTTCTGCTAAGAAAAAAAAAAAAAAAATAATGTCAATGGATGCTCTTCCTGAAGAAGAGGGTGAGCCGAGTGATGAAGAATTTGATTCTGATGATTCCTATAATGCCGAGAATGAAATAGAACATTCTAAACATGACACTGAGTCTGAATTAGATAAGCAAGACATTGAGGATGAGACAAATGAAAGGGTCGATGGAAATTCAGAGGAAGAGGTTCCTGGCCCCTCTGGTGATGGGTCTTCAATGGCAAAACAAAATAACGCCGTCAATTTGATATCCTCCATGTATAACACAAAATTTACCGACCAATCCAGTAATAAACCAGAAATAATAAGTTTTTACAATTCAACAATATCAGGAGTGGATAATTTAGACAAAATTATCGTGAACTATTCACCGAATAGAAGGTCGAGACGGTGGCCCCAGACAATATTTTACAATAAAGCGGTAGTCTTGATAGCGGTTAGTCTTGTATATTCTGGCATTATCTATACCAGCTATGATGGGACGCCTGTAATGACACGTTTTGACTTTATAAATTCATTAGCAAACAGTTTGTTAGAAAAACAAGTGCAACGTCGGTTGTCCATCCCAAACCTTCCGGATGACCTAAAAAAATAGCAGGAGACATTCTTGGATAACCTGAAGAAACGCGTAGCACCTCTCAAGAAATTTCTGATAAGCTTCCCAAGAGGAAAACGTGCCGATATTGTCCTTATCGAAAAAGGAGGCAATATGCTTACAAATGTATAAAATGTGAAAATCCGTGTTGCCTAGAGTGCTCAAAAAAAGTGTGCAATTCTTGTGCTCCTGGAGTAAAAAAGTAATTTTAGTTTACGTGATGCCGATTTTAATTGTATTTTAGTTGTATTATTTTAACTGTATGTATAATTTAATTTTAATTGTATTGTGAACAATCAAATAAAACATATTTAGTTAATTTTTATGTAGTTTTATTAAATTTCCACCTCTAAAATAAAGTTTTGTTATGTACACGTCTCAGAGACGCATGTTACTTGCAACGAACAAAATATGTATGTTACCAGTTAAGGGTTAAAATCAAAGTTCTGAGTGTATTGATAAAATTGTTCAAACTGCCCAATTCATCCTTTCATGTTTGCATAGATCACACTAGCATTGTCATAACGGTACAGGAAAGAGCTTTCACAGAACTTAAGTTACTATTTTAGAAGCAAGAATCGTCTAGAATATTGTTTTATACCTCAGAGTTAAAAATATGTACCATTGGTATTTTAGACTTGAGAGGCCATTTTAAAACTCAAAAATAATTTCCCAACCCCTGATAACAACTCCTCTAACTACACTGTTAGAACAGCAGATTCGGTCAGGTAATGTTGTTCATCTGGCCTTTTTCACTCCAAGACTGTTTGAAATGACAGATGTTGAAGTGATTAATCCCTCCAGACAGTATACCTTCACTTCTCTAGTTAAGCTTTACATCACTCCAACAGACTCTTCGCATCAACCTTGTCGATAGCGCAACCCATTATGCTGATAAAGCTTCTCTCTTCAACGAGGAACTTTATCTTCATGCATGAACATTGTAAGACATATGCGTCTTTTTACTTTTGTTTGGGGTTCAAGTGGGGAGAAAATCTTATACTCATGGATGCTCTGGCTTAAGTTTCTATCTCCCAGATATCGTATATGGTAGTTATCCCAGCAAATAATTAAAATAGGTGTAAACCAGTTTAATATCTTGTTTGATTGTCAGAACTTTTAAAGTAATAAAGAAACTAATTTCATGCATTAGGCATATGTGCAACTGCTTAGTTGTAGAATTAAAAACGGTATATTTTTAAAACTTTAAGCTTCAGTAAAACAGTTTTATTAATGTTTAAGTGATAAGCGATTAAAAATAAAATGAAGTAAAAAAAATTATCTTGTTATTAACATTAATTTGTGTTTGTTTGATATCGGTTAAATGGCATTTACTGAAAACAACTATTATCTTTCTCCTCTAAGAAGTAGATAGGAAGTTTTGACAAAGGCAGAAAGAACTATAATTTTAATGGATAAATAAACTAATCGAGCTTTCAAAATAGATGCAAATAAAGGTACTTATATTTATATTAATGTAATCCACGTCAGAAAAAGAATAAAATAAAATAGATTAAAATATAAATAAAAAATATTAAAGGTGGTATAATAAAGATTTTAAAGTTAATAATAGGGTAAGAGGGAATTACTTATTTCTCTTGAAATCGTTATGGTTTTTCTCTTCTAGTCTAAACTGTTCTTGATCCTTTTACAGCAAAAACAGACTTGTAGAGTACATATGCTTGTGAAGTGTATTTACTACCATTGTAGACCGTTTCATCAACAAGTGTTTACTCATTTGAAAAAATAAAGTACTTCTGAAAAAGTGTAAAAAATGGGGGGGATTTATGATTTTTGCTTCCGTAATGATAGAGAATCAAAAGATAATTCTTTTTTCTTAACAAATAGGAGAAACTTGTAACCAGACTCCTAGAGGAATATCTATACGGTCTAAAAAAACAGAATATGGGGGGTTTTATTTGCTCAAGTCTAAATAAATAGTGTGCACGTCTATAGTATATTGTAAGAATTTCTTTCCTTTAATATACAAGATATTTTAAACTAGAATCATTGTATTAATTTGCGACTGAGCATTGAAAATTCTAATTATACTTTCCTGTGGAAAATGTATGGGGGTGGTGATATTCAAAACGGATCAAAACTAATTGTTGCCTGCTCTAGTGATATGCTTAAAACCGTCTTTGTCTAAAGCTAACATCTGGAGCTCATTTATCGTCTCTGACATCAGACTGTGTTTACTTATATATTTTTGGAACGTAAAGGAACCATTAATTAACTTTCAATGGATTTAATTAAAAATTGCATAAAAGGTACGTTTATGAAAAGATAATTATTTTTTACTTTTAGTTGATATATATATATATATATATATATATATATATATATATATATATATATATATACATATATATATATATATATATATATATGTGTGTGTGTGTGTGTGTGTGTGTGTGTGTGTGTGTATAGCTTATATATTTATACAACTTCAAATCGGGAGAATTATTTTGTACTACATATCCATATTTTTCTTTTTTCATTTATCTTAATGTGCTCCACGTAAGAAAAAGGATTAAATGAAATAGATTAAAATATGAATAAAAAATGTTAAAGGTGGGATAATAATCGGAATTGCATCTAATCTTTTATCGCGGAATACTGTAATCTTACGCGGCTTTCTTAAGAAATAATGATTGATTGCAAAATACTTTAAAATAAAATCAACAGTCACTATCAGCTACGTAAACAGGTTAAACTCTTCATCCTCGAATAGTTTTCAGTTCCATTTTTCAAAGCTTAATGGATGTAACTTTGCATATATGGTGAGGAATTCTCTAGAAAAATAGAAAAATTTAAGATCCGAATGAATCACCATTTTTCAAAATCTATTCATTCCAGAAAAATAACACATTCCTTCTTTATCGACAATATTCATCCAGACGTTTCATTTATAGAAGAAAAATGGCGCGGAAGATACGCTTATACTAACACTTCCTACAGACACTGTGATGAGATCAAGAAACGGAGATTTAAGATGGTTTCCTAGCATGAAAAATTATTCCTCTCTTCACATGGTGAAGTATATACATGAAATCACACTTTGCTTCGACTTATCATAGCAGCATCCCCGCAAATGAAAGTAAAATGCAAATAGCGTAATCGCCTTACAACCATCAGGTGAAAGACACTCTCTGTTTTAAACTTTTCAAACAGAGTTCCTTAGAAGATATAAAATTGTCTTTTTTCCGCTAAAGCCATAAGGTTAGTGTCTTCAATATTTTTATGCCATTGCAAAGTAGTAGAATAAATGTAAACTCACAGAAGAGAGAGAGGGGGGGGGGATGGATGTACTGTTAATCTAAAAGTTATGTAAGGATTGACTGCAAATAGACATTAAAAATTATTGATAACAAGTTTTCCAGTGTAAGGAAAAGAACATTTTTCTTTTCTAAAAACATGAAATCTATTAATTTAAGAATAGTTTGGGGGAAAAATAAGGATAAATTTACTGCTCCTTCAGATCTAAAATAATTGTTGAGGGCGTGGTGGCCCAGTTGGCAAGAGCAGATGGCTTAGAGCAGTGATCTGAACATCCCTGGTTCGATGCTAGTAGCTGAAAATTCATCGCCGTGTTCACTAATGTAGGCGGGGGAAACGTAAAATAGGGCGTGTCTGCAATGTCCTCCAAGTTCTCAAATTCATCTCCGGAGGTGCGGGGTCAAGTGTTCCAGTCTCTTCACTTGACTCGGTTCAAAATTACGGGACAGGTCATTTAGCCAAGTCGGATTCCGACCCTTATGGTGCTAATTCAAAACAGGAGCCGAACATTCATCGCCTATAGCCTTCGGGGCTTGATCTGATGTTGCTGTCGGTCAAGTGGCTTAAGCAACAACAACAACATCAACAACAACAAAATAATTGTACCTTCGTGTTCTTAATATGAAACTATTTATTATTTTTTACAACTGTAGTGGTTAAGTTTGACTTTTTTATTATTAATCAATGTTTTCGGTTGTATCTAAGCGCGATGAATTAATATAAAATATAAAATCTAATTTCAGTATGACGTGACAGAAGAAAAAATTGCATGTATGTCTTTTTCTCCTTCAGCGTGACAAAAAATTGTCTCTTATATCTCAGTATGGTTCATAGAGCATACGATTCCTTTTTTCTTTCATTGCGTATCAAAAGAAAAATCTTCAATAAAACGTCTCTTAAGGCTGGTAATCACGATAACGAAATAGATTACATGAACTTATTTAATTCATTTCATCGAGCCTGATGATAATGGATAAAAGATGCTTAAATACCGCGATTAGAGAAATTATTTCAACTGATTTCTTTTGTCTTTATCGACATAAATGATCAACATATAAAATAGTTTTTAAGACATGATGTACTAAACTGACGTATAAAGATCTAAATATGGTGGTAGTAAATCAATATCTATTTTTAATAGGTGTCAACTGATCTGCATAATGACTTTTTCATACGACAACTGGCCCTCCGTGGATCCTGTCACCACTCTACCAAGCATTTTGGAGAGACGAGGACTTCTGTATTTTTCAGCATTCTGCGTCATAGTAATCATCATTGTTGGACTGACGGGTAACGCTTTGACTATAATCGCCTTGGTGCGTTGTCCAAGAGTTCGCAGCGCTACAGCGGCATTTATCATCAGCTTAAGTGTGGCGGACTTGATCTTCTGTTGTATCAACTTACCCTTCTCGGCTTCCAGATTTATTAACCAGAAATGGGTGCATGGGGACACTCTGTGCGTTTTGTTTCCGTTTCTCCGATACGTCAACGTGGGTCTTTCACTTCTCTCCATCACTGCCATCGCCATCAATCGCTACATCCTCATCGTACATCCTTCTCTTTACACAAAGGTATTGTTGTATTTCTTATATTATGTTATTGTGCCACCCACAGGGTATAGTGGTTAGCGTCTTTGGCGTCCACGCAGTGAGCTTGGGTTCAAATCCCGAATAAGACTTAGTCGTTAATATGTTGTCCCCTCATGGAGAGAAAAGCTGGCTCACCTAAATAGTGTTCAATAAAGTAGTCAGCAAGACTCTGCGGTGAATAACAAAAGGTGAATGTCTCACGACAAGTACCTCAGCATTAGAAAAAAAATATATTATTCTGATGAAAGACGAACAATATCTGGCAACAAAAATTGTCAGCAGATTTCCGTAATGCACAGAAAATATCTATTTATAGAGTATGAAGAGATATCAATTACCGTCCCTTAAAATTTAATGAATATACACCACACATGCTTAGAGATCCTGTTGCAAAAAAGCATAAAGCTTTTTGACTATCTACCCGCAATATTACCTTGATATAATCTCATAATTTCAAAAGAGTGGCCTAGATTATAAGAAAATAAGTTAAAAAGTGTATAAGTTAGACTCACTACTAGAACCAAGTACTTTTAATTAGCCGAATGGTCATCAGCTGTGTTACTTTCCTCTTTTAACTCCGCGAAAGAAGTCTGACAGTATCACCATCTTATGTAAGAATTAATTCACTTAGTTTAGCTTAGAAAATATAGAGAAAAACCATAAGAAATTGAAATTGTAACCATAATATGTATCTCTAACAACTTTCTTCAGAGAATTGAAGAGATGTAGTTTTAACGATATTTCTGTTATTAGATAAAAATCTTTTGCTTATACACTGCTGGCCACCCAAATTGCAACACCAAGAAAGACAAGAGATATCACAACAAAATTTATTTTGTAGATAACATGTTGACCAAGTATCAAATGATTAAATTTATAGACTTCTGTGAAGTGTGCTTCCTGCCAAAATCAGTAGCCAGAGTAGCCGCCATTGTTGGAGATCACCACTGCCACACGCCTCGGCATTGATTCAAAGAGACTTTGGATGAGTTCTTGGGGTGCAGCAGACCAAGCAGCTTCCACACGTTGCCAAAGTTGATCTGCTGTGGCAGCTGGGGATGGAATCTGGGTCAATCGTAGAGCAACCATGGACCACATGTTTTCTATCGGCGAAAGATCCGGAGAGCGAGGCGGCCAGGGAAGCAATTCAATCTAGCGATTGACGAAGAACCGTTGGACAATGCGTGCCACGTGTGGTCGCGCATTATCCTCTTGAAGTATGGCTGTGGGCAAGCCCTGAAGGTAAGGAAGGACAACTGGTTCCAACACCTCGGAGATGTAGCGCTGGCTGTTTAAAGTACCGGCAATGCGTACTAGAGGTGTGCGAGAGTGATATCCAATACCGCCCCATACCATAATACCCGGTGCAGGACCAGTGTGGCGGTGCATAACGCAGCTGTTCAGCATCCTCTCTTCACGGTGTCTCCAGACTCGAATGCGACCATCGTGGTGTTGCAGACAGAAGCGTGACTCGTCAGTAAAGACAATTTCATTCCATTCTGCCGTCTACATCCTTCTGCCATCGCACCATTGGCGGCGGAGACGTCTGTGGTTCTGCGTCAAGGGTAGACAAAGCAATGGACGTCTTGCGTACAGACCACTCTGCTGTAAACGGCGTCGAATGGTACGCGCAGACACTGGATGATGCGTTACAGACTGCATGTGCTGTGCTATGGTTCGTGTTGTGACTGAGCGATCCGTCACTGCCATGCGCACAATTTGCCTGTCATCACGTGAAGTGGTGCGCTGAGGTGGATGCGATCGAACACGCCGGTCCGTCGTACCCTCCTGCATCCAACGATCACATATCCGCATTACAGTTGTTTGGTTTCGTCCAACACGACTACCGATTTCCCTGAAAGATAATCCACAATCTCCGTAGGCCACTATCCTTCCTCTGTCGAACTCGGATACTTGATCAAAAGATGATCGCTGTTGATGATCGCGCTGAAAAAACCACAAGAAAAACACAATTGCCGAACTTGAAATCGTCGAAATCTCCAAGCCTTAAATAGCGCTTTGAAGTGGCGCCACAGGCGCGCGTGATGTGCGTCTGCGCTGAAATTCTAATCATTTGCATATCTCATCTCAGCTAATGCATGTTGTAAATTTCATGTTATTTGCATGTTTCCTTCAGGGTGTTGCATTTACAAAAGGCCAGCAGTGTATATGCAGTTTCACTTCAGAATCTGAAAATTTTTATGTAGAGTATTGTATTTAGAATATTTTATTATATATATATATATATATATATATATATATATATATATATAAACTCATTATACGGACGATCACCTTTTAGATGGATATGGATCTCAATAAGAGAAAATATTTCGTATTAATTAGACGTGTCAGGAAGCATTTGGAATATGCTAAGTATTAGTGTTAATTTAGACAACACGGTTCAAGGACAATGTTTAGTAAATAAGTACCTCTCTCTATTAAGGCTCCTTTTCTGTGGATGTTTTCAGCTGTGTTTTAGCGAGAGCAACTTTTTAATAGCTATGCCAAATTAGACTTTATCTACTAGAAGGAAGAATTCCAGCACCTCTCGTGTTATCTTGAAGGAAAAACATAATCTTCCTTAAGGACATCCTCAAAGATGCTAAAATCTGGAGACATACAGGGATTTCTCCCAGATATCCTCACGCGTATCCCCTTTCAAACTGTTTTAACGACTATCCTCCTGACAAGTAAAGTACAGCATTTACTCTTTTTATACTGGATAAATTTGGACGATGTAGGAATCGATATAAGAAGGGTCCAGAATTAATGTGAACCAAGTCCATTTTTTGGCAACTTCATACTAACACCGCCATGATACAGTGAAAACATCATATTGTCCCATAGTGAACCAAATCCACAGTATAAAATTTACGTAATTAAAGCAGAAAAGACAGGCAGAAGTCAATGGTAAATTCCTAAAATTGCCCAACTTAGAGATTAGTTTTCTCAGAACTCAGTCTCGTGGACCTAGTTCACTTTAACACTGAACCCTCTTTAAAATGGTGAGATATGATGGAAAAACCAAAGGATATTCAAAATGCTTAGGAACGCTCACATAATAAAAATTATTATGGCATGAAAAATCGACAGCACGAATAATTACTGTTTATCGAAGATCCATTATTCTTTAACCAAATGATATGGGTTGTGTGATAATAAAACGATGCCAGAACTTGCATACACAAGGCGTCGAGAGCCACTGCCACGTGCGGGGGACGCCACGGGCCTTACGCCAGACCCCTAAAGCTCACGGGTCCGGGGAATAGTACCCTTTAATCCCCCACGTTAGGCGTGCACACACTCCATGCTGTACGAATGAGAAAATGCTGTTATGCTTATCAAAAGGATACAAATCTATTTTTAAAGAAGTGAATAAATGTCACAGTATATTATTTAATGTAGTTACATCTCCTCTCCCAAGAAAACTCCATGAAGTCATTTAGCAAGGGATTGAATGAAAAACAACCCCTCTGCTGAATTAAAAAACAGGTAAAGGCGCGACTAAAAATTCAAGGCATACGTTAATCTCATATTTCAGAAGAAATGGGCTGTTTTCAAAATCAAACCTCAGTTGTTTGCTTGAAAAAAAAAGGTAACATATCTTATTTTTAGCATAAGATCACAAAATAGTCTGTAAAGATAAAAAAATTTCGTCTTGTAATATTCCTTGTAATTATTCCTTCATATGGGTTTGAAGTCATTTAAAAAAAGCATCGGTTATGAAAGAAAAAATGTTTATGGGAATGGATTAAATGACCAGTTGCATATTTTTTGCGGTTCCCTTCTTACCCATATTTCATTTTAGCTCTGGCAAGAACTCGTTCCGTGAAAACACTGGAGATTATTCTCAAGAAGCGAAGAAAGCGCTAGGGAGGAAAACAGACGTTAACAATGTGGTAAAATTACTCATGAAACGGAAGAGTTACGAATAGAATTACTTAAACTGTAACAGAGACCATATGTTACTAATTTTTAGTAATTTTTCAACTAACTTTTTGGAGAGTTTCCAAAGAGAAATTCTAATTACACATTTTATTAATGTTTAGACATCCTTTTATGTAAGCCAAACAAGATTTTTAACTGGTTCGGGAATCGAATAATAATAAATAGTAGGAAAATTCAGAACATGAGGTATAATATTAAGAAAAACAAAACAAAATAAGATTTCAATGAATAAGAATTCCTTTAACCATGTATCTTTGCCAAAAGCTTCTGAAAGCAGATGAAAAGGAATCGATATTTCTGCTAGTGACGAAAAGGAAATTTTAAGTTACGAAGAATAGGCTTTATATTAAGTATACCATACTTTTCTATACCTATTCCTTCATTTCTAACTGCATGTATATTATCACTCTCCCAAACATAATTAATACGCTCTGTAAACAATGAAGAAAGTGAGAGTAAACCGTAAAAAGTGTATGAGAGACGTCAAAGGATATGTTTATTTCTTCATCTCATGTTTCTACGTGGAAAGTATATCTTATGGAAGCCAACTGATATCATTTGACGTCATAATTTTGCTTTAGTGTCGAAAGACGATTACTTCATGTAACACTTAGTTACTAAAAAGAAAGAAGAAACAGTGAAGCGTTTCTTAAGATATAAGAGAAGCGTGGGAGAAACACAGATCAGTGAGTTAAGGGAGCGTAATGGATTTTCTGTTAGCACGTACTTAGAACGCGAATCTAAGAAGGAAAATAAAATCCAGACACACGAGCTGTCATCCAAGATAAAAAAAAGAGAAAGAGAATCTAATTTTTGTCTTACATGCATGAGTAGTGCCTTTTGTTGCCATATCCTACACTGTAGCGTGACAAGCGATGAATACTAAGCACTCAGTTCTTTTACCACCATCCATCTTAGACGTAAGTAAGAATATATTATAGATATATACATAAAACATATTATCTTTAATAATAAGAGTGTGGCATGGTGAACAAGAAAGAAAAAAAAATTTCAATTACAGAAAAAAAAATTAAAGCAATTGATTTCTTTTAACTAGTTATAAACACATATACAACGGTATACGTATTCTATTCGGTATATTTGAAGATTATAATATTTTTAAGAAAATGTATTTAGTGTACACTGAGCTAAAAGGAATTATTAGAAAATTGAGCAATATGCTTAAATTTAAGGGCAAAATTCCTTTATTCTCTACTTACGACATTAAGAATTTACAAAATGGCATAGCACAGCCCTTCTTACTGCAATAAAATCTCAGGAAAGATCTCCTAGCCATTAAACATACGTGGTACGAACCGAGACTTAATCAAAGCCCACACGGAGGGAAGCTACATAAGAAATTGATATCCTAGATTAGTGGTGCACCCAGGATTTAATCATGAGGGGGGGGGGGGCGAGTTGAACGGGGGCGAGTTGATGCATTCATCCTAAGTTACTCTCAGATTCTTGTCTGTATAACCAGAGTTGGACATGCTAACGGTGTCAGAAAGAGCACATACAGGTAGTAAAGGGATATGTCAATGTATGGTAATGAGAGTAAGGGGCGTTGTGCAAATTAAAGTGCTGCAGCGAAGGAAAGAAAAAAAATAGAAATGAGCTTAAAACAAAAACAAATTTAGGCGATAAAAGGAGTTTTAAAAAAGAAAAGTTTAAATTATGTTACAAATATATTGCATGTTTCTTGAAAAATGTATGTTGCATGCAATGTGTGGTAAATAGTTATCATAAATTACTGTATCTTTTAAAGGAGTGGTTTTCACTGGCTCTCTAACCATTCCTTAAAACCTTTCATACATCCGACAAAAAATTTTTTTACTATCTCTTTTAGGAACACAAAGTTAGTTTCAATTTTGAATAAAGTGTCGGAAGCATTTTGAGGTGGAATAACAATACTATATGCTAAATATAGGTTGACCAAGTAAAGGTATCACCTCTTCAACAATTAGTTAAGCATCACTGCAAAAAAAGTCACCTGAAAATCCTTTTCCGACACAAGTAACGCTTTCTGAATTTTAGCAAGTAAAGCACGATAGAATTATTAATGACGCAGAAATTGTTTTAAATCACTCTGTTTACTACTATCTTACATATTTCATCATTAGTATCGCAGCGGTGAACATGTGAATACTCTGAAATTTTTTTTCACGATTGTCTCATCACGCCTTCACCATGCATCGTAGAATCAGCTTCATTTCCCGATACGAAAATTTCTAGAGATAAATAAGTATCTGTTAACTTTCTAAAGGCAACTGATTTTTCAGTATTTTATATTTGAGGTTTTAACTTCTCGTGCAATGGAAAGAAAATTTGTAACTGTACGTTGCAACTTCTCCCTTTCACATTTTTCCTTTTCCCTCTCAGTTTTACAAAATTTGAGTTATGTGCTAACAGGTCTTAATGTAAGATATGATTCGTTTAGGACTGTCATCTTTGTAACTGGGGTATTTTGCGGGAAAATATAAACACAACAGTAACAGTAGGTAATAAGATTTTAATCTCTTTATTATATCCCTATAACACCTCATGAGGATTTGGCAACCGAGTTTTGTTTTTTCAAAATAAATATGCACACCGTATATCAGTGAACTATGGTTATTGATCCATTCCTCCCGTTTTTTGTTTTGACGGTGTACAAAATCATTTCTTTGCCTACTCACATATTTTGCCTGGTTTATGCACACTTCCAAAACACTCTATAATTTCTGAGAATATTAAGCATTTGGGCTTATTGAAGTAATGTAATTCAGTGATCCAAAAATAGCGTACTTACTTTTAAAATATGTATATTTAAAAGTTTTAAAAAAATTAAAGAAAATATTTCAAAGAAGATTGAGGTACTACTCATAGAAGAACTCAAAGACCGACGATCATGCCTATTCAACGATTATCTGCGAGTAAGATGTTTTCTGAATGTATTTTCCCGAGTTATTTAATTTGAACGCTTCCACATCCTGCGATATATTATGCTGATGTAGTATCCTTTATCCGAAACGTCTGGGCCAAAAGTCTCTAAATTTGTAGAGTATCTGAATGTTTAGAGCAGTGATTCCCAACATTTTTATGTCTAGCCCAACCCTTTAGACTTTAGAGGATCTTCAGACCTTACGTATCCCGCAGGCCTAAGAAAAACGTAAATAATGCTAGTAAAATCCTTTATACAGATATTTTTTCTTTCTCTTTTCCTGCAACTCTAGAAAGTCTGGAAGATGACTATGACGTCCGTTTATTTAATTTGCAATTTTTTCTTCCTTTTCTGTAAAGTTGTTCTAGTCGTTTTTTATGCAAAGGCATTCAGGTATCGGAATTTTTTGATGGCGCAAAAGGCATAGTGTTCTTCAGCAAAATATCAAACAGTAGTTATAGAGTTTTTGTTTCTTCTTTTCACTTTTGTTAAATCAAAATTCGGAGTAGGTTATATACTATATGCGTATCTTTTTCGAGCCATCTTAAAAGCAAACATCGTAAACTAAATGATCGTAGATAGAATCATCTCTTTTAATCTTTAAAGGGAACATTTGAATAATGTTTTTCACGATATCAAGAAAAAATATCATGTTGCTTTGGTATTTTGTAGTCGTCTTCTAGAGAAAATTCTACTACAGTGACTTACTGCAGTTGATCTTAAAACAGTGTCACTTTTGAAGTTTAGAGTAAAGTATTTTAAATATACTCTTGAGCAAGCGAAATATTTTCTGTAAGTTTTCTTACCGCTTCAGTAGGCTGAATCTTTATGCTTTAAAAATACAGGATTCATAGTACTAAGTAAAATTCTGAAGCTTTTTTCAATTGATCACAAGTTTAGGGTACGGCAGTCCATTAAAAAGCGTGTCCATGCGATGTTACGGTAGAGTCATTTTCCATTTGTTTACAAACATATCTACTTCACCAAATTTTTGTATATGAGTGGGATTTTCGTGTTTATAGATGGTATATAGTACAAAAGCATCAACACATACGGAAACATGTTTACTCTTGACATATCCACTAAAAATTAGTTATATGTTTAGTATGTGTAATAATAGGTATTAAAGTCAAATAAAAACATTCATGGTGAATTATACTAAACATGATTTTTTTTCCAGGTGTATCGAAAGCGCTATATTGCAGCCATGATTATATTCATCTGGTGCTTTGCTACAGCCATGATCCTCCCCACACTGTTCGGCAAATGGGGTCGATTTGGCTATGATCCGGCCATTTTGAACTGTTCTATACTGGAAATCAATGGTCAATCATCTAAAACCTTTCTTTTCGTATTTGGGTTCGTCGTTCCCTGCCTGGCCATAGCCATTTGTTATGCACGAATCTTCTGGGTAGTAAGGAAAAGCAGAACAAGGGTTCAGAAACACTCTGCTTCCGAGACAAGCGCTCAAAGAAAAGACCGAGAAGCCAAGAGGAAGAAAGAAGAGTGGAGAGTTACTAGGATGGTGCTCATTATATTCTGTTCTTTCCTACTGTGTTATCTGCCCATCACCATCGTAAAAGTAAGATTTTCTCTTAATTCTAAAGTTGTAAGTCAAACTTGAGGATTTTCCGAAATTGGGAAAAATAATTACAATGGATTATTTCAGTATCTAGAAATCTATACTCATAATGGTCTAATATTCCATGCAAATGTTAAACAAGTGTATGTTACTATTGTCTTTGTTCTTGTTTCTGTTGTTGTTGTTTCTAATGCCCCCTGGGAGGATGTTCCAAACCATGTCCATATAGACTTCGGGCAGATGTGAGCGGCTCCTGTTTTGTATGGCCCCACAAGGGTCGAAGTCCGTCTTAGCTAGTTGCCTCCTCAATTTTGACAGAGCAACCCCAGGGCTACATCTGGGGGGATCGGACCCTCTCCCAGGATCCACTCTCTCTGACCTCACAGAGGGACTTTTCGGTCGATGGATTTAACGTGCTCATATTCGGTCTAGACATGGAAGTATTTAATGACGCGCATCGGGATTCGATCTGAGGACCCTCAGCACCGGCGGATCCTCAGCACCCGGATTTGCTGAGGACCTCAGCAAATCCGGCGAGCTGTCACAAGGCCACCTCGAATCTCCTCATGTTTCTGTAAATTGGGGAAGTTTTTTTTATGTTAAAATCAATGAACTACTCGTCTTAATAAAAGTCATTTTTTTTAATTGAAAAGGGAAAGAGAAAAGGTTTTGTAAATTCTTTTTGAAACTAGACTTTGGATTTTACAGTACTTGAAACTCATGCTTGTGTTTTAAAGCTATTTAATTAAAGACTTCTCTACAAATTACTCTTTTTATCACAAAAGAAAGTCGATTATAAGATACTCTAAAAGGTTTCCCTTGAAAATTTTCTATCTAAAACTTTTGAACTTTTAGAAGGATATTATAATAAAGTGAAGTAAAGGAATTTTGTTACTTCAGTCATCTTAAAGGACGCTAAAAACTAGACATTTTCTTTAAATTCAAATCTATATCATGCAAAGAAAAAGAAGGAACAAAACATATAGTTTGAGACAACTTCCACGCCCCCATCTGATAAAAATCTAAAATACGTGCGAGTTGCTTAAAAATTGTGAAAGGATATGCTTTGTTGAACTCAATGCTCTTTCACATATAATTTTCTAATGCCAAATATACCTTAAAATCCATTTAAAGATGCTCATTTGTTCTCCTCTATTACCCGAGATTCAGGCTTTTTATATATTTCACGCGAATATGCTTCAAAATCGCCTTGTTACCTCACTTATCTTTACTAACGAGCTAGACATATTGAAAAACATAAAAAGAGCTCAAGAAATAAACATGCTTCACGTATTCATTGTATTATACAGAAATGACATTAGTTGAAATTCAATTTTATGCTCAATTTAATATGACTTATCAAGTTGATATACTTTGTTATAGTTGATTTTATGTCAGGAGTAGAAAGATCTGTGTTAGAAAGGTAAAAAGATGTGGGGAAGAATTGCGGTGGCTTTTATACTATGTTTATATTCCGTGAAGACAGAAAAAGTAGGAAGAATTTCATATAGATATTACTTGATGAGTTTACACCGCTTCTTAAGTATGATGACCACTTCTATTTTCCTACAACAATTTCTGTTATGTAATGTGAATTTACGAACAAAATTTCTATTCTTTATTTGGCTTTAATTCCTTGTGATACAGTATTTATTTTATTTATTACACATCAATTAAATTATCTCAGAGTTAATTTCCTTGATCAAATATTTCTTTAAACAACTCAAAAAAAATTATTTTTCTTTTCTCTTTTGATAAAAATAAGGTTTAAATAATTAAAAGAAAGAAATATGATATCTAATTTCCTCGTTGAAAGAATTGATATTTAAGGTCAGAATGGTAAAGACTATTATAGAAAAAGATATTTTACGTCTTTCAGGGAAATTGCTTCTATACAATGGTAAGGAAAATAGTTTGAAATCAGAAAAATATTTTAAAAAATCCTCATATCACTAAAATAGTTCTGTTGGTTGAATACCGACCTCAAGGTTAGAAAACCAGGGTCTTCTTGGTAAACGGTTTTTGCGGCACTAAATAATTCATCTAAAAAATTACCTGAAATTCATCATAATAACTTTAAGTGATCCATGAAAAAAAAAATGTATGTACAAGCATTAATTTTTTTCCTAAAAATGAATCTTTATTTAAAAATTACTTCACATATGAAAAACACACCAATAATTTTCAAATTTAGCTTTTAAATATTTTGTATATAACTGCTCAACCAACAGCCCTTCTTGCCAAATTTTTTTCAGTTTTCCGGATCGATAAGGATTTTTTTATAAAATTTTTAATCCTTTAAAAGGGAAAAAAGCTTTTTTTAAGGATAGTTTTTGCTTTAGGGAAAATATTTTCAGAATTTTTCCTCTAAACCAAAAACTGTGACAAAACGGTGTAATGAAATTAGAAGAAAGGAATTTAGTGTAAAGTTTTATACCAGCATCTCGAGAGAATTTTAGGTAAATACTTTTAAGATTTATACAATATAATTTTAGATATATATATAAAAAATTTTAGATATATACTTTTAGATATATAATTTCAAGAATTTCCACCTTTAAAGTTGGCAATTCTTCAAATTTTCCATTTTGAGATAGACTTAAAATTCAAATATGTGGCAAGGTAGCATACACAGTGTAATATAAAAATTCTATATCTGGCAATGTAGTCGTCGTAGAAATCTGTATTATTTCATTCTAGACGTTATATACTATTTGAACCCAAAGGGGAAAAAATGTGCTCTTTTTATAACTTTCTTGCCCTTAGATGAGCTCAATATTCTGAGCTTCAAGGCTGTTCATTGCGTTTTAAAGCTATTTATTAATTTTCCTTCGGCTCGAAAGGGTCCCTTTGATGAGAAAGCGATACTTTGTAAAATACAGAATTCTTGTCGAAAATGCATAATAGGAACGCATAACAGCTTTTGAATATCCACAAATAAATAAATAAAGAAAGAAAAGAAAAGGGTGGCAACGAGTTTCTAACTAATTAATAGTTCTTCATTGGGCAGAAGAGCATTTACAGTAGCATTAGGCAGAGGTGTCATTGTCTCTATGAACAATTCCTAATTTTAGTGAATTTCCCATACAGACAATTACACCTAATGCTCTAGTTGCCATCCTTTTACTTTTTATTATGGATACAAGCTGAATACTCGTGCTTCGCTACGGAGTACATTCAAATTAAATACAACGGTCAATGAATGCAATTAATGCCCCCCCCCCCCAAAGAAAAAAAATATCTATATATATATATATATATAAATCGTAACGGATATTTTTATAGACAAAATAATATAGAAAAAAATATTCAAATTAAACACAAGGTCAATGTATGCAATTAATTTGTATGTTTAATATCCATAAAACATACTCATTTGAATTTAATTCTTAAAAAAATATCCATCTCAATTAGTGGTTAAATTTTATCTTTTACTACATTTTAATATTTTTATGTCAATTTATTTCATTGTTATGTACGTGATGCAAAATTAATTTAAAGTATCACAAAAAGAAAAGAAACCACTTGATCAGCATTTAATAAATTAAATTCTAAAAATTAATCTTTAAAAATTCACCAAAAATCAAAAATGGAGGTAAAGATTCGAAAAAGATTTCATTTTAAAGGAATTTTTATGATCTATCTCGTGATGCAAATTTTATAACCCTCAGATTATTATTTTAAATGCAAACTTTAAAAAAGTTACAAAAACAGCTTAAAATTTAATTTAAAAAAATCTAAGAATTTTTCAAAAATATTTCTTAGTGCACCCCTACACTATAAAAAGAATCACCCTGCAAAATTTCAGCCCTTTAGGTCCAGCGGTTTGGTCTGTGCGTTATCTGTCAATCAGTCAGTCACGGAACACTTTTATATGTATACTAGCTGAAAACCCGCGCTTCGCTACGGAGTACATTAAAATTAAATACAACGGTCAATGTATGCAATTAATGCCAAAAAAAATAAATATATAAATTTATAATAAATGCGAAGATCAATGTATACAATTGATGTTAAATATATATATATATATATATATATATATATTTATTTATTTATTTATTTATATTTATAAAAAAATCGTAAGGGATATTTTTTTTTTTTATAATATCCTATCGTCTGCTGCATTAGAAAGAAAAAAAAATATTTTTTTTGTCTATTTAGTTGTTATGCACGTGACGATAAATTTATTTAAAGTACCAGAAAAAGAAATCACGTGATCACCATTTAATAAGTTAAATTCTAAAAATTAATCTTTAAAAATTCACCAAAATCAGAAAATTGAGGTAAAGGTTCGAAAAAGATTTCATTTTAAAGGAATTTTTATGATCTTTCTTGCGATATAAATTTTATAACCCTCAAATTATTATTTTAAATGCAAAGTTAAAAAAAGTTACAAAAACAGCTTTCAAATTTAATTTAAAAAAATCTAAGAAGAATGTTTCAAAAATCTTTCTTAGTGCACCCCTACACCATAAGAAGAATCGCTATGCAAAATTTCAGCCCTATAGGTCCAGCGGTTTGGTCTGTGCGTTGTATGTCAGTGAGTCAGTTACGGAACTGTTTTATATATATAGACTAGCTGAAAACCCGCACTTCGCTACGGAGTACATTCAAATTAAATACAACAGTCAATGTATGCAATTAATGCCAAAAATAAATAAATAAATAAATATACAGTAAAAATTGTTTATAAGAACACCGGATATAAAAACATATCGCTTAAAAGAACGGAATTATTAGTTCCCGGCCAATTCTCATGTGTTATAATTGATACAAAATCCGGTTATAATAACATCGTTAGTAAGAACATATCGCTTTTAGTGACTTTCAATTAATTGGTGTCTGGGAAAATAAATCGCTTATAAGAGCATGTTAATTGTGAACGGACGGGAAGTAGCAGCACGTTGTTCTTCAACCATTTTTTTAATGTAAAATAAAACCCAACTCTCATGAACTAATTCGGCTGTGGTCAGCCCTCATAAAGGTTGCCCTCATAAAGGGGTTGCTAAAAAAGTGTGCCTCCAGAAAACCGTCAAGAAAAGAAAACTAGGGGTATGGGCACCTAGTTCACTGCACCTAGTTCACTAGTGAATGGGACATAATGATCGGAAGTGCTCACCCCGCCAAGCCGCGTATTTCCAAAAACGGTAACTTTTTGACAGTATCTGGCAACTTGGCGAAATTTCGATTCTAATAGCTGGATCATGAAGCTACTAGATATTGCAACCCCGAACTTACAGTAACCCGTTTTTGTAGTCGCAACGTGCGCCATGTTGACAAATTCAAAGTGGTTGATATTCTCTTCATTATTGATGGTAGTGCAGTTCATAATTTTCTTTGATAGGTTTCAATTTGAAACTATTTGGTACGAGCATTATATTAATATTAACTCTAAGCTATATTTTTGTTACTTTTGCATTTAACGTCAATATTGAACAGTATTTTGACTAACATATGTTTTAACAACTTATACGTTTTAAATTTCGTATAATGAGTTGTTATACATTATTCAAACGCAGATTTTATATATTTTTATAGTAAGACAATATTAAACATATTAGGTGCAGTACAAGTAATGTTATGTATCCAGTGCGAATACTGATAATATATAATGTCATTTAGAATGTGAAAACTAAATTCTTTGCATGTTTTATGTATTTCATCTTACGTTATTTTGTAGTTTTGTACTTTTTCATTTAACTAGTGTTATGTATTATAACTTGCAAATTATTATTTTCTTTTTTTAAACTAATAATTTCATTACCATATCATCTCATGATTGAAAACTTTTGATTCACTATTGTAATTTGGAGGGCAGTTTTGTTTAAAACGTGCACTGTGCCTGTTACGTCAGAAATTCAATATGATGAAGTGTCACACAGAAATTTAAAAAAATTCCCAAAAGATATTATAAACCTGCAAATTTTGTAGGGTGTATTAGGAATTTTTTCAGCATTCTGTGCATGTATAATCTTATAATCAAAAAATGCCTTGCGAGCAATTAATTGTATTGCTTCTATAAAATCAATTGATAATTTTGTTTCATATTTTCTATTACACCAATTGATGCACTATTAAGGAACCATGTTCTGTAGAATGATATTCCTTGCTATGTCATGGTATGTGCATAGGTGGTTTGTTGACAATTGGCGTGAAATGCTAAAGTCACCTCTCAGAGCCTGTGTGTTTGCTATACAATAGACTAATGATAAATACTTGGTCATGCATGAAGTATAAAATGATTATAGCAATGAAACAAACTCCGACAAATCTGCCCTTGATAAACTATGCTTCAGCATCATGGTAAACAAAAAGGTCACTATGAAACCCTTTAAGGGGTCTATAAGTTTGAGATTGAAGTAAGCTTAAAGAAAATAATAGACCAGCTGACTTACTTTTGCTAAGAAAGAAGCAATAAAACTCCTTCAATTTGAGATTTTATTGAATTGTTAAATCATATTTTGGTGTTTTTAAAATGAACATACATACGGAATTATTTTACATTCAATACATTGTTAATTATATTTTGTTGTAAACATCTTTTCTGCTTCACTATTTTTCTCTTGGTCAAATTATGTTAGCATTTAGCTGGTACTCTAATATTACTCCAAATAAGCCCTTCATGTCGTCGAGAAATTGAAGTGAGCTGTATATTAATCTTTGTTTTGTAGTGAATTGATAGTTTGTATATTTTTTAGAGTTTGTGTGAGATGGGCAACAGTTGCTTTATCAGCATTCTGCTTCAAAAGGTCATTCATGTATTTGCATGAATTCTTTTGTGATTAATTTTTCCACTGATATTGTAAGTATCAGTTTCTACACATGTTGTTCTGGGAGGGATATGCATCTTTGGTGGTTCTTCAGGTTTTTGTAAAGTTGCAAAGATATCCAATGGCAGGCAGTTATCACTTAGTGCCAAAACTCGTAATAAATATCTTTCTTCGCTGTTGATAGGAAGAGCATTCGGTAATTTTTTTTTGTTTTGTTCTATTAGAAAACATTGGCGTTTATACAAAGCTCCACTCCTTCCAGAATAGCATGTACAAACACAAATATTTGCATTAACAACATATGAAACATTATCTGTTGGGCTTTGAATTAAAAAAAATTATTTAACCCCATACCATAATGCTGAATTAAACCAATGCTACAGCATTATATGCTCTTGTTTTGCAGAGAACATCTTTTACAATTCTTACAGATATTTCTGCATAGTGATACAGATACTCCTGCAATACAGATACTCCTGCAATAGCAGCTTGCATTGTCAACTTATATATAGCATGGGTACTTTTGATGATCAATGTCTGTTTCATTAATATTGTACACCAAAACATGCACATGAGATTTTACCAGCAAATACTCTCTAGAAGACTAGGAAATTAACCATAACCTTCAAGAGAACATCAGCTAGTATTAGAAACAAAACCAGTCCTTGACTGGTACGTTGGTGTCTGCCCTGGTAGAGCTGAGCAGACTGCAATCTCTCGGCCACTTGAGGTGCTTAAAATTTTATATGGACAAAACAAAACCTTCCCCACTTGTAAAACGTGTAATAATGAGCAGGCCACTCCTGGTCACATTCTAACTTGCTTAAATTTATCTAGGGAGGACTTTATTACTGACCCTTGCGTATTAATGGACTTGCTGAGGATATAAGGACTCATGAACCAGGTCAAGTGCCGCTAGACCAGGAGGGATTAGAAACAACAGAAATAAAACCATATTTTCTTCACTTATGAATACCGAGAGAAATACAAAAGGTGTATTAAAAATGCTAAATGATTCATTGAGATATAAGTTAAAAATACTATTTTAAAATTTAAAGCATTATTAAGCTACTTTACGATCCCAAGGAAAAAGGCTCATGAGCCAGAGCACTTAAAAAGCTTACACAGATATAATTCACATAAATTTACTTCATAGTCAAGAGAGCTTAAAAATTTAATTTAGATTAGATTTAGATATGCACCTATAAGTTATATCAGTTGAGATTAGCAAATCTTAAAATTATTTTTAAATTTTGGTAAGTATTTTAAACGAAACAGGAAGTATTATTTCTTATATTTTATAATCAATTTGTCTTCTAAAAAAGATTAGGAAGGTGAAGGTCCCTTTTTCAATAAATTCTATAATAAACTATGTTTGATATTATAACATAACTCTGATGCTAGAGCTGTTTGTAGGATGAAAGGAAAAAAAAAGAGACAACTAGCATCCTTTCATGATGAGAGCTAATTCTCGTATTACAGGTCTGAACCATACACATATATGTCTAATGAATTTACATAACATATGAACTGTAAAAGATTAGATTTTAAAATATGAATAAAAGAAACAACTATATAAAAAAGATATAAAATGATAATGCTGTTCATCATATCAAATCTATAACACAAATAAGCCAAAAAATCTATAATATAGATAAAAGAATTAAAGTAAAAACTTATGAGTACTATTCTCATAATTTTTTTGTTTCAATTACAATATCTTTAAATTTGTCACACTTTGAGTTATTCTCATAACATTAATTCAGTAAGCAATGTCCTTTTTATGCAGAAACCAAACAAAATATATAATACATTAACCAAAAATTTCATTGACAGAGTCAGATCTGAATGTGAATAAAAGAACAAAACAAACCAACAAACCTTCTAGAATGCCATCGATTATTATTGGTTCTGTGCATTCGGCCAGAGTTCAGTAAATATCTATAGTAATTATTTTTAGTCACATAAGCACATATCACCAATTTAGAAATATTTTCTTGATGGACAGATCACTTGAAAACGATTTAAAAAATGGCGGGTAATATCGGCTTGAGCATAAAATTTGGCGATAAAAACAATGTAGCATGTTTGTCGCCAATATCAATCCTTGGAGCCGAAATTTCGCCAAGTTGCCAGATACTGTCAAAAAGTTACCGTTTTTGGAAATACGCCGCCAAGCCAGTTCCCCAAAACTTCCACCCACCAGTGGAGTACGATGAGAAAAATTTATGAGGTGCGGAACCAACCCAAACGGCAGCAGAAATTCCAGACTAGTGACGAGAGGAAAGAGTGCAAAGCATTTACAACTCTTTCTACAGCCGACAAGTCATCACAGTCTGTACCTCCGTAGTCTGTACTTCCACATATTTAATGATGAGTTCAAAACGTAAAACTTTCACGGTTGAGGAAAAAATTCGTATAATTTCCAGATTAGAAAACGGTGAAAAAAATGGAGCATTAGCCAACGAATTAAAGGTGAGTCATGCCACGATTTCAAATATTTTTAAAAAGAGAGAAAAATTAAAAGAAGAATTTGAAAAAGATTGGACTAAAATTAAGAAAATTCGAAAAAGTCCACATGCTGACATAGAAGAAGCCCTTTTGCAATGGTTTAAAATTCAAAGGAGTGCCAACATTCCCCTAAGCCAGTGGTCGGCAAACTCATTAGTCAACAGAGCCAAATATCAACAGTACAACGATTGAAATTCCCTTTGAGAGCCAAGTTTTTAAAACTTGAACTATATATGTTTGTACATTGTTTATTAGGATACTCCTAAGCTGACCTCTGCTAAAAACGTCCTCAACCTGATTGAGGTACGTTCGCTGAGGTCGACCCCTTCCAACTCTCCCATCCTCACTCGTCTTGTATACTTATTTGGTCTATCTCCTTTCGTTCATCCTCTCTGTATGTCCAAACCATCTCAATAAGACGACTTCTCAATTTATTCTTGATAAGGTTCATGCTTGAAAATGATTGTTCGCATGAATATGTAGACCCGAATAAGGAAAGAACAGCAAACGCTAGTTTTTTCAGCTGATTATTTGAGTCAGGAATACTTTTCCAGGTGTTAAAAATCAACATATCTTCATTCTCCAGGTCTTTCAAAGCAGACCACTTGTACTGTGAACTAAGTTCACATTTGTTTTTCTTCAATATTTCAAGATCAGCACAAAGACGTTTAAATTTCGAGCTCCGCAATTCTTTGTTTTTTAAATCCAGCAGCTGCATTTCAAAGTTGCCAATGTCGATATTAAAGGGAGAAAAAATTAATTATGTTACAGTAGCATTATGAGGTTTTTTAACAAAGGCTAACGTCGCTTTGCTGTTTCTGACTTCCTGAAACCTGTTGAGAAAAGCTTCCCTCATATTTAAAAGTGTTGTTTTGAAATAGCAAATGTCAATATCAGAATTATTTTCTTGGTGATGTTTCAACAGGCTCGGAAAGCGAATCAAAGTTTGTCTTTCAAAATCTTGAGCAAAAGAGATAATGATGAATGATGCAATGATATGTAAGTATCTCGTGATTAAATTTTTCTTTCAAAATAGCAACAAACCCGTTTATTACGCCTGTCATACTTTTCGCCCCGTCTGTTGAAATTGAGACAATTTTATCTCGTGGAATATGATGTTTTTCAACGCACTGAATTACAGCATTTGCTATATCTTCTCCACGTGTTTGACCTTTGAGTGGTAATAATCCTAAAAGTTTTTCTTTAGGACCTGTAGATGAAATGAATAGTACAAAAAGTGAAACTTGCGCTGTATCATTTTATGTCACAAGACTCCTCAACTGCTATTGATAAAGCTGAAACCAATTTAAGATCTTCGACTTGCTGGTTGGTTATATTCAAAGATATTTTGCCTGTTCTATCTTTCACTGTTTTAGCAGACAATGGTAATTCTTTAATTTTTTTAGAATATCTTCTATGTTCTTAAAATCCCGGAATAGCTCTTCGGATGCATTTATAAAACAACTTTTTATGTATTCGCCGTCTGTGTATGGTTTTCCTCTCTTAGTAATGTCTTGACTAACCACAAAACTTGCAATATTAACATTGTTGAAAGATTGCATCCAGTAATTAAATACAGAATTTGATTTTTCTTGACTCTTCTGAAGTTCCTCAGCTGCTTTCTTCCTTGCATCACCAACAGAATCTATATATATAAAACGCGTAGGTATGCGGCACAAAAATCGACGATATTTCTACACTCCGAATGGCAACGGCTGCCACTACCAGATGTAAACATTACCGGCCGTCCGCAATAAGGCGAAAAGTCGCAACGTCAGTTTTCATCTGTATAGATGACGTCATGATCGGGTGGCAGAAAACAGAAGCAGTTTCTATGCGTTTGCATGTGTTTTTGGACGATACCTTCATTTTGAGTTAAATAATTTAAGTTTATTTATAAAATTCCTCATATTAGTTGTGTGTAACAGGTATTTTAACACTTTTTTTCAATATTTCGCAAGGTTTAAGAGAATATAATCATTCTTTGAGAATGATTATTATTATGTTGAGATATGTATAGATATCAGGATACGTTACTTCAGGCCAGCGTCTTGCATCGTATCTCCAGTATTCCTCTGTCAATAAATACGGGTCATACTGAATAAACCTTTCCCTGCTGTACCTGAATGTTTAATTTAGTGATATACCTTTGTTTAGATACCGTATCTAAAGACTTTGCGAAATCTGAGAGCATTTTATTCAACAAGCTGTAAGAATGCCCATTGAGCGCCATGTTAAATTATGCAATGATTTGCCACTCCTTGCCAAACAAGAAGTAAAATCTGCAAGAGTTGAGATGTGTGACATGCTGCGAGACATTGCCCTATTTGCTACCGCGTGTCAACGTGGATTTATGCACTGAAATCAGGAATGCTCGAAAGCGAGCTGCCCGATCAAGTGAAAATTGGGAGCAGTCTCAAGAAAGAAAGCGAAGAAATAATTTATTGAGAAAGAGGCGTATAAAAGAGAGAGCATAAATGATCACGAGGCTAGGCTTAACCGACGCCGGCATAGCAACCGATAGCCAGTAATAGGTAAATTTTCTACTTTTTTTTCAGTACTTGCAAAATTTTTACTCCATTTTATAATTGAAGAAATCTTCCCAACAATTTATTATTTGATATGATTAAGTGTTGATATCTAAATTGTGAACAATAGTACATACAAAGAGGGATGCAATCCACACTATATTTTAGTACTTGCTGAATTTTTACTCCATTTTTTTAACTGAAAAAAATTTTCCCCAACAATTTCTTATTTGATGTAATGATAAAGGGGAGATATCTTAATTTTGAAAAATAGTACATACAGAGAGGGATATGTAATTTTTAAAATCACTGGTTGGGTTTCTCAGTCTAATCTTTAACTCTGTTCTCAAGTAATGGAAACTCGCATTTTTTAGTCAAGATGTTTTAGAATCAGCCTTATGAAGAATACCCGTATAACAATGTATGTTTATGATGACAGGTAATGGTAACATTCCTTAAATATGTTACTTTCAGTTGAGTTGTTTTGCAAAAGAAAATATAAAACTAAAAGCGACCATGCTAGTCGCGCAGCGAGTAGTATTTATTATTGAATGACACGTGTTTAGTCATAAAGTTTCTCTCTAAATTTAATTTTTTTTGTTATGAGTCAATTTTTCCTTACAAAAAAGACAGGTCGGAAGGCCATTTAAGTTTTGAATAAACGCGAAAGTCTCGGTCCATTTAACTCTAAATTCACGGTTTCCGTCTTCCGTTTTTCTGTTTCTTCTTTGTAGCCATGTCAAACAGGGCACCTAGAAAAATGTTTCATTTTATAACTGCCGTAGATAGAATAGCATTACTTATTCAATTTACAAATTTATATTATTTTATATATTTTTAACCCCAATGAATAATCACAACATATTTTCTTACTTCCAAAACGGCAATAATAATAAAGCTACCAACATAAAATAATTACAATTCTCAAAGTAATGGCTAAAATATCTGTAGGATTCACAGCTTGTTGAAAAAATACAGGTAACTTTATGGCCCACTAGTGGGCGGTAGGGACCAGATTGACTACCACTAGTCTACACTTAAGTCTCCTATAACGCGATTAATTCGTACTGCGCTATATGGAAACCGTATTATAAGAAACTCAGAATTAATTCAAATCAGGAAATGCGTTCTATGGAAACCATGTTATCAGAAACATAGAAATAAGATAAATCAGATAAATTTATACCGCGTTATATGAAAACTACTGCTGCGTTATATGGAAACCGCGTTATAAGAAACTCAGAATTGATACAAATTATATAAATTCGTACTACGTTATATAGAATCTCGTAAATAAATAAATTGTCATTATAATTAATAAACGAGATTGACGCTACTTTGAAAGCGTTCAAGCATGACCGACCGTGACGATGCGTGTTAGAACAAGTGAGATCAAGTTAGTACCAGTTTGAAAAAAGTTAGAACTTGTATTACGGCAAATAAAAATTTTACGTAGATGTTCTCTAATGTTATACGATTCCAATAACGTAAATTAAGGAAGTCAAAAGAACTTTATTACACATACGTCTGAACACATTTAAAGACAATCTTAGAATAAATTAAAAGAGAGTAATGCTTTATTGTTTTCTCATTTTGAGGGAAATTCCCTGATAACTGGAATTCATAAACAGGGAAATACCCCATAAATGTCAACTACGAAAATGTAACTCATCAAATAAGTGCTGCCATAGATAAATTTTTCAAGCCATTTGAGTTGTTGGAATGTTCTTGTATGAAAAACGCGTTATAAGGACAGCTGTCACAATTTCCGCTCCGCATTTTATGGAAATCGCGTTATAAAAACATCGCACTTTAGGAGACTTCACTGAATTAGGTTTATTTATTTATTTATTTTTATCACCATAAGTATTAAATTATAAATATAAATTTAACACCGGTTACTTTAAATTACTATCTAAACTAAGGTACCTGTAGACTTACATTTAAAAAAAAATTCTTTCTCACCTCTTGTTTCTTCTGTAATGCATTCTGTATCTTCGGTGGGTTGCTGGGTTAGCCAGGAAGACATACAAAAAGAACCGTCTTTTGCTTCAGCATATTTCCTCCTTTTTTCCTGCCTTTTTGCGGATCCACTTTTATAAGTCCTTTTCATAGTTTTTTTTTTATGTAAATACAGATTTGTATTTCAACTGTTAACTAGGAATACGTGATTTTCGTATTTACGAAACAGATGTGAATAAATGCGAAATTTGCCGATATGAGCGAATAAATGCGAAAATAATTTTTTTACTACTTTTCGGCGAAAACTAGCTAATAAACGGCTATTTAAGCAAAATCAGTTAATAATAGTAATAATTTATTGAGATAATTGCTTAACTAAGACCATACACGGTCTTTCACTGAGAGATCTAACTCTCCTTCGGTTTTTGCTCAAAATTTCACCCGGACAGTTTGCTCGTACCGGAATCGAACCTAAAAATATAACAGTAAAAATCAACCGATCAGATTGCTTTCTCGAGAGTGTTCTCTTTCGTCATGAACTCTCTCTCCACTCAGGGTCATCTTCCTTTGTCCTTCCACACACCGATTCTGGGGGGCTCAAATTGTCGCAAGCCAACCCCCTCTCTCGTTTTCCCCATGCTTGGACACTCTGTGGTGCAGGTGGCCAAGTAGAAGAGGTTCAAAGGAAGCCCCTTATCTTACCCCGCATTTACACAGCCGCGAATCAGCTACCCCTCGTCCATTCGCGAAACATCAGGCACACTCCAGGAGCGTGACTAATCGACCCGAATGACCGTTCTCACATTCCCGCCTCTCGCAACTTCCCGACGCCATTCACCCCTTTGACCTTTGACCCCCTCCCCGTCGCCATAGACTCGGGCCAGATAAACCGCTCTCCAACGTGGGGGAGACGTGGAACTCGTCCTCGGGCTTGAAAAACCGCTCCCGAAGCGATCGTCACGATTGGGAAGGAGAATAGCGGGGTTATCTGCAAGGGTTCCGTTTACACACCCATTTTTCACTCTTCCCCGCTATTCGACCCTCCTCGTTCACGACTGTGTAAATGCGGAGTGAGAAGAGTGGGTGGTTATTGCTTCACACACATCTAAAAACAAACGGGGAGGGGAGATGCTGTCCCACGTTGGTGAATCCGTTGGGGCCTGTGCACAATGAGACTACTGACTGCTGGCTCGCTTAACTGGCTCCTGAATTGCGCTCGTCTCTCCGTGACCTTTGGTATTGAAGATTTTCGGATTTCGAAGGTCACGGCCTCCCCCGCGCTGCTTATCCAGTGGCCCAACCGAACGACAGCGAGTGGAGGGGAAAGTGTCGCTGGTGGGGGTACCTTGGAGGGAAGGCAAAGTGCTTCGGACAGAGGCAGGTGGACTGTCCGAATTAAAAACCGCAGGGGTATGGATTTTAACTACAATTATGGATTTTACTCAGAGCACTTGCCTAAAGTTAAAGGTCCATAAACACCAACTAAGTATGCAAAAACAGAAATGAGAAAACCAGTCATCACGAAGTTTCAATCACACGTGGTATTTTGTGGAAGAGCCACACTGAAGGGGCCAAAGAGCCACATGTGGCTCGCGAGCCACGGTTTGCCGACCACTGCCCTAAGCGGACCGATTTTGCAAGCGAAAGCAAATGAATTTGCGAAGCTCTTTAAAAAATATGATTTCGTTTGTTCAGCTTCGTGGATCCAGAGATTTCGGGAGAGGCATTCCATTGTGTTCTGGAGAATCAGTGGAGAATCGAAGGTTTTTGCCACCAGGAGTTTCTGATAACTGTCTTAAAACCATTTGGACTGCGTTAAGAGAAGGCTATGAAGACCATGAAATCTTCAACGCTGATGAAGCTGGGCTATTTTATAGGATGACCCCGGATAGGACATTGCGTTTCAAACACGAAAACTGCAGTGGTGGTAAGCTTTCAAAAGAAAGGATAACAGTTATGGTTGCTGCAAATTTAACTGGAACTGAAAAATTGAAGCTTTTAGTGATCGGGAAATACAAAAATCCGAAGGCATTTAAAAATATATAATCGCTGCCAGTTGATTATCATTCGAATTCTAAAGCTTGGATTACGGGAGAAATCTTTGAAAACTGGTTACGGAAGTGGGACCAAGAACTTATTAAACAAAAAAAGAGAATTCTTCTTATTGTGGACAATTGCCCAGCCCACCCTCCGGTTCAAGGTCTTCATGCCATTAAATTAACTTTTCTTCCTCCCAGCACAACTTCCGTATTACATTCAGAAGATCATTTGAATGAGTTTTCTTGCCCGAGTTTAAAAGAAATGTTTTCAGCAATCAATACCGTTAATAAATTTTTAGCTTGCAATGACGATTTTGTGAAGGATCCGATAAAAAAACTGTTAAAGAACTTGTCGCGATAACCAAAAATTCTTTTTATTTACAAAAAAAAAAACTAAACAAACAAATATTACTGACTTTTTTTCGGTAAATCAATAAACATGTAAAAACAAAATATTGCATTATATGTATGTACATTCATAATAGCTACATAATTTTATTCATTTTTCTTTTTAACATTTTTAGAACTCTGTATTTGAAAAAGTTTAAAAAAACATATCTATATGAAAATAAGCAATTTTTTGAATGTCATGTTTCAGGTGTAAATAGAAATTATGTGACAATGAATTTGGTATTTTCAGCAGTTTTAAGTCATCTATCGGTTATAAAAACTATCGATTATAAGAACCAGTTTTTAAAGTCCCCTGGATGTTCTTATAAACGATTTTTACTGTATATATAATAAATACGACGATCAATGTATATAATTGATGTAAATAAAACAAAAAAATATATTTATAAAAAAATCGTAAGGGATATTTTTATAGACAAAATAATGTAGAAGAAAATATTCAAATCAAATGTAATAGAACATAATAAAGAAAAAGAATATAGTACAGTTAATATAGTACAGTTTGAGGAACATAATATCTTTTATTGTATTTTAATATTTTTTGGATAATGTCCAATCGTCTGCCACATTCGGAAGAAAAAAAATATTTTTTGTCAATTTAGTTGTTATGCACGTGACGATAAATTTATTTAAAGTACCAGAAAAATAAATCATGTGATCAGCATTTAATACATTAAATTCTAAAAATTAATATTTAAAAATTCACCAAAAATCAGAAAATGGCGGTAAAGTTTCGAAAAAGATCTCATTTTAAAGGAATTTTTATAATCTTTCTCCTGATATAAATTTTATAACCCTCAAATTGTTATTTTAAATGCAAACTTTAAAAAAAGTTATTAAAATAGCTTAAAAATTTAATTTTAAAAAATCTAAGAATAATTTTTTAAAAATCTTTCTTAGTGCACTCGTGCACTATAAGAAGAATCGCCATGAAAAGTTTCAGCCCTTTAGGTCCAGCAGTATGGTCTGTGCGTTGTATGTCAGTGAGTCAGTCAGTTACGGAACTGTTTTATGTACCTGGTATAAGAAATTAAGAGAATTTGCAGACTTGGTCGATTATTTCTAGAACTACTGTACCAACTGCACCCCTGAAAAGGCGAACATAGGGCTCCAAGACTTCATCCCTATACCTCACACCAGTCACAGTGCCTCTTTCAAAGACATGGAGAGGTGTGCGGCCATCCAACATGATGCCTGCCCAGACCATTAAACCTCCTCCGCCATAATGGTCGATTTCACGGACATTGGAGGGTAGGTAGCGGGTCCCTGGTTCTCTCCATATGAACGTACGGCGAGAATCGGTGTTTAGGCTGAACCGGGATTCATCAGTGAAGAGAACGGTCGCCCATTGATCCATACTGAAATCTCTATGCTCTCTGCACCATGATAAACGGATTCTCCTGTTCGTGTAAGTGAGCGGGACGCAAACAGCAGGTCTTCTTGTAAACAACCCTCTCTCATGAAATCTTTTGGAAACAGTCACCCTTGATACACGGGTTCCTGTGGCTGCATACAAGTCACGAGAGAGCTGAGAAGCTGTAGCACTCCTGTTACGCCTCGCTATAATCGACAAATGGCGATCTTCTCTGGCCGTCGTCGCTCTTGGACGACTTTTCCCAGGCTTTCTCTCGATGGATCCGGTATCCTGGAACTGTTTCCATAAGTTACACACGACGCTGGGCGTTAAATTGAACTCTCTACAAATTTGGACTTGAGATTGGCCTGCTTCTACCCTCTCCATAATTCTCCACCTAGTTCCATCATCTAAACGTTTGTGGTTACTCATTTTTACTGTTACAATTTCAAATTAACCGATTGCTGCAAAATTAACCCATCTATTAACCCATTTTTTTGTTTATTCTGCAACCGCTGTTTCATACCTTCTGACTTCAACGAGTCTTACGCACGATCATGCGCGTGTATTACAATTATTGAATGGTTATTTGTTTTGTATCAATGTATGTACATATCAAATTTCATTAAAATCGGTACAGTAGTTCTAGAGTTAATCGACCAAGTCTGCAAATTCTCTTAATTTCTTACACCAGTGTTTATAGATTAAGAAATTGTGAATTCCTGTAAAGAAATACTTTATCTCTGAAATTTTAGAGTGAAATCAGTGAATACCCTGTAAGTTAGACACCTTTAAGTGAATCCGTAATGTATGTCATGCATGATAACACCTATTTTAACCTTTGGCGGAAACTGAAAGAAATGACTATAAGTCTTCCAACGCATGAAATCCCGGATTCTCAGCACTTTCCCAGGTGAGCGAGTATATATTGCTTTTGTCCTGCTTCATTGTTCGCATCAGTCACGAACGTAAAATATAGTCCTCTGCACGTTAATTGTACATCATAAGATGGCTACTCTTCAGTAGTTACCGTGATTTTAGGGTTCGTGATCGAGAGAAGATATCCAATTATGTTTTTCAACGGTGCCGAAAGTTTCTGAAAAGCATGCAATCAAACGTACTAATGGTTAACAAAATCTGTCGAACCATTTAAAACACTTCTAATTTGCATTCTTAAAATTTTTGCAAGAAATGTATTTAAAAGCTGTTTTAACAAATTAAATATAGCATGAATAGTAGTATGAAGTTGTTTAGCATAGAATATATACTTCAACACAAACCATACAAAATCTGTATTTATTAGCTCATCTAATCACTAATTCCCAAAATTAAAATAAGCAGCAAATACTATAACCTCCCTTTTTTGGTACAGCTTATAGTTGTGAATCCTTGTATTCTGTATTTAGGTTGATAAAAAATAAACAACGCTCAATGTTGACAAATCAACATTTAATTACAACACAATGTAGGCCAAATTGGAATAATTTGGCAAAATAATTAGACAAAAAATAATCATTAAAGCTATTAAAGTTATTTAAGAATTTAGAAATATTAATTATGCTAACAATTGGCGAATGATATATTTAACCACTCAGCGGGCGCGCCAATATTTGGAACACCAGCAGGCGCGCGTGGCACAAGGTGCAACGTCTCTTTCAACCTTGATTATTCCTTTTATAATAAACTTTTTTTTTTCAAATTGAAAATAATAATTCTGCATTTTATGACAAGATATAAAATGTTTATAATATTGAGATATAATTATAATTAAAGGCCAAAGAATGCAGATACAATCACCTTATTTGAAAACTTTTTATTTTATTGGATCTGGGGACAACTTGCGAATCGATTCCTATTATGTCAAAAAAATAGAAAACAATGAGACTGCCCATCTTCGTGATATGCGTAATACCGTGCCATGGCTGCACATTTGATCGATTACATCAACTCTTGCTTTTGACGTATTCTAATCCAGTATAATCACTGATTTTCCACTGTTAGATCACGACTAACATTGAATGGAAAGGAATACAAGGGTCAGAAAATCAGACCGGCGTTAGAAAGGATGTAGGTATAAATAGAAACTGCATAGAACATTCAAACCTTACATGTAAAAACAAACCATTCAAAATTACGAAAATGTTGCATTTTGTACACTGGCGGGCCCACTGAAGGGTTAATAAACACATTTGAAAACACAAGGCTTAAAATTTCTTTCAGATCAAATATAACCTTTTTATGTGACTGGCTCTCCTAAGTACGTTGGCATTCCCAAATAGCTCTTGACACTGTTTATCTTGCCCACCCCTGCTACATACGCAAAAAGGATTATCACCATGTCCTTCTCTCACTTTATCTTACATTCTGAACGTTATATCTCTTAGCTTACCGATGATTTAAATCTGCGTGAATGCAGAATTCCATCATTTCCGGTCGTTTATGCAATTCAGCCGTAATCAAGGTCATCGAGAAGCAACAGAATCATCGTGAAAAGAGTGGGGTTTTCCCCTGTTTTAAAGATAACGGTTTTAAACGAGTTATAGATTATAATTTCAAGCCTGATATTGCTGAATTATTCAGTCCAAAGTTGAGTCGACTGTTACAGTGATAACATACGGTATCATCCGCAATAATTATGATGTTACCAACTCACATATTATTCCGATAATATGTTTGACTTCAATCGCTACTTTACTATGCACAGCAGGACTGCACAACTCGAATGTGATGGGGCCATGTTAGTTTATGGAAAGCTTCTGCGGGCCGCAAGAAAATAGGATATATGGGAAAACGAAAAATATTTTATCCAACAAAAAATAAATAACCGGATATTTTTAAAATTAAATAAATAGTAATATTTATTGCATATAGGAGAGTTTTGAGGCTATCTTTGGTGGTGTCCTTGATAATGGTATTTGGCGAAGGAGACATAATTTTGAACTACATAAACTGTTTAAAAATGAAGACGTAGTGAAATTTGTGAAATTGAACAGAATGAGATGGGCATGTCATCTTTTGAGAATGGACTCAGAGAGAGCACCACTGAAAGTTTTTACTGCAATCCCCTTCTGTGAAAGACAGAGTGGAAGACCAAAAAAGAGATGGAAGGACTACCTGTATTCGGACTTTATCAAGGAAGGTTAAGATGCTATGAAGGTTAAGAACTGGAGATCCAAGGTTGGTGAGAGGGTAGTTTGGGAAAACTTCTAGAGAAGTCCAGGGTCCACGTGGGGCTGTCGTGCCAATTATGATGATGATTTATTGCATATATACTCCTTTCGTAAAATTACAAATCTAAAAAAAAATGCTTATTTTTTAGTTTTATAATATTATGCGTTTTTACAAAAGGCTTCGCGGGCCACAGAGAAAGTGCTGTCGGGCCGCATGCACCCCGTGGGCCGTAGGTTGTGCAGGCTTAATGAAGAGCACTTCCAATAATGTAGAATAAATCTACATATGACTTGACTAGTTACCAAATTTGATTGAGGATTTATTTAAACAATGGGAAAATATGTTTTTTCACTAATAATGCATGATTTGTAAAATTATTCAAGTATTTAAAATATTTTGAAAGATATGCTATGAAACCTGATTTACTGGAAACAAAAACGGGAAGATATGACTTCTGGATTACCACAATAAACTTTATGGGACGGCTACGAGTTTCAAACTAATCAATAGTTTCTAGTCAGGCCGAAAAGCATTAGGTGTCATTAGTTCATAATGACAATCCCCTCTAATGCTCTTCGGCCTGACTATGTACTATTGATTAGTTCGAATAAATATGTAGCTGTCCTTTAAGTTATATTGTGATTATAAAGAAGTCATTTCCTCCCGATGCGATGAAACCACTTTTAGTCTTTTTTGTTTTCTTTTCATGAAGGTAAATGTAATTTCCTTATCAAAAGTCTCCAGTTTTACATTATTCGCTTCGTGTTTATTCAACCAAATTAACAAAAATGTTTATTAATTAAAAAGGAGAGAAAATTTATATATAGAATACACTATCTTAAGTTCCCTAATTTTTTATTACATTATCATGACTATAACTTCGCTGGATTCCAAGAGAGCAACTTAATCAGAATATATCATACGGAATATCAAACATCCCCCAGTCGACTATATTTACTTGTTTGCAGACACGCAGCCAATTTTAAAAATGCAGGCTTTGACGTATCGAGTGTTTGATTTGTAAATCCAACTTAAAGAGTTAACCTGGCATCGTATTTCTGTTATCATTAAAACCTTTATTATTACTTATGATATTTTTATACATCTTTATATACGCCGGTATTGAGGCAGGCTCCCATACGCACTTACATCAAGCTAAATTTGAATCTCTCAAGTTTCGAAAATTACGGCTACCACGGCTCTCGCCTATACGCCCTGTCAAACTACTGACCGGTCACTACGTAGCAAAACATGTATACGCAGTCAAGGGTAGATTTCCCAAGTTCGGAGCAGCTCAGTTTTATAAGTCTGGGCACCGGACGAACAGTGCAAATCTGCCGACCAATTTGGGTAATCCTGGGCCCCTAGAATCCCTCAAACTAAACTTTAGTCCCCACAGATTCGATTATAGCGGAGCGGTTAAATTCCGCCTCCAAAGTTATCTTGCCCTTTTTTAACATTGCTAATTTGTATATAAATGAAGTGCCTTCCTGACAGAGTATACTGACCCAGTAGACCCTGTAAAGAAGAAATGGCCTTGTGCCTTTCTTTCTCGTGATTTTTAATTTTTGGTTTCATTTCCTCTGTCCCCGTATCTTTATATTATTTAAATAATATACATATATATATATATATATATATATATATATATATATATATATATGACGGGCATGTTAGAATGCTCGAAGCATGTATAATATCGTAAGCTCTTAATATCGTAGATCCCTCTTAATTACTCCCTGATACTTATTAATAATAATGCAGTCAGAACAAAGGCCGTGGTAAATGATTACAATTTAACTATATCCAAAAAATTTATTACAACTATTAATTAACATCCCTCCATTCAATTCGCACATAATTTAGTTTTCCAAGTATTCATCTCAAACCTCGAAATGCGTGACCGATTAATCTCAATGCTAATCCCGCTCTGCCGAACCTCTATTTTTCCTCAAAGCGTCCAACCTTACCGCGCATGCTCATTATGACGTCTACCAAATGTTCCAGAAGAATCTTTGCTTACTTTGCAATTAATTTTCGCACTAAACCCAGTCTAAACTCCAAAAACAACTCCCCGCGCAATGATGACTGATATTCTCCTTTCCTGATTCCCCCCAAGGCCATCCAATAACTCCTATAGCTATTAATAACTCCTATAGCTTATGCATTCGTAGACGCGTGTAATCTGATTGACTCTGAATAATCATGATTTTTTACGTTAGAAATTAGTTTTACTTTTAAGCCTCATTTAAATTGTTTAATTATTATTCTTTTTCTAATTAATTCTTAACTATATATATAATATCTTTAGTAGCCCGTTTCTAGAGATGGATTCACACACAGGTGTCGTGAGCACCGCAGAATACATTGTTGTTGTTGGTAGTTGTCGTAACACTCTGAGGACAGAAGAACACATGATGGAAGAGAAACAGTCGTTTCTCTTCCATCTCTGGTTAATTCGTTTATTCCTTTGGATTCACTTTATTCCATGAAAGTATATTTCAAGAAGGCAGACATCGAAGAAGGTACAATAAGACAACGTTGGACGAAGTGGCACATACTGAACAAAAACGGCAATCATGTGGATGGGCAGGGGCGGCATATGTGTTGAGGTTTTTGAAAAGAAGAGACGCGCGAAGGACGAAGAGACAGGAGAGCGAGAGAGGAGCAAGGAAGCGCGCTAAAGTCTCTGCTCAACTTTTTTTAAATTATGGGGCCGCTAGACGTCTAGAATTCTATTAATTGGTGAGAATCGAACATCAGACTTGACCATGTGAGCCATAAATCATCTATGACGAATACTCCCGTGATTTCGAACATGCGATGCAAAGGCGCGGGGTTTCTGAGTCAAGCGGTTAATGAGTAAACTTAATGTTCCGGTATTTACGGTTAAGAGATAATTTAGTTGGTTAATTCGTTTATTCCTAGGTCGCAACTTGGAATAGAGACTGTGCTTTATTGTGAGGATAATTTAGAATACGCGTTAGCTTTTTAAAGGCAATTAATAATGGTAGGGCGTAATTATTACACACACACACACACACACATATATATATATGAACTCAGTTCTCAGTTGATAACAGCACTCCTCTCTCTTACTTGACTGGTACGTGCTTTCTTGTTTTTTTTTTAACTGTAAAAGATTTTGTTTTTAAATTTTCTTTTTAGCAAGTATCACTAAACTCTCTTTGATTTCGCGTGTTCGTTATGAACTTCTGGATCAACATGACGTCTCTTTTCTCCATTACTATCCTTGTTTTCTCCATGATCGTTTTTTCATTTTGATACATGCGAGCACCTATAGAAACTCAGCTTTGGAGGGCTAGGCCCAAATAATGCTGTTGATGCCCAACATGCTGTGGAATCCTGCGGACAGAGTATATTTGATTTTCTAAAAAATATATTGCCTATTTTTATGCGATAAATATTCATCGTTCAGATGTTGAAAAAACAGAGACATCATTGCGTTGAAAATTATTCAAATTTAATACAGCCAATTACTTTTATATTAGTTTACTTTTAACCTGTAATAATCTCATTATAGGAAGCTAATAAAATTATTCTCTATTTTCCAGGTTTCTGACCAGCATGTGCAAAGGCCAGAACTCCATATTGTTGGCTATCTGCTGATTTATTTGAGTGCCTGCATAAATCCGGTTATCTACGGAATTACGAATAAACAGTACAGGCAAGCATACAAGACCGTGCTTCTGTGCAAGAGGCCTCGAGCGCTAAGTTTCAGTGGTGGTCATCCGCCTCAGCAACAGCATGACGATTCAACTGGACTGCGTACCACAATATCCCTCGTTACTTCAGTGCCTAGTGTATCTGTCGGGCCGGATTCTGTGTTCATGGAAGAAAAGTCTGTTTGATTCGAGAGTTGACTGGATAAACTGAAGATCAATCTAAACTCATTTCGTGAGAGAAAAAAAAGTTACTTATCTTTTACATAGTATACCGGATTTAAACTAAACTAAAAAAGACCACGAGGACTGTTTGTATCCTGAAAATTAATAGAGTAGGTATTTGGACTGAAATTTCACTGCTCTTGTTTTTTTGGTACATAGAAGGGGTTTGGAATTTATTAGAGTTTTTCATTTTCAAATAAACAAGGTGCTTTTGGACAACTACCACTATAAGAACTTAAGTGAAAGCAAAATGTGGATTAATAATGTGATTTCGAATAAAGGAATGTTATTCTTTTTTCTTTTTAAATTTTTTTCTTCTAAACATGAAGAATGCTCTGTGAAGCAACTGAATCAATTAGATCTTTCAATGAATATTCGACGTTGTTTTGCGACATATAAACAGAATCGAAAACTCAAATATGATGTTTGTGTGGCAAAAGCATGAAATGATGTAATAAAATTACTTTTTTACACATTGCAAAAATATTTGATTAAAAAATTTATAGTTTTAATTTTGATTTTTTAACCATCATTATTGCAAGATTTTGATTTTTTTAACCTTTACAGAGAACATTTAAAAAGTTCACTGTCGCTAAATTAGAATTTTTTTACAGAACTGGGAAAGATCTCTTATTTTATTTCATTATATTTTTTAAGGAAATACGTTGTTACTCAGATCCGAGAGTATCTGCTTTGGGTGCAAGGAATGTAATTTCTTCGGTGTCTGAGAACAAGTAGACTGCATATTTACTCTCCCCTGAAAATTAAAGCTGAGGTCTTCTAGGTATTTCTTAACTGTCATAGGCACATTATCAGGCAGATTCATAACGTGGCAATTTTAACGTAGGGTTACGTTCCTCCATAATGGTCCTGCGGAAAGGAAAATTTTAAGCGCTAAAACTGTCCGTCCGCTCGTCCTTGCAGCGCGCCAAACCAACACCCCCTATATCGGATATAGGGGGCGTTGGCCAAACCCAGTCTATCACTTGGATAAGTTAAACAGAAAAGTACCAAGATGCGTCAAAATTTTGACATACATGCATGTATATATATGTGATAATAATCACAATAGGGAAATAGGTGAAAACAACTTATTGGAGAGATGCAGTAGGGTGAAGTGTTCATCCAGGAAAGCACTGAAGAAATTTAGGAGAGTAACACACACATGGAGCCATAGAAGAGAAACACAAATTCCAAGACGTGTTTTATTTATCAGAAGGCATTAGCTGCAGTGGCCACTGGACTTGCCCGGTGTCCCTGCAACAGGACGGGGCGCGGAGAGCTGTTTACAGGACAAGTTAAGAGAAGAGCCGTCGTGACCAGGGCCCGATTTAGAAAATTCTTGACTATAGGCACAACTCGGGATGGGGCCCTCCTAACACTGATGTGGGCGTAAAATTTCCAAAATTAACACATAAAAAAAATAATCACGAATCATTGTGAAAGTACCATTTTGCCAAGAATTGGCTATTTGAAGCGTAGAAGTCTAGAACATTATCAAATAACAAAAAGCAATACAACATATTAACTTCATCATTAAAACACCAATACAATGCAACCAGAAAACTTATTAATCCCTTATATACACTATACATATAACTATACATATGATGAACCAACCAATCAATCAAATTTGAAAGGATGTATAAAAAAATTGCTATTAAAAAAAGTAAAATAAAAAAAATTTGAATTGGGAATTTTTTTCTTTTAAAATAAAAATTTTGGCGGGTCCCCAACATTCGGGGAGCCCTAGGCCCGGGCCTACTGGGCCTAATGAAAAATCAGGGCCTGATCATGACTACCGGACTTCTGGCGTCCGTGGACAGCAGATCTGACAGCAAGGAGAGTTAGGCGTGAAGAGAGAGTGAAGTCTTCTGTTCAGGCAAATATTAAATGACTGTTTTGTGATATTGACACCAGAGGGCCTAAATTACTTATTTTTTAACTGGACGAATTTAGTCTCGTGGAGTTCACGTGTCCACATCGTGGTTCTCCCGCGGATTAATTAATTGCTAATCACTCGCTGATCTGCGTTTTACCAAAAAGGAAGAGTCTGAAAACAGGACTTATTTACTATATACAAATTTAATGAGGCTTTCGGTTCGGACCAGATGTTATCGGGATGTTATTGAGTTCAGATATTTCAAATGCCTGCTTAATGATCTGCAAGGCCAATATAAATTATCACTTACATTATTTTTAGGTTACACTTTGAAAAAGGGGTTGTACTTTATTAAAAAGAGAATATGTTTTAAAAGTAATTTAGGAAGACGCGTTTTCTTGTTACATATATACATACGTACATATATATATAGATACATATATACATGCAAAGGAGGTAAGCAACGATAAGTAATCCTACGTTAATAACTCGCGGTAGTTTCGTTAGAAGAGACTGATTTTTTTTTCTCAAATCTCGCGACACGTATTGAAACATTTGATGACGAAATTTTCTAAGTCGGTTTCTTAAATGAGCCATTCACAAGCCAAATCGGTTAAGTTCACGTTTTGAATTTTTTTAAATTCTAGTGTCAAAGCCCTTGATTAACTCCAACTTTTTTACAGTCCTAATAAATTTCCCAAATAATAAGGATTAACGCCATCACAAAAATGTTTCTGGTCCTCGAATAATAAGTAACTTTTTTAGAAGCTAATCAAGTAAAGTCCATACTCTAATGTAAAGAGTTGCAATAATGCAATTCAAACACAGAAGAAAGTACTTGATGATAACGGCAAATCGTTGTTTCAACGGTAAATCGTTGTTTCAAACGGTGAAGTGTTGTTTCATCACAAAAAAAGTAAAGTAAACGAGTCAATTTCATTCTAACTGCTATAGAATTAAGAACTTGTGAATCATTAAACGATTATTTCAATTTTTTCTGTAGTAAAAAAATAATTTGAAGTCTGAATGGGATGTTATTATTTTTTTTTTTCACTTGCCAAATCGGTTAAATCCCCTCGTCACGCAAAAATTGTAATAATAATGACGATTACTCCAAGGATATCCAATTTTATAGATTTTATATGTTATCAGATAAAAAGCTACATCTTCAATAATACATTCTACAATGTTTATCTGAATTTGCATTTTCAAAGGAATTTTAAAAAACAATGTATATTATTTTATCACTTTTCTCCCCTTTTTGGTTTTATGGACTTAAACCGATTTGGCAAGTGAGCGGCTCAAATGCAGATAGAAAAATTTAGTAAAACAAAAATAAGCCATAAAGGCAAAGTAGAGAAATTGTCAATAAAATTCGGCCCTCTTTAGCTCGTTTTGAGGGGGGAAAGTAGCCCAAGAAAAATTGAGCAAAAAGGAGAAATATAAAGAAAACCAGCAAAAGTTGTTCATTTATATAACAACAAAAAGAATTTTAGAACATATAATTACGTATAACAGCAGGAGGGAACAACATGTAAAGGAGGTAAACGAGGCAATAAGTTATTGTCATGCATGGTAAGCACCAAATATATATGTGAAATAATTTCAATAAAATATACACAAGTTAATGGCGTAAAAGATAAAAAGTTATTTGTAAAATTTTTGGACTTAAACTTGATTTGAAACTTTAATTACTTTAGACCAGTGGTTCTCAACTGGTGGTTCGTGAGAGCCTCGGGAGTGATCCGGCACCACATTAAAAAAGGTTACCAAATACATGGAGATTTTGAAAGCAATGTTCATTGAACTAGATGGGCGGAATATATCTGATGACTATCGGGTGTTGAATTAAAATTTCTTAAAAGTTTAACAGAATTATTTTATTATTAGAATATGATACGTTAGAATGTGAGTACGTTAATCCTGTATCTCATTTGCCTAAGGGATATTCTATACTCCCCCCCATACCACCACACATCCCGAAAGGTTCCCCTCCCTCAAGTCGGAGAGTGGTGGTGGTGGTCCGCACATGGTTCAATTTCTGGCTTAGTGGTCCGTAGACTTCTACGGGTTGGGAACCACTTCTTTAGACCAAAGAAGTTGTATAACAGAGAGCTAATAATATTTAAGCATTTATGCGCTGTTATTTTTGGAGGTTACACGTATCTGGTAGCTATATACTCGTTTACATTTTAGATTCCCTTCAAAAGGAATTTTACAAGATTGGGGGTTGTAGTACAGTAGTGAAAAGACAGAAGGGTACTATGGTTTATATTTTGCACTTGAGATCCTAAATTTCAGTATAAGTAAAGATAGTATTAAATTTTATCATCTTCCCTAACCGAAATGAACATTATCCCCTCTGAAATAGGAATTCTCCACCCCCAAGATGTTATTCCAGTTGCACTGCATCAATAGGGCAATACCCAGCGATTTAACAGCCCGAACAACTTCGATAATTCCAACTACCAAAAATTATTTATTTACGAAATGTTAATCGAGAGCCAAAATAAGGTTTCTTCTTAGAAATACTTGAAGTATATTGACGTTCGATATAGATATATGCTTGAGCATACTTCAAAATATTGAACAAAATAATTATGTCACTTTTCCTTAATCTACTCTCAATTCCGTCACTATTTGAGGGGCGTTATATAACCACAAGACAAAAGTCAGTTCAATTACTCTGTTTTAAGGAAACTAACATATTATTTCCAGTCCATGCAAATTCTAACAGTCAGAGCAACTTCCTTGGCTTTCCAACATTTTAATATCTCCATTTCACGCAACTAGATGTGTATGAAATGCAGATGATAAGAATCACTGAAACCGTAAGACGGAAATGAAAAGCTACTTGCAGTTTAGTTGCTTCACTAATTCTGTTGTCTCTTTTGAGTGTTCAAGAAAATGCTGGAGTTCAATGTAACACTTTGTTCGTCTCAAGATTCAGGAGTTCTTCTCGATATCAACTAATAAAGTATCTTTCTTTTAACACTATTTTTATCGCTCCAGTGTAACAGATGAGCGCACGAAGAAATCGGACTCTCAGCGGTCTCATCCTAGAGGCGAGCATGTAAACGGTTTCACGCACAAGTTTAGAGATTATAGATGGAATACCATTGCATTCAGCTTTATTTTTAATCAAACTATCCTTCATTACTATTTTTTATTTAAAACACCTTAGTTTTCTACTCCAAAAATAAAAATGTTACACTCGAAAAAAAGTGCGTTGTTGTTGCTTATGCCACTTGACCAACAGCAACATCAGATCAAGTCCCGAAGGATATGGGCGATGAAGGTGCGACTCCTGATTTGACTGGCACCACAAGGGTCGCAATCCGACTTGGCCAAAGGACCAGTCCGGCAATTTTGAATCGAGTCAAGTGCCGAGACCAGAACACTTGACACCGCACCTCCAGAGGTAATTTTGAGAACTTGGAGGACATTTCAGCCACGACGGATTTTACGTGCACTTGCAGCCATTAGTGTACACGGCAGAGCATTTGTCAGCGACGAGCATCGAACCAGTGACTTTCAGATCACTAGCCCGTTGGTCTTGCCAACTGGGTCACTGCGCCCTTGAAAAAAAAGTGTCAACTCACTTATACATGACTTCAGACTCTTAATTCTTGCCACGATTAGGTGTCTAACTTGCTATCCACTGCTCTATAAGGACCTGGCCAAAAAAACTGGCATTGGAAAAAAAAAGGGAATTCGTTCATTTTAATCCAGAAACAGAGTTTGTTTGTATCCTATCTAAAAATCAAGTATCCCCGAAACACAAATTTGTACTTAATGTTTTCACAAAATATCACCTCTATTCCTGAACTCTTTCTGCTGAACTAAGTTTATTTTCTTAAAATCGATGGTGAGAATTCTCATTCTCACATGTGATGAGAGAGACACTATCAAGTGCTTGCATGCAATACAACTTATCTCATGAGTTAGGCGCAAAAGCACCGATTTCCCGATGTCTTCTGTAAACATTAAAAGCTACAAACATATAAAAAGGATCTGAAAAATAGTAAAAATAGCTTTAGAGTCATTGAGACCAGTCGGTAAATTATTAAAACAGTTCTTTCCGATACAGAAGTGCAGAATATTTTCCAGAGTCTCACGATCATTAGAGCATACTGGACAAACATCAGAAGCTGCAAGGTTGAAGCGGTGCAAGTAGGACTCCGTGACAATTCTAGCTTTAGCAGAGAAAGTGGCAATCCGTCTAGGAACCCTTTTAAAACAAAAAGTGTTATTAGGGTCTTTCAGGAAATTAAAACAAAAACCCTCTGACCACTTGTGTTTCTCCGTGAATCACATCAGTTGGCTATAGTCTCCCTTTGCGTCCTATTATTGCACTGGAAAAGTAGTGCTTGTATAGGAATAATCAAATTAAATAGAGTTGGTTTCGGTTTTGTTTTTCCCCTAACGCGGCAGGCTCTTATCTTGACAACATTCGGCCATTCCACACGTCTCCTTTATTAAGGAAGCTCCACAGGGGTAAACCAACATCACACCATGAGAGGAGATAGTACAAGAACGTCCATGCCTTATAGGGATCGGAATTCGAGCCCACTCCGTGGAAGCTTGAAGCTCTCTAACCGCTATATGACGTGGGCGACAGATTAATGAGCGTGCTTCATATTTCAAAATAGATTCTTCCGAATACACGATTAAATGAGACCTGCCAGCTTTACTATATCACGCTCTCAGGATAAGGAGTCCGGTTTGTATCAAACGATGAACAGTAATAACTAATGATGAATAATTAATTGAGGCAAGATATAGTAAGTGAAGAATGCGAAGGTAGAACTGCATTTTACAGAAAATTCATATTTGAGCTTATGGTTGCTTATAATTTTCTCAGCATCTGCAATATTTTTTTAATATCTATTCTTGTCGCTCGTTTATGAAAAGTACTTATAACAACTAGAGCAATGGTTCTCAACCGGTGGTACGCGTACCCCTTAGGGGTACGCGAAAATCTGAAAGGGTTATGCGGTCGACTACCAAAAAGTATACAAAGTTATATTGATACATGCTAGAATTTAATTGTGATAAAAGTTTGAGTAATGATTTAAAACTGAAAACTATCAGTAAAGCAGCAAGCAAACACGTCGCTCGTTACAACTGTATTTGTGACTGGAGTAAATTGGAACAGTAGTGTGCAAGTATGCAACACAGAGTCACAGACAGGGAGAGCAGCGCTGGCTACCGGCACACTGCCGCGACGACGAGTCACCTCCACCGCGCTTTCAGCCATCGGGATTCATTTCCCTCTTTCGCCATTCCGTCTGTGTCTGTTTAGTCATTATTAACTACTCAGTCTCAGTAACTTTCCAGTTTCCAAACTTACTTTGTGCGTGGACATATTACAGTAGTAATAGTTAAAGGTCGTATACTTTGAAAAGTGTTTATATATTTAACGATAAGTGTTTATATTTATTAATTTACGACGATGGATAATTGGCTTCTTTGTGCATGGACAGTTAAACTTTAACTAATATAACACATTTTAATAAAACTAAAAGGTTTTTGTTTGAGGTACGCATAATTAATGATACAAAAAAAGGGGTACGTGAGTTGAAAAAGGTTGAGAACCCCTGAACTAGAGGACCGGCCGTTTTATGCAGATCTAACCAACCGCTGTTCCCGGCGTTTATTGCGTAGATTGGAACGTTTTATACAGATCTTACCGTTGTTCCCTACGTATGTTGTAAAAAATCATTCTTGTTATTTAAGGAAAATACGTGTTTTGCCGAAATATTGTTAAAAAAATGTTTATATTAAAGTATAGATTTAGAGAAAACTTTTCAAAAATACGTGTTTTCAAAAAGTGTTCATGTTTTTTCATGAAAATCTCGTTGAAAGTTATTATTATTATTTTGATTTTAAAAAATTTATTGTGATTAAAAATTCGCATGCGTTGACTAAAAACAATAGTTCGTGCTTTAACGATGCGATTGGACATTAATTTACATCTCCGATCCACAAGCGCTTGCTATAAAAAGACATTAATTCATGTCTCCGCTACTTAACGTGTTAATAATGGTTGCCTTTCTAAATAGTGGCTCCTTGAAGATCCTGCATGTAAATCTTTAGTTACACATCTTGTTTCTCTTCAGACCGTGAAATCAAATGCATCCGATCCTCAAGTTGAGGTATCCGGCTTAGAGGGAATTATCCAGATGTAAATTCATGTTCCAATATCCGTATTCCTTACATTAATATTCTGTATACCTCTTTTAAAAGGTTGCATTTATGTTTTGCTGTATCTTTTACAGGGTCATTTTACGCTCCCAACGTTTCCATGGCTTTTGGGAGAGACATGTTGGAGCGCAAACAGACTGGCTACATTAGTTATTTTATTAGTTATTATGACTAACGATTGGAAGAGTTGATAATCACGTGTGCGTGGAGAGGGGATTGCGGGAAATAAAGGAATGCACTACTGCGTTTTAAAAAGGGAAAGAAGTCTTTAAACATAAAGCCGTGAATAACAATGAATCAGATTTAAAGACTTAGAACCAATACATTAAAATTAGGAGTTGTTAAAATATATCATCTATTGGCTGAACCAGTGGCGCACTCAGTGTGTGGTCCAAGGGGTCCTGCCCCCCCCCCCCCCCGCCCAAAGAAATAGAAATTGCATTATAAATATTGAATTTGCATTATAAATATTTTTATTCGTCCAACTCCTCCCCCCCCCCCCCCAAGATTAAATCCTCGGTGCGCCATTGGGCTGAACTTATTTCGAAACCTAAAAAAACCCAAAACTATTCAATTAAAGAAGAAAAAAAATTGAAAATTTCTCTTTGTAAGCTTGTGCATAAGTAATATGAAACATTCAACGCATTTATTACTGCTGAAATAGTTCCAGTTTTTTTCATTTGTGACATTAACTGATACTACAGGTTCTGTCTAAGAAGTAAATCAGAGATAACAAAAATATGCAAAAGTGAAAGTGCATGAAGGGGAAATGCTTGATTTTATTTTTCCAATTTTCATTGTTTTTCTTGTATTTACAATTTTTTGGTTTTTGTTTTTAAAGTAAGAAAGTTATTTTCAAGAACAGGTCTTCAGTAATCTGATAAGTAAGCTATAATTTTACGTTTGGAATATACACTCTGTTACAAAATAATATATGCACCAGAAGGAAACGAGCTACTATCACGAAACTTAACATGTATGTAGTGTATAAGCAAATGATTACAAATTCATAAGAACAGACCGTTTTATTAAGAAGATATGGCATGAAAAAGGTTATAAATCAGTAAGTAGTAAATCCACCTCTGGCAGCTATACAAGCTGAAACACGGCGTGGCATCGAATCAGTGAGGTCACCTATGACCTCCTGCGGAAAATCATGCCATAATCTTTTCAACTGGGCAGTTAATTCCCCAGTATTCCGGGACGGCTGCAGTTACCTTCCAAGCACGTCCCAGACGTGCTCTATTGACGAGAGGTCTGGTGACCTGGCAGACCATGGGAGTACGTCGTATCCTTGAAGACATTGTTGGGAGAGTCGCGTAGTATGTGGACGAGCGTTGACTTGCTTATAAATGGCACCTGGGCGACTTGATAACATAGGCAGTACAACTGACGTTAAAATCTCGTCCATGTAAATGCGTGCCGTCAAACTGCGTTGAAGGACGACTAGAGGTGATCGTGTATCCCAACAAAGCGCTCCCCACACTGTCACACCTTGTGTAATCGCCGTATGCCTCTCGACAACAAATGCCGGATCGGACCGGTGGCCTGGCCGTCTCCACACGCGTATGCGTTGGTCATCAGCATTGAGATTGAATCGGGATTCATCGCTGAAGATCACACGCCTCCAGTCGGCCACACTCCAGCTTGCCAGAGGTCGGCAAAAATCCAATCGACACTGCCTATGATGTGGGGTCAGTGATTGGCGTCTTAATGGACGTCGGTTCCTTATACCTGTGTCGGCCAGTCGTCTCTGAATGGTTTCCCTTGATACCACCGGATGTCTTGAAGGTGGTAAATGGCGTCGAACCGATTCTAGCGACGTTGTTGGTGCGGAAGTGGCCGCTCTTATGATTGCGCGATCCTCGCGTGCATTTTGGTTCCTGGAACGCCCTGACCTCCTCGACGGTAGACTATCCCTTCCGTGATCCACCGTTGCCAACACCGAGCAACTACCATATCGCTCCGACCGAGGTGGCGGCCGATACGCCTGTTCGACCAACCTGCTTCTCTGAGGCCTACTATACGTCCCCTCTCAAAATCCGACAATTGTTCGTACTGTCGCCAGTTACGTCTCAGAGGCATCTCTAGTCACAATGCCGTCCATCCAAGTCGACAGATTTGTTTGAATAACCCTATGGCACGAGCAATCATGCTTTTAAACTTTTCCAGCTGCGTTTCTCATATGCGCATAGCACGCTTACCCTTGTCTCATTGGCGTCGAAATTTTAATCATTTGCATATCTCTTACCATACTACATTCCTGCCAAGTTTCGTGATAGTAGCTTGATTTCTTCTGGGTGCATATATTTTTTGTGACAGAGTGTATGTAACTATGTAGTTAGCGATTCAAAATGTCAATCATACATGCAACGAGAAAAAAGAGTAAAATATTTACTTAATATATCCACATATCGATGGCTTCAATTAATATTTGCATTAAATTTGGCCATTTATTTCTTCCCTCTGACAATCTGTTAGAGGAATTGATGATCACACTGTCTCTATCCAAGTATTTCTCAAACAGGTGACAGCCTAGAAACAGCAAGATATAATTATGAGCTAAAAGAACTCGATTTCAATTCAAAATATGAGGTTAAGAAATTTCACACACATTCTGCTTTTTCAATCTCAGATAGCTTAAAATCTCTGATAAACATTTCCTAAACTGAAGGACGTTCCCTAAATTATTTTATTGTTTAACCTTAATCATCACCGAATTCTCAATTATTCGGGACGAAAAAAAAGGTAAAGAAAATACAAAATGTCCGAAAAATATCAACATGAATTTTCCCAAAAAGGAAACTTAAAATTTGAACTTTTATGATTATTTTGATGAAACTTCTATTTAAAACGGTAAATAGCGTTGTACTAATTAACAAACCACGTAACTCACATTTCCCACTTTTTAAAGGATGAACAAAAAACTGATTTATTCGACAGTGAAAAGATAAATTATTATCGTTTATTCTTAAAAATAAATGTTCAAGTGTTCTGAGATACATACTACCTGTTATGTAATTAAACATCTTCATAATTAAAGTGGAGTTACAAGGTTAGCAATAATTAAGTTAAGGAGTTTATGTTATGTTTCACTTTTTTTTTTTTGATGAATTAAATCTTTTGGAGTTATGAGGTTTGACAGAGTTGTACAGGGACCATAAACCAATGTAATAGCATGAAAATCCCCAAATCGTATTTTTGGGAGTTACGTGGTTTTTTAATTAGGTCAACGATATGTAGTTTGGCTAAAATCTCAATTCATTGTTAACATTTTATGGAGCCATGATTGGACTAAACTTGTTTCTTGTTTTCCGTGCATGCCCGTGCTTAAATTAGCATGAATAGTCAGGAGTTCATTCATATTATTGAGTTGAATATGCGTTATTGTACTGGACAATTAGCTAATAACGACTACTCTGAATTTTGAATTTCAGCTTATAAATTTGCTGAGTATTAAGGAAGACTTTTATTTTTAAAAAATAGGCTTGCATAGTTGATACTGTCTTTATAAAGGACTAGCTGAAAACCCGTACTTCGCTACGGAGTACATTCAAATTAAATACAACGGTCAATGTATGAAATTAATGCCAAAAAAGAACAGAAAAAATTTATAAAGAAATCGTAAGGGATATTTTTATAGACAAAATAATGTAGGAGAAAATATTCAAATTAAATCTAATAGAACATACAAAAAATATAATGCAGTTAATATAGTACAGTTTGAGGAACATTTCTTTTACTGTATTTTAATATTTTTTTGTATAATGTCCAATCATCTGCCGCATTAGAAAGAAAAAAAATATGTTTTTTTTTGTCAACTTTTTTCGTTGTTATGCACGTGACGATAAATTAATTTAAAGTATTACGAAAAGAAAAGAAACCACGTGATCAGCATTTAATAAATTAAATTCTAAAAATTAATCTTTAAAAATTCACCAAAAATCAGAAAATGGAGTAAAGATTCGAAAAAGATTTCCTTTTAAAGGACTTTTTAGGATCTTTCTTGTGATATAAATTTTATAACCCTCCAATTATTATTTTAAATGCAAACTTTAAAGAATGTTTTAAAAACAGCTTAAAATTTAATTTTAAAAAATCTAAGAAGAATTTTTCAAAAATCTCTCTTAGAGCACCCCTACACTATAAGAAGAATCGCCATATAAAATGTCAGCCCTTTAGGTCCAGCGGTTTGGTCTGTGCGTTGTCTGTCAGTCAGTCAGTCAGTCAGTCAGTTACGGAACTGTTTTATATATATAGATTATTTAATAGTTTTTACTATGGGCAGATGTACTCATTTGGCATTAAACATAAAACTTTTTATTCCAGAACAAAATAAGATAAATAAGAGCGTTGAAAATGAATGTCTTAACTTCACCGTTAATGTCGGGAGGAATGCCATTAATAAAGCCATAAGTTCCTTAAATGAAAGCTTGCAGGTCAGAAATGAGTGAGGAAGATAATAAGAAGGAAATTAATGCCTCGAAGAGAAAATCATATAATGAGACCATTTACACGCTTCGTTATTAAAGTGCGGTCTCCCTTTCTGAAGTGGGCTATAACGCTTAAAAGGATCAAAGTCAAATAAAGTCTTGTTTTGAGCTTTATATACCGTAAATAATTTATTTTTCCTTTGTCCAAAAGCAACTAAAGGAATTTCAGCTAGATAATGTCTGCTTAGTTTCTGTCATACATCTGCCTTTTGAGGATTTGACTAATTTATTTTATTGTCACGTGTACGCTAATGTGGAGTTGAAAGATTGTGTTAGTATGGGGTTTATTTATAGCTTTAAATATTATATTATAATTAACTAATTAATGTTAGGATAGGTATTTACAAACTTTAATATCAATTTATTTAAGAATTTCCCTGACATTATAACAAACAAACTCATTAACTCCAGATCTTCTTAACATTATTCTGACAACCAAATTCAATTGAATAAATACAATTTCGTTTAAATGAGTTCTACTCTCCATAATACAAATAATTATCAATAAAACAATGCAAATAAGTGAAGTGGCTGGCGAATCAAAAAAAACTTCTAAATGAAAAAGTGATGAGAAAAAAACAAAAGTAAAACTATAGAAAAATTCAGTAAACCAAAAAAAAAGGAAATTAAAACTATATTACCCAATTAAAATGCTGCAGCACAAAAAAACTATTATTTTATAAAATTATGAGTGGAACCCCAGGCCAGCGCCATTTCTATAGCGTGCGGGCCGCCAAAAATCAAGACATCTCTCTCCATCGTGGGTTGCGGGTCAGCTCCCAGCCTCTTCGCTCGCCTCTCCCCCTCTGTGTCCACTTGCACCCTCCGCCCCCGAGTTGACGCTCCTTTTTTCACTTTGTATTCCGCGGAAAGTAAGAAGGTCCAATCCGCTCCGTCAATCCCGGACGAGGAAAACGCTGAAATTCGGAATTAGCCGAAGGAATCTCCTCTCCGACTCATTGTTGATTTTTTCATTTTCTTATTTCACATAATTGTTGGTGACTTATTTCCTCCTTGAAAACTTACAGGGCCTCTACGAATCACTGTATTCAACCGCGTAGGGAGCGCCTTCGTATCTGCTTGGCTCATCAACATTCCAAACGTCCCGAAGGGGAGGGTGTCCGTGACCAGTCGCTATCGGATGTCTCAGTTTACGATCAACTGACAAAAAGGGGTTCTCAAAAGGAAGGATTTAACTTTAAAAGAAAAGACACACTATAATTTTGTATTCATTCATTTAATAAAAAACCCAAAAATTCACCAGCGTACCAGCCACTTCACAATTATTTCAAAATAAGGCTTATTAATTTATCAATATTAACAATAAGGTATAACCTGTGATGATCTATTTCAAACTTAATTCTTCTCAATGTCAAAACATTTAGAGAAACTTGCGCACACTTCTCTAAATGCGATGACATTAATAAAATCAATTAATATCTGATCACCACAAGTATAACCCTTACATATATTTAGCAGAGGCTTAATAAATTGATTAAAACAAAGCACAATCGTTACTAAAATTTACTTACTTATTCACTTACTTTACTAATTTAATTATCTAAATACCCGATATTAATATTAACTTTAATTACTTCCAAAACTATTAATTATCATCACAACAAATACCTCCTTTTCCGCGAGAAAAAAATTTGGCACAAATTTTTTAAAAAAAAACACAGATCACCGTGGAAAAATTTCACAAATTAAAAGAATTGATTAAAGTATAGAATTACATTACACAATGTGATATATTGTTACCATTCGACCCGGGTCACATAACAAAACACATATACATGAGAGATTACTTATTAAACAAAATTATAAACCATGGAACATGTAGCATACTACCCGAAAAAAAAATTTCATTACCACAATTGTATATAAACAAGCAAAAATGAAACATTGAACACCTAACATATATCTAAAACATTTCATTACCACAACTGTATGCTCAACTTACAATTAAACCATATACACTAAAAAAACTGCACAGCAAAATAATCATCCTCGGTTAAAACAATCAGTTCAAAACATTACATCCTGTCCACAGTTTACTTCTATAATTTGAAATTGACAGTGCGACCATAGCATACAATCCGTAACAAATTTATAAAAAAAAAAAAACGTATGCTTAACACAAATAAACAAAACCTCTTCGAACAAAACTCAATACAAAATTCTCTCTTACGAATTTCATTATCACTGTTCAATCAAATTAACATGTTTACTGTTCAACCTCAAAAAAATGTATATGAAACATGTGAGACAGGTGTACAAAATTTTCAACTTTAACCGTACATATAACAAAAAAAAATTTTTAACCTCCCGTACACCCTAGTATACATTACAAAACCAGGTAATTGATAGAAATTTGAAACCTATCGTTAACTACACCATTTACTCCTACCAAACCAATTTTAATTCCAGCCTGCGAAGATAGACTCTTCGTCCCTCGCGGCAATGAAATTCTAATATGCTTAGTAAAAATTAATGATTAAAATTTGAAGCCATGTCTAACGTTCATTAACCTCCTGGACACCTTAGTACACATTACAAAACTAAGTAAATGATAAAATTTCGAAACCAATATTTAACTACTCCACCATTTACTCCTACCAAACCAAAAGTAATTCCAGCCTGCGAAAAGAGACTCTTCGTCCCTCGCGGCAATGAAATTCTAATATGCTTGGTAAAAATAATGATTAACACAAGAAGCCCTGTCTAACGTTTAATTGCATAAACCGAACTGAACAGACCAACGCAAGCATACCTATCAAAATAACTTAACCAAAACCTTTATTCAAAAAACTGTATGCCCTACTTAATTAAACAAAAACCGGTCGAATCGAACCGCAGTCGATCCCCAAAAGTCATGCTGACCCGTTCAAAACAAAATATGTACATGAAACATTGTAGACAAGAACACCAAAAAAAAATTTAACATCAACCCTACACATAAACAAAATTTTCGGACGCTTTAGTATGCCTTACAAAAGAAATTAATCAATATTAAATTAAGCTAAAACTCTGCAAAAAAAACTAAACTGGTATTAAATCCAACAAATCCCTGACATGAGAAACTGAACTTATTAGGTACTGAAAGACCACAACATTCAAATTTCCCAGCCTGTGACATTGAAGTTGAATATTAACCCCCATTTTAATTAAATTTCTAAACAAAGCCAACTGGTATTAATTCCAAACACATACCCGACATGAGAAACTGAATTTATTAGGTACTGAAATGACCGCAGCATTCAAATTTCCCAGCCTGTGACATTGAAGTTTGAATCTTAAACCCAATTGTAACTAATTTCGTGCGAAAAAAAAATCATTTACTATTATATGAAAAATTTTAATGTAATTTTCAATCTGTCCAAGAACCCAAACCAATTTTACTTCCCGTCTGACCATGAGACCAGCTCTAAATGGCAAGAGGAAAGCAGAAAAAACTTAGTACCTGGCAAGACAGAAAAAAAACTCGTGATATGAAGCCCAAAATAACCAAAAAAAAATTTATCTGACATGTAGAATTGCAATTAAAATTTATCAATACTTAGCATGCAAATATACTATGGAAGACCTTGTAAAACATACACAATTTAGCACCTCAATTCAAATATTATACTTAAAACCACTAGCATAGCAATAGAAAACGTTAGAACAACAAAATACCAATTACAATAAACTCAAAATATCTATCAATGTTTAAAGATGTTAAAAAAATATGCAATATTCAATATAAACGTAAAATATATAGGAATGTAAAAATAACTTTCAAATCAAAGTGTATCCTTAAATGCACTAACAGTGCAATACTCTTAAGTAAAACACCAAAATAAAACATTTATATCGTTCAATACTTCAAAATGTAAAAACTCAATATTCAAAATAAATGCACAAAATATAGGAATGTAAGAAAAATTTCAACTTAAAATATCAGAAATAATAATAACCATAAACACATAAAAATAATATGAACCAAAAAATCTGTGCCAAAATAAGATTAAGCCTCCACTATACCAAAATTTAATATGTCATGCCGTCTTACCGAAAGAAAGGATAATGGAAAAAAAAATGGCTCATTTGCAAACAGTCTTCACGACCTGTACCATTGAAGAAGAAAAAAAATGGCACAGCGTGGGTAGGACACAGGCGCCATTTGTGGCGTTGATGATTCGTGTTAGTATGGGGTTTATTTATAGCTTTAAATATTATATTATAATTAACTAATTAATGTTAGGATAGGTATTTACAAACTTTAATATCAATTTATTTAAGAATTTCCCTGACATTATAACAAACAAACTCATTAACTCCAGATCTTCTTAACATTATTCTGACAACCAAATTCAATTGAATAAATACAATTTCGTTTAAATGAGTTCTACTCTCCATAATACAAATAATTATCAATAAAACAATGCAAATAAGTGAAGTGGCTGGCGAATCAAAAAGAACTTCTAAATGAAAAAGTGATGAGAAAAAAACAAAAGTAAAACTATAGAAAAATTCAGTAAACCAAAAAAAAAGGAAATTAAAACTATATTACCCAATTAAAATGCTGCAGCACAAAAAAACTATTATTTTATAAAATTATGAGTGGAACCCCAGGCCAGCGCCATTTCTATAGCGTGCGGGCCGCCAAAAATCAAGACATCTCTCTCCATCGTGGGTTGCGGGTCAGCTCCCAGCCTCTTCGCTCGCCTCTCCCCCTCTGTGTCCACTTGCACCCTCCGCCCCCGAGTTGACGCTCCTTTTTTCACTTTGTATTCCGCGGAAAGTAAGAAGGTCCAATCCGCTCCGTCAATCCCGGACGAGGAAAACGCTGAAATTCGGAATTAGCCGAAGGAATCTCCTCTCCGACTCATTGTTGATTTTTTCATTTTCTTATTTCACATAATTGTTGGTGACTTATTTCCTCCTTGAAAACTTACAGGGCCTCTACGAATCACTGTATTCAACCGCGTAGGGAGCGCCTTCGTATCTGCTTGGCTCATCAACATTCCAAACGTCCCGAAGGGGAGGGTGTCCGTGACCAGTCGCTATCGGATGTCTCAGTTTACGATCAACTGACAAAAAGGGGTTCTCAAAAGGAAGGATTTAACTTTAAAAGAAAAGACACACTATAATTTTGTATTCATTCATTTAATAAAAAACCCAAAAATTCACCAGCGTACCAGCCACTTCACAATTATTTCAAAATAAGGCTTATTAATTTATCAATATTAACAATAAGGTATAACCTGTGATGATCTATTTCAAACTTAATTCTTCTCAATGTCAAAACATTTAGAGAAACTTGCGCACACTTCTCTAAATGCGATGACATTAATAAAATCAATTAATATCTGATCACCACAAGTATAACCCTTACATATATTTAGCAGAGGCTTAATAAATTGATTAAAACAAAGCACAATCGTTACTAAAATTTACTTACTTATTCACTTACTTTACTAATTTAATTATCTAAATACCCGATATTAATATTAACTTTAATTACTTCCAAAACTATTAATTATCATCACAACAAATACCTCCTTTTCCGCGAGAAAAAAATTTGGCACAAATTTTTTAAAAAAAAAACACAGATCACCGTGGAAAAATTTCACAAATTAAAAGAATTGATTAAAGTATAGAATTACATTACACAATGTGATATATTGTTACCATTCGACCCGGGTCACATAACAAAACACATATACATGAGAGATTACTTATTAAACAAAATTATAAACCATGGAACATGTAGCATACTACCCGAAAAAAAAATTTCATTACCACAATTGTATATAAACAAGCAAAAATGAAACATTGAACACCTAACATATATCTAAAACATTTCATTACCACAACTGTATGCTCAACTTACAATTAAACCATATACACTAAAAAAACTGCACAGCAAAATAATCATCCTCGGTTAAAACAATCAGTTCAAAAACATTACATCCTGTCCACAGTTTACTTCTATAATTTGAAATTGACAGTGCGACCATAGCATACAATCCGTAACAAATTTATAAAAAAAAAAAAACGTATGCTTAACACAAATAAACAAAACCTCTTCGAACAAAACTCAATACAAAATTCTCTCTTACGAATTTCATTATCACTGTTCAATCAAATTAACATGTTTACTGTTCAACCTCAAAAAAATGTATATGAAACATGTGAGACAGGTGTACAAAATTTTCAACTTTAACCGTACATATAACAAAAAAAAATTTTTAACCTCCCGTACACCCTAGTATACATTACAAAACCAGGTAATTGATAGAAATTTGAAACCTATCGTTAACTACACCATTTACTCCTACCAAACCAATTTTAATTCCAGCCTGCGAAGATAGACTCTTCGTCCCTCGCGGCAATGAAATTCTAATATGCTTAGTAAAAATTAATGATTAAAATTTGAAGCCATGTCTAACGTTCATTAACCTCCTGGACACCTTAGTACACATTACAAAACTAAGTAAATGATAAAATTTCGAAACCAATATTTAACTACTCCACCATTTACTCCTACCAAACCAAAAGTAATTCCAGCCTGCGAAAAGAGACTCTTCGTCCCTCGCGGCAATGAAATTCTAATATGCTTGGTAAAAATAATGATTAACACAAGAAGCCCTGTCTAACGTTTAATTGCATAAACCGAACTGAACAGACCAACGCAAGCATACCTATCAAAATAACTTAACCAAAACCTTTATTCAAAAAACTGTATGCCCTACTTAATTAAACAAAAACCGGTCGAATCGAACCGCAGTCGATCCCCAAAAGTCATGCTGACCCGTTCAAAACAAATATGTACATGAAACATTGTAGACAAGAACACCAAAAAAAAATTTAACATCAACCCTACACATAAACAAAATTTTCGGACGCTTTAGTATGCCTTACAAAAGAAATTAATCAATATTAAATTAAGCTAAAACTCTGCAAAAAAAACTAAACTGGTATTAAATCCAACAAATCCCTGACATGAGAAACTGAACTTATTAGGTACTGAAAGACCACAACATTCAAAATTTCCCAGCCTGTGACATTGAAGTTGAATATTAACCCCCATTTTAATTAAATTTCTAAACAAAGCCAACTGGTATTAATTCCAAACACATACCCGACATGAGAAACTGAATTTATTAGGTACTGAAATGACCGCAGCATTCAAATTTCCCAGCCTGTGACATTGAAGTTTGAATCTTAAACCCAATTGTAACTAATTTCGTGCGAAAAAAAAATCATTTACTATTATATGAAAAATTTTAATGTAATTTTCAATCTGTCCAAGAACCCAAACCAATTTTACTTCCCGTCTGACCATGAGACCAGCTCTAAATGGCAAGAGGAAAGCAGAAAAAACTTAGTACCTGGCAAGACAGAAAAAAAACTCGTGATATGAAGCCCAAAATAACCAAAAAAAAAATTTATCTGACATGTAGAATTGCAATTAAAATTTATCAATACTTAGCATGCAAATATACTATGGAAGACCTTGTAAAACATACACAATTTAGCACCTCAATTCAAATATTATACTTAAAACCACTAGCATAGCAATAGAAAACGTTAGAACAACAAAATACCAATTACAATAAACTCAAAATATCTATCAATGTTTAAAGATGTTAAAAAAATATGCAATATTCAATATAAACGTAAATATATAGGAATGTAAAAATAACTTTCAAATCAAAGTGTATCCTTAAATGCACTAACAGTGCAATACTCTTAAGTAAAACACCAAAATAAAACATTATATCGTTCAATACTTCAAAATGTAAAAACTCAATATTCAAAATAAATGCACAAAATATAGGAATGTAAGAAAAATTTCAACTTAAAATATCAGAAATAATAATAACCATAAACACATAAAAATAATATGAACCAAAAATCTGTGCCAAAATAAGATTAAGCCTCCACTATACCAAAATTTAATATGTCATGCCGTCTTACCGAAAGAAAGGATAATGGAAAAAAAAATGGCTCATTTGCAAACAGTCTTCACGACCTGTACCATTGAAGAAGAAAAAAAATGGCACAGCGTGGGTAGGACACAGGCGCCATTTGTGGCGTTGATGATTCGTGTTAGTATGGGGTTTATTTATAGCTTTAAATATTAAAATTTGAAGCCATGTCTAACGTTCATTAACCTCCTGGACACCTTAGTACACATTACAAAACTAAGTAAATGATAAAATTTCGAAACAATATTTAACTACTCCACCATTTACTCCTACCAAACCAAAAGTAATTCCAGCCTGCGAAAAGAGACTCTTCGTCCCTCGCGGCAATGAAATTCTAATATGCTTGGTAAAAATAATGATTAACACAAGAAGCCCTGTCTAACGTTTAATTGCATAAACCGAACTGAACAGACCAACGCAAGCATACCTATCAAAATAACTTAACCAAAACCTTTATTCAAAAAACTGTATGCCCTACTTAATTAAACAAAAAACCGGTCGAATCGAACGCAAGTCGATCCCCAAAAGTCATGCTGACCCGTTCAAAACAAAATATGTACATGAAACATTGTAGACAAGAACACCAAAAAAAATTTAACATCAACCCTACACATAAACAAAATTTTCGGACGCTTTAGTATGCCTACAAAGAAATTAATCAATATTAAATTAAGCTAAAACTGCAAAAAAAACTAAACTGGTATTAAATCCAACAAATCCCTGACATGAGAAACTGAACTTATTAGGTACTGAAAGACCACAACATTCAAAATTTCCCAGCCTGTGACATTGAAGTTGAATATTAACCCCCATTTTAATTAAATTTCTAAACAAAGCCAACTGGTATTAATTCCAAACACATACCCGACATGAGAAACTGAATTTATTAGGTACTGAAATGACCGCAGCATTCAAATTTCCCAGCCTGTGACATTGATGTTTGAATCTTAAACCCAATTGTAACTAATTTCGTGCGAAAAAAAAAATCATTTACTATTATATGAAAAATTTTAATGTAATTTTCAATCTGTCCAAGAACCCAAACCAATTTTACTTCCCGTCTGACCATGAGACCAGCTCTAAATGGCAAGAGGAAAGCAGAAAAAACTTAGTACCTGGCAAGACAGAAAAAAACTCGTGATATGAAGCCCAAAATAACCAAAAAAAAATTTATCTGACATGTAGAATTGCAATTAAAATTTATCAATACTTAGCATGCAAATATACTATGGAAGACCTTGTAAAACATACACAATTTAGCACCTCAATTCAAATATTATACTTAAAACCACTAGCATAGCAATAGAAAACGTTAGAACAACAAAATACCAATTACAATAAACTCAAAATATCTATCAATGTTTAAAGATGTTAAAAAAATATGCAATATTCAATATAAACGTAAAATATATAGGAATGTAAAAATAACTTTCAAATCAAAGTGTATCCTTAAATGCACTAACAGTGCAATACTCTTAAGTAAAACACCAAAATAAAACATTTATATCGTTCAATACTTCAAAATGTAAAAACTCAATATTCAAAATAAATGCACAAAATATAGGAATGTAAGAAAAATTTCAACTTAAAATATCAGAAATAATAATAACCATAAACACATAAAATAATATGAACCAAAAAATCTGTGCCAAAATAAGATTAAGCCTCCACTATACCAAAATTTAATATGTCATGCCGTCTTACCGAAAGAAAGGATAATGGAAAAAAAAATGGCTCATTTGCAAACAGTCTTCACGACCTGTACCATTGAAGAAGAAAAAAAATGGCACAGCGTGGGTAGGACACAGGCGCCATTTGTGGCGTTGATGATTCGTGTTAGTATGGGGTTTATTTATAGCTTTAAATATTATATTATAATTAACTAATTAATGTTAGGATAGGTATTTACAAACTTTAATATCAATTTATTTAAGAATTTCCCTGACATTATAACAAACAAACTCATTAACTCCAGATCTTCTTAACATTATTCTGACAACCAAATTCAATTGAATAAATACAATTTCGTTTAAATGAGTTCTACTCTCCATAATACAAATAATTATCAATAAAACAATGCAAATAAGTGAAGTGGCTGGCGAATCAAAAAAAACTTCTAAATGAAAAAGTGATGAGAAAAAAACAAAAGTAAAACTATACAAAAATTCAGTAAACCAAAAAAAAAGGAAATTAAAACTATATTACCCAATTAAAATGCTGCAGCACAAAAAAAACTATTATTTTATAAAATTATGAGTGGAACCCCAGGCCAGCGCCATTTCTATAGCGTGCGGGCCGCCAAAAATCAAGACATCTCTCTCCATCGTGGGTTGCGGGTCAGCTCCCAGCCTCTTCGCTCGCCTCTCCCCCTCTGTGTCCACTTGCACCCTCCGCCCCCGAGTTGACGCTCCTTTTTTCACTTTGTATTCCGCGGAAAGTAAGAAGGTCCAATCCGCTCCGTCAATCCCGGACGAGGAAAACGCTGAAATTCGGAATTAGCCGAAGGAATCTCCTCTCCGACTCATTGTTGATTTTTTCATTTTCTTATTTCACATAATTGTTGGTGACTTATTTCCTCCTTGAAAACTTACAGGGCCTCTACGAATCACTGTATTCAACCGCGTAGGGAGCGCCTTCGTATCTGCTTGGCTCATCAACATTCCAAACGTCCCGAAGGGGAGGGTGTCCGTGACCAGTCGCTATCAGATGTCTCAGTTTACGATCAACTGACAAAAAGGGGTTCTCAAAAGGAAGGATTTAACTTTAAAAGAAAAGACACACTATAATTTTGTATTCATTCATTTAATAAAAAACCCAAAAATTCACCAGCGTACCAGCCACTTCACAATTATTTCAAAATAAGGCTTATTAATTTATCAATATTAACAATAAGGTATAACCTGTGATGATCTATTTCAAACTTAATTCTTCTCAATGTCAAAACATTTAGAGAAACTTGCGCACACTTCTCTAAATGCGATGACATTAATAAAATCAATTAATATCTGATCACCACAAGTATAACCCTTACATATATTTAGCAGAGGCTTAATAAATTGATTAAAACAAAGCACAATCGTTACTAAAATTTACTTACTTATTCACTTACTTTACTAATTTAATTATCTAAATACCCGATATTAATATTAACTTTAATTACTTCCAAAACTATTAATTATCATCACAACAAATACCTCCTTTTCCGCGAGAAAAAAATTTGGCACAAATTTTTTTAAAAAAAAACACAGATCACCGTGGAAAAATTTCACAAATTAAAAGAATTGATTAAAGTATAGAATTACATTACACAATGTGATATATTGTTACCATTCGACCCGGGTCACATAACAAAACACATATACATGAGAGATTACTTATTAAACAAAATTATAAACCATGGAACATGTAGCATACTACCCGAAAAAAAAATTTCATTACCACAATTGTATATAAACAAGCAAAAATGAAACATTGAACACCTAACATATATCTAAAACATTTCATTACCACAACTGTATGCTCAACTTACAATTAAACCATATACACTAAAAAAACTGCACAGCAAAATAATCATCCTCGGTTAAAACAATCAGTTCAAAAACATTACATCCTGTCCACAGTTTACTTCTATAATTTGAAATTGACAGTGCGACCATAGCATACAATCCGTAACAAATTTATAAAAAAAAAAAACGTATGCTTAACACAAATAAACAAAACCTCTTCGAACAAAACTCAATACAAAATTCTCTCTTACGAATTTCATTATCACTGTTCAATCAAAATTAACATGTTTACTGTTCAACCTCAAAAAAATGTATATGAAACATGTGAGACAGGTGTACAAAATTTTCAACTTTAACCGTACATATAACAAAAAAAAAATTTTAACCTCCCGTACACCCTAGTATACATTACAAAACCAGGTAATTGATAGAAATTTGAAACCTATCGTTAACTACACCATTTACTCCTACCAAACCAATTTTAATTCCAGCCTGCGAAGATAGACTCTTCGTCCTTCGCGGCAATTTTTTTTAATACGAAGGAACTTTGTCGGGAGACCTTCTCCTTATTTTGTGTGTTAGGAACTTTTATATAAGTAATTTCATAAACATCGTTTTTGAATAACATTTTTATTTCACCTGTGATTTCCTATATGTCTACATGTAAGCTTATTCATGTACCATCAGTCCACACGTATGTCTTTAACAGGAATATTCGTAAACCGATATAGATATGTGAGTTTCTTCGGATACTAGAAGCTTTAAAGGTTTTTATAGCTATGTATAATTAGTATAAGTTACATGCATTTTCATTAAAGATTCAGGAAAAAATTATCATTAGATAAGAATAAGAAAAAAATGAAGTGACAACAAAAGAAATAAAACTGCCGACAAGAAATATGTGCATTAGCAAGGATACAGAACTCATGAGTTTAGTCTAACGTTTTGGCAGATCTTTCAATATTTTTTTCAGTCAGCGGATAAGTTTTTTATACGCAAAGATTTAATGTGCAAATAATTACTTTTGATTTTTTAAAATACATTGTTAAGTATTAAAGGACAATTTTAATGGCTATTAATTTAAAATAAATATTAGTTAATAATTACTAGTATAATAATGATTGATATTTCAAAAATTACGAATTTCTAACAATTACTTTCTTCAAGTGATGATCAAATAAAAACTTTCAACAGCTGAAGTTACATGGAGAAAGATTTCAAACAAAATACCATTCAATACCTTTGTCTAACGACACGTAAATATGTAACTTTTGAGTGTTCTGGATGGATAATCGCCATTCATATCTGCAATTTTTACGATTCTCAAGCAGTTTTGTTTACGTCACTATCGCGTGACATATGGTATATTATGTAACATGATAGTGAAGTAAATAAAATTACTTCAGAATCGTAAAAGTTACAGAATATTTTAACAGTGTTGTATAGTTCATACAATACTGTAAAATCTTTCAAGAGTCACACAGTCATTATTTACAACGTTACTGAGTCAACTAAACTTAAATAAGTTGTTTTTAAATTTGTATCGATTTCCTGCCAGGACCCACAATTCAACTTACCGTATTTAAGTACATACCGTACATAAAAAAATCGACTTAAAATTGGGGTGCATCTTATAGTTCAAAGGTAAAATTAAAATAAAATTTATATTTTATTATATATGTTATACATATGTATTATATGTATTATATATTTATATACTATATACTAGCCGGGCGAAGCTCGGCTATGCTCGGGCTTCGCCCATCCATCGAATCACTTGACACTCGAATCACAGTTCACTTGAATTCAAATTTTTTTTCACTTTTAATTGCCAAAAAATCCCAAAAAATTCAGTACATCTTCAAGTGATCTATTTATTATTAAAATGTTTGAATTAAAAGTATGAAAAATAGAAAAATAATTAAAAATTAGACACACGAGGAAACATTTCTTTTCAGTGATTCATTTTTTAGTGAGAATCACGCTGTGAATGGATCACGCAGTGTTTACATCGTTAAACATGGTGGTTACGTTTTGTTCGGTGGAGTATGCATTGTGAAGAATCCATTGATTCTCACAATCTTAAAGAACAAGACCCTCTTCTTTTCATGTACGTTCCAGGAAAAAACAACAGTGAACCTGCGGGCGGACCCAAACAGTTGTTGACGCTAGACCAATCAAACTCCAGAGAAATGAGGTCACTTTTAAAGGCGAGATTTTATTAGAGCCCTTTTAAATTTAGAGCGATACCAGCGCCAAATTGAAAGTGCGTCGCTACGAGAGTTAAAAAATTCAGTTAGCTCTGAATTCTCACGCTGAGACTTGCTACTCCGGCAATTGCAGCCGTGACTTCGTTTCAAGTCCTCGGTGAGGCAAAGTGTTTTACTTTCGATTCGGAGAAGAATCGTTCGACACCTCGTCGACTTACTTCGGACAGAAGTATATTGGAGGCTGAGTTTAGGATCTCAAGCTAAGAAGCGCTACTCAGGCCTCGCAGCCAGAATTTAAATTCTCGATAAGTCCTTGTGATAGGCGAAGAGTTTTATTGACTTCCTGACGACCTCCAGTATCTGACATAGCTTGTTTTATGATCCCAGAAGGATTTGGACAATTGTTGAGTTTCTGTGGACTTGAATTCTCGCAGAAGTGATTGTGACGCACCCTGAGTTCCCGTGCATGATCTAAAGCAGCGGTTCTCAACCTGGGGGGCGCGCCCCCCTGGGGAGGCGTAGAAGAATTTCAAGGGAGGCGTGAGTTTAAAAAATAAATAAATAAAATGTAAAACTAACTGTAATTTACTGTACTCAATTTTGCGGTCACAATGTCACCGTAACGTATTTTCGACATACGAACACGAATACAATAACTGTCGCACACGATAATTGTCGTAGCTACAATGTCAGAAAAACATTCTGAAGACTTATGATGCAGTTCAGTGTTTCACAGAAAAAATAAGTCTTTGACAACGCCGTCTTCAGAGCTCAGAGCTAAACTTTTCATCCTTTCCAAGATTGAACGACCTCCTCGATGATGAAAAAAAATCTCCCATTTCAACAGATAAATTAATTGAAGGACCTTATATCAGGGCATTTGGTAGTATTGCAAAATGAATTTGCAGACTATTTTCCAGATATTAGTTCAGAGAACTGGGAGTTTAAGTTGAAAAGAGATCGTTTTAAAATCGACGTGGGTATATTTCCTGATTATATTCAGGAATAGGCAATCGACCTAAAATGTGATTCTCGTGTAAACGCGAAATTTAAAAACAGGGATATTGAAAATTTCTGGTTACGCTATTTTCCTATTTACCCAGAAGTTGCTTTAGAAGCTTTGAGGTTGTTAATGCAGTTTTCATCCACATATCTCTGTGAATCTGGATTTTCAGCAATATCATACATAAAGTCAAAATATCGAGCAAAGCTGGACATTGAAAGTGACCTGAGGTAAGCTTTGTCACAGTTACAATCTAATATTTCAAAACTTGTCAAGGACAAACAGTGCCAGCCCTCTAATTATGTTGTGAAAGTGACTGGTATTACATGCCAACCTCACATAGATCCTTGATTACCACAAATATATTTGATCTGTATTTAATTCTTTGATTTCATATGATCAAATGATAATCTGTTCCAAATTAAGATATGAGTAGTAATATTAAATTTTGTGTATGAAATTATCTATTCTATATTTTCCTTTAATAACCAGCTTCAGTTTCAAATTCCGATTGTACTACTTGTATTGAACACATATGGAGGGGGTAGAGGGGGAGGCGTGACCTCACAACAGTGTTCAGAGGGGGGCACAGAGCCTGAAAGGTTGAGAACCCCTGATCTAAAGAACTTAAGTGCGTGAGTGCAGTTAGACATCTAATATAAATTGAGGTGTGGTAGCTGACTTGTATATCCGCACAGCATTAGAGAGCATCGCTCCTGTAATTTTCATAATTTTCATCGACTCAATCATCTTGTAAATAAATTGTTCATTCTAAATATTGTTAGATTGTATCGCTAATTTCTTTTCGCTACCATTCGGCGAATTCTTTGCAGCATTTAGAATTGAAATATCTCTATAACTATTAAAGTAACAGAATAAGTGTACGCAGAAAAAAATTATCAGTTTTTAAAGTTCTTTCCAAATATGTAACATTTATGTACTTTCAGGAAAAAAATACATCGATTTCGATATTTTCAAATCTGGCCCAGTTTCATAACGGATGCCATACCGGAAACGGTCTACCTGGAATTGTTCCTCGACCGACAAAGTTTTCTTTTATTTATATAGATTATTTTTTATATTTATTATATTTTTTTATCTTTATTAAGTAAGAAATTGAAAATATCTCTATATACCTAACAAAATATAAAATATTCTTTTCTAAAAATTCTCCCATAAATTTGAGGTGCATCTTATGGTCCGAAAAATACTGTAGTTCTTCTAACCTAGAGGCCTGTATTCTACAAATTGAACTATGTGAGGAACTTTAATTTTTTCTCATTCCTTTTATACAACTCAATCTCCCTTTCTTTATGAGACCAGATATGCAAGATGTTGGTTATACATAGGGATCGCAGATCTGGGTACCCGGAGAGTACCGAAAACTGGGTACCGAAAACCCGGTTCCAATGGTTTCTAAGTCGAACTGGGTATTCGAAAGGAGTAAATCTTAGATTTTAAAAAAATAGAAAGTCAATGGGTATAAACAGCTCTACCATGCTTTGCAATTTACCACTATCTAGATATTTGGAACCACCTGTCTTAAGCAAATCATTATTATTGACTACTAGATACCCCCTAACCATCTCAGAAGTCAATACCCTCCTGCTATCAAAAGATATACCATTTAGTTTCATTTGCTTGTATTGATTTACTTCATATAAATTATTCAAAGGAAATTTTATTTATTGTAGTTATAAACAGCAAAAATATACTGTAATTATTTAAAACTATACAATCTAATCTACGAATTTCTAATCTAGTGCAAATAGAAATTATAAATATAAAACCTTCACAGTAGAAAAAAAAAGCGAACCAGAATTCGGTAGTTTCTTGTTTTAAAACCCATTTCCTGTAGGTTGCGATGGTAAACATGTCATCAGACTCTTAAAGGTGTAAACAAACTCGATCCGAACAGATTTTAAAAAATAAAGGAATCATTTCATACCTTGAAAGATTGCAAACTCCAGTTGAAAATGATAGCAATTTATCGTCAAACATTGAGAATAATAATACCGATTATTTAGAAGACATTACCGAAATAAGCAATCTGTTTGAACTCCAGAAACATCCACCAAGGTTATACGTGACATGATGCACAAGGCTATTGAAAAACATTTAGAACCTCTTACTCTAGAGCAGGGGTTCCCAACCTTTTTATAGTACCGTACCTGTACGTTGTAAACAATTTGATGACGAACCGGTAGACCAAAAATTTTGAAATGGGGAATAAAATGCAATGGAGAACAAAATAAATTAGGATATATAAAAAATCATTTTAAATAAATCTCCTGAGTTTAATACACTTACCTTAACAGCTTCTTAATATTTATTAATAATACAATTACTATTGATTTATAATATGCAATTAATTTAAAGATATTTGAAACACAAAACACGATTTTTAGTAGAACACAGACACAATTATAATTCGCAAACACAGTTATAGACCCAGTTATAATTCGCAGGCGAGTGCCAAATTTTTATGAGGCGGTCATAGATAACACATTCAGGTGTAGACGGCATCTTTTGAGATTAGGTAAATCCCAATAAAGTATTACAACACAAGCAATGGATAAGAAATTCCAAACTAAAATATTAAAACATATGGATTATTAGTTATTATAATCATTTCTTTTCTTTTTTCGTAATACAGATTTTTAATAGATTTTTGTTTTAAATTGCAAAATCATTCGCGTACCGGTAGCTGCTTATCCGCGTACCAGTACTGGTACGCGTACCCAAGGTTGGGAACCACTGCTCTAGAGGAAAAGGGAAGGCTAATATTGTTGTATATATGTGATACATTTGTTCATTCTTTGCAGTTTATTTCTGCAGTGTATTTATGTAACAGCCGTTACATGTTTTCTCAATTGTTACCGGTTTCCAACTAAAGTTACTAGCTGCAGATATCGTGATGCATTCAGATCCTATCATATAAAATTTAATACCCATCTGAAGATTCCCCCCCCCCCTGCCTATAAGGAAAACAACGTATTATATATACGATTTGATCGCTTTAAAACTATGGTTTGTTCAGATTTGACTTATTTAGGGGGAGGGGGTCTCATTGTTTGTACTATTCAAGAATAGAAATTATTTATTACTGACTTTTACAGAGGCTGTTCACACATTTTTTAGACGATGTATATTGTATTCACAAAACTAAATTACATAAAATTCTTGTGTTTAAATGTTCTATTTGACATCCCTTATTCTGAACTATCTTTCGACACCGCAATTTCCAGGATAATAATGCCTTTTGAAGTGTCAGAAGAGGTATTCTATCCCATTCCTCCTGAACAGCTTTCCAGAGTCCTGTAAGGGTTTTGGGACGACGTTTGGATAATGCAGATTTTAAAAGTCCTAAAGCACAAAAATCCATAGGTGATACATCGGGAGATTTAGTAGGGATATCAGTGAAGGGTATGGCCTTGATACCAGTTTTTTGTTCCATTTCTTTTAGGAAATTTACAGTGGATTTTGATGTGTGACTGCTAGCTTTGTCCTGATGGAGTCTCACAGATTGATGGCACAGATTGGTGGGTAAAGCGATGGTATTTCATTCAGAAAAATTGGCGATAAAACATGTTCCTGATAGTATTTGGAGTTAATCTTGACTTTTTTTCCACTCTCTTTATTTTTAACTTGCCCTTATAGGAAAAACCAGCAACAATCATGAATCCCTTAGAAAAACTTTCTTTCGATTCTTTGAACCATGTACTTAAATTTTTTCTCCCCTTTTATGATAATAAATGGCTCTTTTTTGTTGTAATCATTTAAATACACCCATGATTCATCTATTGTGACAATTGTTTTCCATTTTTCTTTGGATAAGTGTTTCTCATACAGAGTTCTGCAGCGTGTCCTGCGTTCAGCGATATGATTTGGAAGAAGACGATGCACATTGCGTTTTTTCGCTTTCTTAAGATTTAAATCAACGTTTATCATTTTGTTTACAGTGGACACAGAGCATTTTAATGATTTTGCAACTGTCCTTTGACTAGGGGGATTTTCTTTTAACATTAAACAACGTACCTTTGCAATAGTCGAAGATGTCCGTTTTTTCCTTGGATACTTGTTTGGAATTTTTGTCCCACTTGAGGCTCCAATTTTACGTTTTTTTCCTTTCTTGTTGACGATATTACCTATCGACGCTTTAGATATCACAAAACCATGACTGTCGCGTCGTTTTTGGATAACGGAGTATGCATATTTCTCTTCGGAAAGAGCATAAATGTAGCCTTCGAACCACTGCTTTGTTAAAAACGCCATTTTGAATAAAAACAAAACTTTCAAGCCGCAGACGATAATTTTGACTTTTAAAAACATAGTACAATTGCAATTATTTCTTTTGCAGCAAACAATTTTTTATTACCGCTTACCAAAATCGTCTAAAAAATGTGCGAACAGCCTCTGTATCTATATATGTAAAACAGTTCCGTGACTGACTGACTGACAGATAACGCAAAGACCAAACCCCTGGAGCTAAAGGGCTGAAATTTTGCATGGCGTTTCTTCTTATAGTGTAGGCGTGCACTAAGAAAGATTTTTGAAAAATTCTTCTTAGATTTTTTTAATTAAATTTTTAAGCTGTTTTTGTAATTTTTTTTAAAGTTTGCATTTAAAATAATAATATGAGAGTTATAAAATTTATATCACGAGAAAGATCATAAAAATTGCTTTAAAATGAAATCTTTTTCGAATCTTTACCTCAATTTTCTGATTTTTGGGGAATTTTTAAAAATTAATTTTTAGACTTTAATTTATTAAATGCTGATCACGTGGTTTCTTTTCTTTTTGTGGTACTTTAAATTAATTTTACGTCATGTGCATAACAACGAAATAAATTGACAAAAAAAAATATTAAAATACGGTAAATGATAAAATTTAACCACTAGACTAATTGAGATAGAAGTTTTTTAAGAATTTAATTCAAATTGGTATGTTTTATGGATATTAAACACACAAATTAATTGAATACGTCGACCGTTGTATTTAATTTGGATATTTTGTTCTACGCTATTTTGTCTATAAAAATATCCGCTACGATTTTTTTTCATTAATTGCATACATTGACTGTTGTATTTATTATAAATATATATATTTTTTGGCATTAATTGCATACATTGACCGTTGTATTTAATTTGAATGTACTCTGTAGCGAAGCACGGGTATTCAGCTAGTTCTATAATAAATTTTTAATTTATTTTTAAAAATCCACATAGTTTTTATTATTTGAAAACAAACAAATTTAATTTCCTTGGCCATTTCTGAAAAGTTTATTTTCGTTAATAATCCGTAACAATGATTAGAAAAGTCAAAAAATTTCAAAAAACAAATAATCTCTCCCCCCTTATCACACAGACACACTAACACACAAACACTGACATAACGTAAAGGCCTAAAATTTTGCTCTCACGAATAAAAAAAGCAGTAAATGATTATGTATATCTGTATCAGTCTCTATCAATAACAGAGTTATTTTAATGTTAAGATCACATTTAATAAAAAATTAGTAACATTTATAAGAAAAGATTAAAAAAAAATTTTAATTTAGATTTTTCTTTTCCTAAAGTTTTTAAGTTTTTATTCGTAAGCAGTTTATTTTTGGAAATGGACTGATCTGATATCACTTTAATGCAAACCTTAAACTCATACATCCTTTTTAAACTGGGTTATAATCCAGGGGGGAATCCTGATACAACATTAAAATGATTACAAAAATGTGTGTTGCATTATTGTTGTAATATATTATGGGAAATGTGCTTGTTATACAAAATAATCCTTCATTTAATTACCTATTTTTGGAAAGCCTCCCATTCATTACGTCTTGGAAAAAGTGAAGTTACTTCGGAGATGAGACCTCTAAGAACCAAATGTTTGTTTAATATGATCTATTACTGAAAGTTTAAAAAAACACAACACCTCACGAGTTGAAGGAATCATCCCTGCCGGGATTCGAACCCGGGACCTTTGGATTAGAAGTCCAACGCGCTATCCACTGCGCTACAGGGACTTGAAGGACTAAAAAAATATCAGAATCCAAACCTGAAGGTCAGATGTGTATTGTTATCTTGACTCAAATAGTTTCCGGTTCCAGCTCTAAGCCTGATTAACCTTTAGACACAAATGAAGCATCTTTATCTTGCTCGTCTTAGTAACTTCATTCAAAAATGTACAATGACAAATTTTACTCGTCATAATGTTTGAGGCATTAGGGGTTCTAGTCAAAAATCATCTGAATGAAATTATACGTCAAATTATCTTGCAAAGTATCTATCCCTATGTAATTATTCATTGGGGAAAATAACAGCAGCACCTTTTCCTGTGTTAAGGGTAATGTAATAAATTACAACTCCTTTGATACCCTAAATTTCCTCATTTCATTCACAACATCATGACTACTCGAAAGTTTTAATTCCTGTCTCCAAATAAGATCAACATCCACGGCCGCCCAAGGACTTTACGGGGCCTGGGGCAAACTTCTGTTGGGGGCCCCAAGAAAAATAAAAAAAATGGAAAGAGACGAAAACACACATCAAATTAAGTTACTCATACTTAAAATTGTATTACATGAATGATTAACATAATTATTATATTTCATTTCACTGTTCTCTTGTTATATTCTCCAATAAATATGACAACATGTAAAAAAAAAAAAAAAAAAAAAAAAAACTAATATTTACATCCAACAACTTAGTAATTCCACAGATATTTAGATTATCAACTGAGGTATTATAAATAAAGGCCTTGAAAGCCTTCAACTATAATAAAAGTTACTATAACAGAAGATGAAATGGTAAATTTAAAACTAAAAAGAAAACTAAAAATAGTTGAATTTGAACGATTTTAAGAGTTGAAAGAGTAAATTTACTTTAATTTCTTTCTTGCCTTAACTTTGGCAAAGTCATGTATTATTTCACTAAAACTAATAGATCTGACTAAATCATGTTCAATACTGAGCACCTAGATTATTAAGTCTGTCCTCGCCCATTGTCGGCCTCAGACGATTTTTTTATGAGGGACATTTTGCTGAAGGCTCGTTCTCCTGTTGCAACAGACACTGGAAGTACAGCTAATAACCTTAGACAAATACAATCTACGGTAGAATGTTTTCAAGGACTTTTTTTATATCGCATTCAATATATCTACACAAGAGTTTAAGTTCTTTTTTCCATCAACACATATTATTGAGTCCTTGATAAGCTTATAGTAGATCATCAACTCATCAGAGAGATCAGTTTTAATTATTTCATTTGGGTTAACGCTGGCAGGTTCTTCTGCGATAGCATCAAGGTACGTTTCTGATTCAGTTGATTTCAAATCGGTTTCTGTTGGACAAATAATAGGAGAGAACACTTTTGATACTTTGTCCCTTCGGTCTGCCATTGATCTTATTTCGACAATCAAGAAGTCTAAGGAGGGTAAAAATGCATTCACTTTGAAAAGTTGTTGTTGTTTCTGATGCCCCTTGACCAATATTATATTATCAGTTCAACGTCTAATTAAGGCTATTGGACATAGTGGTGTGACTCTGGTTTTTAATAGCACCGCAAGGGTCGGAGTCCGACTTGACTAAACTTTGAAATGTAATTCTTTAGATTCACATGTAAAATTTGGCTATCCTGATCCTGAATCATCATAGAATTAATTCTTTTTTCGTCCTCTTGTTTTTAAATCTATTGCTACTCTAAAGTTAGCATCTATTAGTTCAGCTTCTTTAAATAGAGTATCCCAACTATCTCTAATGGTTTTAATGTCTGAAACTAAACTGTTCATTGCACTTTCAGAACTCTTTGAGAGATAGTTTGTAAAACCTTGTTTCTTTCATCAATCGTCTGCAGAATCTTGAACCAAACTGTTGTTAATAAAATAAACTCAAAGGAATTCAACCAACGCGTAAGTGCATCAAGATCAGCCTGCGTCTAAGATGGAAGATTAATTTCTGCATCTATATTGTGCATGGCATCCAAAATCTCGGAGTATCTTTTGTCAAGAGGTCGTACAGCATCAAATTTTGCACTCCATCTTGTACATGACATTGAGTGAAGTGAAGTATTTGCTGTTGACTGTAAAATTTTCCACCTACTTGGACTTAATGCAAAAAGTTTGTAAAGTTTCTGGACGTTCCCAAAGTAAGATTTGACTTCTATGTTTCTTTCCATAGCATGAACCCCACACAGATTCAAAGTGTGTGCACCATAGGGAGAAAAATATGCTTAGGGGTTTTCAGCGAGAATTCTGGTTTTTACTCCCTTAAACTTCCCTGACATATTTGATGCGTTGTCGTATGCTTGGCCTCTGCATAGTTGGAGGTCCAATCCACAGTTTTGCAACACGGTCTTTATATTCTCAGCAATAGCTTCACCAGTCTTTTGGTTAAAGTCAGAAAGCTTAACAAACCTTTCAAAAACATCCCATAAGCCATTTTTTTTTTAAGAATGTATCTTATTACAAAAACTAGTTGCTCTTTGTGTGAAGCATCTGGTGGACCATCAACTATAATGCTGTAGTAAAGGGGTTCTTTAATTTCTTCTATTATGTAACTTTCTAATTTGTTACCACACACTTTCAAAAATTCGTTTTGGGTCCTCTACGATAGGTGGTCAACTTGCAATCTTTTTCCGGACTCTTTGGTACTTGAAACTGTTTCCAAATTATCTCTAATGTCTGGATTGTAACGTTCTATCAGTTTCAATGTGGACAAGACATGTCCACAATCGTCCTGATCTACCGTAGTGCTGCTACCTCTAAAAGGAAGATTTCTTTCTGCTAGGAATAACACAACATCTGTTGTCAAAATCCTATTCCATTTCACCTCTTCTACAAAAATACATTTCATCAAGCTCCATACATTTTACAAGCTCCATCAATTGCAGATTTTCTACCTTTAAGTGTATTGAGAAGTTCTTTGCATTTTACATAGTTATTTATGTGGTTTGGATTTGATTCATGGCTTTTTATCTTAATATATTTTTTTCCAAGGGTCATTTAATCCGCACTGCACAAATTTTGACTGTTGTTTACTAACATCTTCAGATTCACATAATCAACAAGGGAAGCAAAATAACTCCCCTTTTTTTCTTACTCCAAACCATCCAATCTCTGTCAGCAGATTCCCCATTACTTAATTTTTTTGAAAAGACAGTCATCGGGAAAGACCTACCACTGCTGTCTCAAGGCATACACCCTGGCTTTCTAGGTGGCCTCTTTAAGCCTATCATATCTCTAAATTTATTATCAACATTTATTATTAACCCATGTGGCTGGATCAGTACTCATTTCAAAATGTTCCGCTCCTTCGGAATTTTCTTCTAAGTCAGAAGGAGGCATGATTAAACATTGTTCGATTTCTGATGTATCAATTTTACTTGATTGTGTTCTCTGATTTTCACCTCCCCGAACTCAACAATCCACTTCCTGAGACCCACAATTACTAATCAGTCCAGTTTCCTTGAAAACTGATAGAATATCCTGGTGATTTTCTGAGGTAGACATGACGTTCTCTGACAATGGCAGAAGGTCTTCCGTGTCAAATTGTTTTCTATCTTCTGTACTGGTTCCAGTCCGAAAAAAGCTATCGAGGATCCGTTTACCACATTCTTCTTCAGCTTTTCTAACAACTTTTGTTTTTCCATTTTTTCAGCACCAGATGGATAGATGCGCTTCATGGTTTTGGAGTTAGGTCCGCTGAATGTCTAAATAAATGACAATCTAATTTCTAATCTAACACACAAAAGGAGCGCTGCAGACGACTGCCGGTCGTACTTTTTATTGAGAGGGGAGCGAGGGTGACCTTGATTTTTACGTATGTTTTGGGACTTACTAAAGGATACATAAATTTAACTTTTACTTCTTCATAAAGAGAAATTATCTTTCTAATTAGCTTCCATCCACGAAGCTTTTTGCTATCTCTTTTAGTAGTAGTTAGTACTGTCTTCCATTTATTAGAGAGAAGTAATCTTATAGCAGTTAGAACTAAACAGTTATATTTTTCATTAAAACCAATCGGTATTTTTAGAAGACAATTTGGATTAGAGAAATCTAATTTATCGAATCATTTTTATTTATTTATTATTTATTTATTATTTATTTTTTGGGGGGGGAGGGGGGGCTTTTTTCAGGAGATTTTTTTAATTTTGAAGTACGGTAGAAGTTCAGGAATTTTCTTTCGAATGAAATCTAATAAATTAATTTTTTTTTTCATTTTGGGGGGACCCCTCCGGCAATTGGGGCCAGGGCAAAGTGCCCCGGTTGCCCCCCCCCCCCTTCTGGGTGGCCCTGTCAACATCTCGAAAGCACGCTCGAAAGTACCTTCAAATTTAACTTGACAGATAATGAAATATTAGGGAAAATAAATCTATGAAAAGGTAATAGAAGCATCAGACGAGAAAATATCCGTTAGTAACAATAAATACCGAAATTAGTTATTCACTATTGGTACCCGTCAAAACATGACGCTAGATAGTAAATAAATGTACTACTACACAAATTATACTTAACACATTATTTGCCAAATGTTGAAAATCATAACTAATGTGCATACAAAATTAATGTGTTTAAGAGGCATTGTGCTTAGTCAGTATCTAAAACCAGATTTAAAAATGCACGAGCATTGCGCAGAAAGCAATTTTTTTTAATTGTAAATTATCGCTAATTAAACAGCGCGAACTAAACAGTTTCCATCAGGTTTAGTCTTTTTTTCACAAACATAATTATCATAAAAATAAAAATGGCAGAGAGAGATCTAGAGAGACTGCTCGGATTAAACTTGTTTATCATTAAAACATGTCACAGAGCATGCTCAAAAACAGTGAGTTTCTAAAGCCAAATTTAAACATGTCACTGAACATGCGTAGAAATCACATTTTAATTGTAAATTATAGCTCATTAATAGAAATTGCGGTTACAAAAACCAAATTTGACAAATCTACAGATTACAATATTTCGTTTAAGACCAAAATGAAGGAAATTGATGCAGTAGTTTTCTCTCACGGACTGCCCAAAAATTCGGCTTAGCAACTTAAATATATAGATTATTATAGATTATCTACCAAATTCATGTCTCGTTCCTAAGCCCAAATAGAGGGGAAGAATGAAGGAGTAACGTATAAAAAAAAAGTCATCTGCTCAAGTACCGTTAACTGTAAATACGAATGGAATGAAAATCAGGCAAACAAAAACAGCGTTTTTTCAGCAAAAACACAAAGATAGCTCTGAAGCTAGAAATTTGAGTAACAAAAATGAAACAGAAACGAATAAACCGAAAAAGCACCCTAAGTCGCATAGTTGAATTAAAGAGTTTCTACATTTGTGGTCATGTAATTCAAACACAACATCAACAATATACTGTGAAAAACGGAAGTAAAAAAACAGGAATGGCGATATACGAAAGTGCCTGCTGTTGTTGTTTCCCACGCGGCAGGTCTATTACGACATTCGTCCATCCACACCGCGATATTCCTGGCTTCTTTATTATGGAAGCACCATATAGTAGGTGAGCGAACATAGCTCTCTAATCTCAGCCTTGTCCTCAAACAAGCGTGAATTGAACCTACAACCTGGCGATAAAGGCACTCAGAGAATGGCCGTGGCCCAAACTACTGCGCCACCGGCATAAATAAAGAGTTCAGAACCTGCACTCATGTCCATAAATTAAGGATAATTCCGAATCACACGGAAATCGAACTCTAAAGTAAAAATTTCACCTGTAGAATTATAACACACATCATTCAAGAATAATCTGCAACTTCCAGGAAGCCACCAGATGGCGCCGATAGTACGTCACAATGCCGAGAGGTAAGAACGGTCTATATAAGGAACTGGGTGGCTATATAAGTAACAAATTGTTCACAAGCGTTCTGTAAGCCGCCTCAGCTGCCATAACCGAATAGTTATGACGCAGAGGACGCATGTGGATGATTTTTTTAAGTGGTAGAATTATCGGCCGCCTGGAATGTGGGCATACTCAAATGGAAGTATCCGAGGAACTTGGAATTGACCAAAGTGTCATCTCTAGGCTTTGCCAATGATTCCAAGATGATGGAAATGTCAGTAGACTTTACAGTACAGGTCGCCCCCGAGTTACAACGCCGAATGCAGACCGGTATTTGGTAGTAACTGCCAAAAAAAAAGCAGACGGAGCACAGCATCCTACCTGTCTCGTCAGCTATCTACAGCCACGGGTACCACAGTTTCAAGGCAAACCGTGTATAGACGTTTGGGAAATATTGGTCTAATATGCTCGCAGGCCTGTCAGATGTGTTCCGCTCACGGCAACTCGCTGTCGGCAGGGATTAGCCTGGAGTAGAGAACATGCAATGTGAACATCGTCACAGTAGGCTTGTGTGATGTTTTCCGACAAGTCCAGGTTTAGCTTGCAGTCTCATTCACGTCGGACTTTCATATGGAGAACGCCAGGTACCCGTTACCACCAAGACAACATCATTGAATGACACCGTTACGGTGGTGCAGGGTTGCTCGTTTGGGATGGAATTATACTGGGCTCCAGAACAGATCTGCATGTTCAAATCGGAACCATGAATGGCCACATTTATCGTGACATCATTCTGGAACAACATGTAAGTTTGTTTAAGGGTGCCATTGGCGCAGAATTTGTGTTTATGGTTGACAACGCCCGTGCTCACCGAGCAAACATCGTAAACGAAAGCCTTCAATCTGAGGATATCACCCGTATGGAATAGCCAGCATTCTCACCTGACTTGAATCCGACAGAGCATGTGTGGGACATGCTTGGCCGACGAGTTGCAGCTCGTCAACCACCTCCCACATAGTACCGGAACTTGGGAGAGCATTGCTTGCTGAGTGGAGTAATCTTCCCCAATATCAGCTCGATAATTTGATACTCAGCATGCTTAGGCGTTTTACGGACTGTATTTCATACAATGTATTAATCATCATACCAACCATGTAATATTAAGTTTTTGTAAAGGAGATATTTTTTACAATTGCTCCAGGAAGCAAAAATCGTAGTTTTTATGAATGGTATCATACATACACCATCTTTTTTTATCTTTTGTTTAATAAATGGACTTTATGAATAAGTCACGTTTGTTTTGTTTCTGAGCCTTTATTTGCCGGAGCTGACATTATCCTTAATTTATGGACATGAGTGTACATGAAAAAGATCATTTTGAGGGGGAGGAATGATTTAAACGGTGATAGTGTCGAGGCAAAAGAAATTTAAAAGCTAGCAGACACAGGAAGAGAATTTTCATTGAGTTTCTTTTAATTATATTCGAGAAGGATCTGCTTCAGCAATAGCTATCAATCTGTTGAGGTTTATTCCCCAAGAGTCTGTTCTCGATTCTGTCAGCTGTTGTAGCTCCCCCTGAAGAATTATTGATCCGACAAATATAATGAACCTACACTCTGCGTAAAAACGGAAATTCTCTCAGACAAAGAAACTGAAGCTAGGAACTCTCCGAATATCTATTCCATTGACTAGTAAGGCAGAAAATGAATTTATGGTATAACATCCAGAAAAGCATATTTACTTTATGCCAATTTAACACAACTCTTGTCAGTTGATACCAGTTTTAAAATGTGTTTTGCCGTTTAATGATACATGAAAAAAGCATCTAAACCCTTATTTTTTTTATCAGACCTGCTATACGATGTACCATATGCTTAAAGTTATCATTTGGGTACCAGACATGTACATTGGAGCCTTAGTTGGGTTACATATTAATTTCATGTGATGAAAGCATCAAAACTTCCTATAAGTGTTCGAAAGTTTGCATGACATTTAACATTTTCCCCTGGAAAAGCGTTAATCACAGTCACTGTGCTTAATTATGTTCAGAAAAAGTGTTAATGAGGAAGAGCGTTTTAGTACTACGTCTACGTAGGGTCATTTTTCAAAAGTGCGCAATCTCTTTCGCGCCGCTTAAAATCAAGCTTTATTGATAATTATTTCTCTTATTTACCAAAGAAAGATAATTCCTCTTCTCAGACGTTTGTGAGAAAGAATATTATTAAAATAAAACTCCGAAAGGGTATGAAATAATAACAAATCTTGTAACTAACCAGAGGGTTGAAATTATAATTGAAGGTATTTCTATACGATGTGTGACTAGTAAAGTTGAGAGCGAAACCACTTTACTAGTCACACTTGCGTTCGTCTAGTTTGAGATCTCCAAGAACATAACAACTGCTACAGCGATCCCTTACGGTAAAGTAATGTTAAAAAAAAAACTTATTCGCAACAACGTCAGTTCAATTACTCATCACTACCGGGATTCGAACCCGGAACCTTTAGATAAGAATTGCAACACGCTGTTCGCTGCAGTACAGGCCCTCACATCGAGGCCTATCGCAGTGGAAATGTTCTGTGACAGCTTAGACCATGATAGACCTCATGGACTCAAATGACGATTATGGCTCGTTATTATAGCAACCAAATTTCAAGGTACAATATAACCAAAGGGCCTAACACATTTTTAGAGTTGCATTCTTCATAATGTATGATGCTCTAGGGACCGTAATCAAAAGTAATTTTAATAAACTTTTTACGTCAAGAAGTTAATACGTCCTACGCTATCAAAAGTATTTGGACCCAGCGGTCTCACGTCTTTTGAATTAATTTCGAGAGAACTACCATCATCTTTTACCACTGGAGAAAAATCTGAAGGAGCGTAAGCCACTTTTTGCAGTTGTGAGAGGCTCCTGTCTGCTGAGAAATCTATCAACTAAATTTTGGAAATATGCTGTGGAAATATTTTTTAGTTCTCTTTAAGGAGCATTCAAGAGTTATTCAACCTTAGGTGTTGGGGCCTAGTTCGATGTCATCACGTTCCAGTTCATCCCATAGCTGTTCGATCGAACGAATATCAGGGTTTTATGAAGGCCAGTCCAGTTCCATTCCATTCATTCATTCATAATTTGTGTTTCAAGGCTAGTGATGCATGTAAGGTTACGCTATCATGCTGGTAAATGATCGGCCCTCAAGAAACTGCTGCCACATTGTGGAAATAATAGCGTTGGCAAAGGTATCATTACTTGATTCAATATTGAGGATCTAGGTGAATGGTATGGATGAATGTCTGTATGAATGTAAGGAGCCCAACGAGGACCATAAAATGTTCCCCCAACCAGTTTGTTCCATTTATCAAGGTTTTCCAAACTTAAAAGATAGCATAATACAGTCGGTTAAGAAGTGCCCCCCAAAAATGAATGGCCTTTATTTTTTTAGGGCACCCACCTGACTCTCTACAGACCCAAACTCGCCCATCGTTTACCAGACGGAGTTTCAAGATCAGTCACTTCTTAAAACCTTTCACGACTGCTCAAGGGTCTATTGACGACGAGATTAACCTCTCTTTAATTGATGCTTAGTATTTATCAGGCCGGGAAGCTCGTCCCTCTGAGCAATGAGCGAATAATTAAAAGGGACTTGCACATGGCACCTAACCCAAAACCGTTATCTTTTAAGAGTGGCATCGTGATGCCTATCTGATGTGTAAGGATATTCTGCATTACAGACATCGTACCGTCCGACCTTAACAACCAGCAATGCAACGAAACATGTGCCTACGAAATATGTGCCTATACCCCATGATACTAACGTTATATCCAGAGGTGATCTGAAAGGTTGTTTCAGCTAAAACACATACGATTTTCTCGATTTAATCTTATATATATATATACAACATTTTTCATTTCTTTGACAGTTGTCAAGTAATTGAACATTGTAAATACTATTCAGAATTACAATGCATATCAATAAAATTTCTCAATCCGAAGGGTTAATTGGTTGCTCTGTTAGATTTAGGAAGTGCGATAGGTCATGTTTTTCTTCAAGAAAGTTAAACAGATTGGGCCCTGAAGTTTTAAGCCCATTCCATAAGACCACGAAATGCCATATTCACAACGGATTTCGATCCGCAGACTCTGGTGCTGAAGATAACACTGTTCAGCCATCAGTGGCGCAGCCAAGGGGCCCTGCCCCCCCCCCCCCAAAGAAATAGAAATTGTATTATGAATATTGATTTTGCATTATAAATATTTTTATCCCTTCATCTCGCCCCCCCCCCCCCAACAAGAAAAAACCCTGGGTGCGCCACTGTCAACCATACTTTGATTAAAAACAGTTTGATTGTAAAGTTGCTATATTAAGGTTTTATAAAGAAGTAGACCAAATTAGCGAGTATTAGTAATTTTCGTTTAAAACAAATTTTGATTCAAAGTAAGAAAAAAATCGAAACGTTAAAAATGAAAATGAAAAAATTAAATTAAAATCTCATGCTTAAGAATAAAAATACTCAAAACAAATAAGAATGTTGTTTAGAAAAATACTTAAGTTTTAGTGACTAATCATGATGTAGAATTAATAATTTTAAAGTTTAAATCTTACATTTGGTTTTTTTAACAAGGAGGCAAAAATGAAATCATTCTTTTGGTCGATGACAGAGGTATTTTTGAACATAAAGGAGATCAAACACTCGTTTAACTAACATCCCCACTAGAGTATATATACTCATATTTTATGTATTACTGTTAAACAGAGCGAGAGAAATCAAGAAGGAAATTTGATGCTACAGAAAAATCTTATTTTATTTCTGACGACGCTTTATAAGAAAAATTAATCTTAATTTCAACCCCAGGGGGGCCTTCGATTTCTCTTTTTCTTAAACTTTTAATTCATTTTGTATTTAGAAAATTATGCCTTCTTAAGTCTTACACTTTTTTTTTACCCTGAATATGCATAAATCGATTTTAATTTCCACCGTATGAACAGATAATAAATGTTCTGTTCTAGTGAGGGAGAAAAGTTCTTAAACTATTTTGAAACTATAATGGTCTCTAAGCTTTCGAGTCATTTCCGGGTGAAAGCGAAACGAAACGAAATACAAAAAATGCTCAAAACAATAATTTCAGAGCAATGCTAGAATGTGGCGCCATCTATCATAATATTTTTAAAACAAAAATAGAGTTATCCCAATTTTTAATATAAAAAACCTTAAAATACATCTCGAGATGTCTCATAAAAGCAACTAAATCCTCCTCGATAATTTCAGTGAATTTTTTAAGTGTCTTTTAAAAAGTTTAAGCTCTATAATTGGCGTGAAATATAACTGATAAAAGAAGTTCATCAATTTCAGATTTAATAAATTTTGAGAAAATTTTAAAATTAATTATATTTTCTTCAATTAGTTCATTTCTTTCTTAGAGATATTAAGTTTTGATTACTGATAAAAATTTAAAGTACGTTTACCTTGACAACAGTTTCTTTCTTAAACAATACAGAAGTAGGAACTAACGATCTTGAGTACCACTACAAAAAATCAACTTTTCGCGCTGATGTATCCAGGTGTATACAATGCTTAAAAACAAATAAATAAATAAATAAAAATTTTAAAAAACTGTGGCTCTAAAAGTTTACGTTTTTTTAATTTTATTTTATGTATTAAGGGCAAAAAAATATTCAATATTTTATCTAGAATGTTATTATTTAATAAACCATCCAGACATGTGGGTTCGAGTCCCTCCGCTGCCATGGATGTATACAGCCGTTCAGAATTGTTTCTAAACTTAAGGTGCCAGTGGCGTAGCGAGAGGGGGGCAAGGGGGTCTATCATGCCCCGGGCGCCACTCTCAGAGGGGCGCCAAATGGTCCTTTTAACTAATTCTATATATAATATTACTATATGTTTTTCGAGGAGGGGGCGCCAAAAAGGTATCGTTCCCGGGCGCCAGTTATGCTCACTACGTCACTGTAAGGAGCCAGTCTAATTAGCCCTTGTGTAGCAAAAGTTGACTGTAGCGCTCTCAACCAACCACCATGTCACCAGATTATCCACAGTTTTTTTTAATTTTTTTTTCCTTTCCTATAAATGCATAAAGTAGTAAAAACACATTACGCAGAAACTATTTCTGTAGTTTCAACTTTAAAATATGCGTAAATAATGTAATTTTTTTTTATTTCCAAAATCAACGCGTATACTTAACCACTTGATTTTATTGTCAAAAGCATCAATTTGTAAGGGTTTGATCATCTTTGGCTACACAAAGGCTAAACAGACTAGCACCCACAGCTAAACTTCAGGACGCTTTAATACAGAGTCCTGATTATTGAGAGCCGAAAAGGGACAATTTTCTCGCCGGGCTCGAGGAATCTTACCCTCCACCCTGAATTTAGAGAGTGGGTGGCTAGAAGTATTATGTCAACCTACCCTCTCGAAATTATTAAAAATAAAAAACAACTAAAAGACATTTTAATAAAATTTTAATGAACTCGTCTTTTTTAATGGGGGGGGGGGGGGGGTGTAGAGAATAATAATTCTCTGTGAATCAGAACCATCAGTTGAAAGAAAACCGTAAATCCTTGGAATTGGTAATGCTCTCTTCCTATATTCTGGCTGAACATAGACATATATTAAACGGCTTCAGACTTTAATATATCGCTCACTCCTTTCAACAACGTCATAACTCAAAAAACGGGATTTTTCAGGAGAGTGATTTTAAAGTTTAAAAGTACATTGAAATGTATTGAAAATAAATATTATTTCTGCTCTCTAGCAGCTAAATATTGAGCGGTGAGATATGACAATTTTGCAGGAATACGCTACACTTTCAGTGCATTCTGAAAACAGGCATAGCTAAAAATCGCCGATTTTTGAGATATGACATTGTTGAAAGGAGTGAGCGATATGTCCATGCTATTAAGCAACACGCCTCCCCCCCCCCTCCTCTCCTTCTTCTAGTGTCTGGCCGGTTAGAGCTTAAGGGCTCTAATGAAATATACACATAATATACGAAAAGTGCACTCAATATACGCATAGTAATTATAGGAAAATTACTAGCAATACTCTGATTTTTTTGTGCCATTGTATAAAATGGCATAAGTTTCGGTAACTAAGAAATTGCAATATCCAACACAGGGCCGCCCAGAGGGGGGGGGGGGCAACTGGGGCACTTTGCCCCAGGCCCCCAACTGCCGGAGGAGCCCCCAAAAAATTTTTAAAAATTATCTATTAGATTTCCTCAGAAAATATAACAAGAGAGCAGTGCAATGAAATAAAATAATTATGTTAATAATTCATGTAATAAAATTTTAAGTATGAGTAACTTAATTTGAATGTGAGTTTTCGTCTCTTTCCATTTTTTATTTTTCTTGGGGCCCCCAACAGAAGTTTGCCCCAGGCCCCGTAAAGTCTCTGGGCGGCCCTGATCCAACAGGTGCTTTTAGAACACAGTATTATAGTTCATCTTTAAATGCAGTGATCTCATGCTATCAGTTATATAAGATAAGCAAATGGGTCACCAGTATAGCCATGGCTAGTCCCGTATGCGAGACGATTCCCTCAGGCACCGAATTGAAATAGGCACCAAAATGAGTCAAATTAAAAATACGAAATTTTTAACTAATAGCGGAAAATATTACTAGTTTAATATATGACGAAATTCGTGAAAATAGACAAATACAAATTGATCTGAAAGGGAACTAATAAACTCATGTCTTATTTTACCAAAGGAAGTTTTTAAAAAAGTATATAAAAGGAAGTATTAAATTTTATATAAAATTGATTTTTAATACATATTTCTAGAATTTTTGTAGCTCTAAGAATTCTACTATCCTATCTGAAGCTAAAGCAGCAGCTGAGCACAGTTTTTCTAAACTGAAAATTCTAAAGAATTATCTACGTACAACAACCCAAGAGCGGCTAAATGATCTAGCCATAATTTCTAGAGAAATGATATTATCTAAAACAAAAAAATATAGAGATATAATCGACCAATCTGCTGAAATGAACGGGGGGGGGACTCGGGTATGCCCTCCCCCCAACTTAACTTGAAATAAATTAAAAAGTTAATAGAAGTTCAGTTAAAATCGGAAAATTGTAGAAAACTTTTAAGAGAGTTGGTTTTTATCCGCCTTTTCAGACTGTGAAACTGAAGATTCCGATTATGTCTCTAACCTTAACATAGATTTTAACAATGATATGATCCATAACAAAAATTCGATGCTATATTTTTTTTTTCTCATTTTATTTATATTATATATTTCTCATTATATAACTTATGACTACTACTCAAACATCATTTCTATTGTTATTCAGTTTCAAAAAAATCAAATACAGGGTGTCCATAATTAAACTTCCCTACTTTAAAGTCGTCTACAGTCGAAACTATTCTTCAGAAAGTTATGAAATTTTGTGTAGGACATATTGAAGGGATGGCAATTTGTTTGAGCGAATAAAAAAATTAGTTCAAAATTTCACCACCAGAGAGCTCAAAATATGAAATAGGGCCGTATTTCCTATTTTGAGGACCGTCCGGCAGTCAATGCGCTGAGGAGGGCCCTAACTAATTCAATTCGTGCTCCCCAGCCCCCCCCCCCCCCCAAAAAAAAAAAAAAAAAAAAGTTAGAAGCACGCTACGCCTATGTACCGGGTGCTTCAGAAATTCCTGCAAAGTTCAAAAATTCGTAATAAAAGAAGTAATGCTCGGAAAATTTTTCTGTTTCCACCAATAGGATCAGAGGGACATTGGATTTTTTTTCCCATGCAAAGAAAAAATGTTTCCAAAAGTAACCGAAAAAGGGCGCTCACACGTCATACTGAGACGTTTTATGCAAATCGGGCAAACACAAACGGAAAATCACACAGATCTCAATAACAAGAGATTGTGCATTTATTTTAAAGTAACAGATGTCCAACATTACCACCAGCACAAGGTAATGGGCAAGTGAGGAGCGTCACTAAGCCCATGACAGAGAAGTGTAGCATGTCGCCATCGAAGGCAGCGACTGTCTGTCGAATGGCATTTTTCAGCTCCACCAAAGTGGTTGGGGAGCCCCGGTACACACAAGACTTTTAAGTATCCCCACAACCAAAAATCTGCAGGGATCAAATCTGGTGATCGTGAGGGCCACTGAACCTTATAACCGCGACATATCACTTGGTCTTCAGTGAAAGATTCCAACAGGAACGTCTTGTCATCACGTGAAATGTCGGACGGGGCACCATCCTGCATGAAGGTGACAACAGGTAACTTATGTCTTTCCTGCAATGCAGGCTTACGTGGTCACGCAAAAGCGTAAGATACCGTGCTGCAGTGACTGTACGGGTTTTCCTGCCGGATACAGGACAAGACTCTTCAAAAATGAAGGGATCCAGAAAAGACGTGGTAAAACCACACCAAACAGTCACATGAGGGGAATGCAGTGGCTGGTTCGGGTACTCACGAGGGTTTGACGTCGCCCAGATATGACTGTTTTGCCTATTAACGTCACCATGCAGTGAAAATTGGGCTTCATCCGTCCACTTGACGTTCACCAACCATTGTGGGTTACGTTCCATTTGTGCCAGAGCCCATTTAGCAAAGTTTTGTTTTGCATCTGTATCTGCCGGTAATAATAGGTGAAATGCCTGGATTTTGTATGGATACAGATTCAACATTCCGTGCAGAATACGTCTAATCGACGGTTCCGGAATCCCCATTCTTCTCCCAGCATCACGAGCACTGCTACTCCCTGTTCATGTCTCGGCTGCCAAATCTTCCATGACACTTTGTACAACATGGACGCGATCCTCTCTCAAGGATTGTCTTTCACTTCGTGGACAATTCTCCAAACTCCCCGTTTCCTCAAAACTTCGCACTAAATTCAGTATCCAATTCAATGAAATGGGGCTTTTTTGCGCCTTCATTCCTTTCTCCGTGCGAAACTTTCACAATGTAACAGTTGTGGATTTACCATTCATGAAGAAATGTTTAACCACCAACGCTCGACCCGGTAAAGAAAGCATGCTGCCGGCTTCGAATTTCGAATCCATTTCCAGCCAGGTGTTTTATTGATAGCCTTATTTGCATAAAAGTCTCAGTATGACGTGTGAGCGCCCTCTTTCGGTTACTTTTGGAAACTTTTTTTTTTTTTTTTTTTTTTACATGGGAAAAAAATCCAATGTCCCTCTGATCCTATTGGCACAAACAGAAAACTTTTCCGAGCATTATTTCTTTTATTACGAATTTTTGAACTTTGCACGAATTTATGACGCACCCGGTACACACCTGTCTAGCAACGCGTATGGAATCCGTTTGAAGGGGTTTGATCCTAACATACTACAAACCTTAAATGTTTTACATTAGTTTGAAAATTGCATTCTTTTACATAAAATAAAGTAACTGCAGCCTTTTTTAAAGTTTCACTCGGGAAGTGAAGTATGCGTGATAAAAATAACCATCCAGGAGTAAAATTCCGAGGAGGATGTCTGGCAGAGCTTTCTCTTGACTAGAGAATCCAGTAGTCAAAATGACTCCCTACCTTTAAATCTGAAGGTATCACTCTATGTGGTTTGTAAGGGAGGAGGAGGAGAGGGCCTCCGGATGCTCGTTCAAATTTGTGGTGGTACCAGGCAAAAAGTCGGCCTCCGACCCTTGTGGTGCCCAATAACCATGAGCTAAACATGGGCGGCATCTCTTTGCCCTGCAGCCATCAATGAGCCTGGTTAGAATTTATCCGGCCAGGGGGCATTACTGACAGCAACCAAATTGGAGGCCAGTTTTTAGAATACGGGTGTTAGTTAAAAAAAATTTGAATCAGTATTTAATCTTTTTTAAGTTCACTACTTTTAATCTAATTTGTAACTTGCCAACTTACCACTATTGACATTTTTTTCTTTCTTTCTTTTATTTTATTTTATTTATTTATTTATTTATTTTTAATCTCAAAAAAAAAAAAAAAAAAAAAAATCGCATTCCTTCGCATTTGCCAATCGACTCAGTGATAATGTTTAGTTCGAAATCGTAAGAAATCCTTGTCATTTACTTTTGGACATTTTATTCATTTATTTATTTATTTACTTCTTTATTTAAACACCCATCCCACAGGGGGGTTACTCAAATTTCAATCCATTCACCTCTTGGGCGTATGAAAGCAATAATTGAATATTAACAAAAAATTTACAGAGGAGCACTTGTTGGGCCCAACACCCTGTTGGCAGATCACTACCCCATTCTATCAATTAATTTTTGGGGCACATAAAAGAAATAATGAAAAATTTACAAGAAAATTAAATGTTTTATAAAAAGTAACAGAAAAACGTGTCAAAAGCGTAACAAATTTGAGCTAATTGTTTTCTCCTTAAATGGAAAATTCATATTACGAGTGCTTCTTTGGCCATATATTGTAGCAAACTTTTTAAATTCGTTATTTCAATTGTTTACAAATATAACTCGGAAGAGGCGCTATAGTAGATGGGCTAAGTTAACGAAAATTCAAAAAGCCGCCGGCGTGATATTGTGTTCTTGCATTCAGAGGGTCGCTATTGATTTTCTCACCTATAGTTTCTCGTCCCCCCTCAAAAAAAATAATTAAATAAATAAGTAAATAAATAAATAAATAAATAAAATAGCGGCGATATAAAATTTATTTTTTTAGAAACATAATTTTTATCCATATTGCTTAAATAAAGGAGTAGCAGCAGCGAATCAAAAGTTAAGTTCTTCTTTTTTTATACATGTTTTATTTAGTTTAGTTGATATTAGCCATTGAGTATCCTGTGGGACATCCTGTGGGAAAAATAAATAAATTAACGCCCTGGGTGCAACCCAATGCGCTTGAAGTTTCGAACAGAAGCATTACATAGTATTTGTTCTTTCCGCAGATAGGAATTGCGCGTCTACTTTATTGAGAACTGATTGATCTTAGAACTTCACTGACCACAATGAATATTTCTAGAAAATAAAGATGAAAAGAGTCTGCAAACACTCCATCTTGAAGAATAAGCCAGTTTTTTTTATTTTTGAAATATATGGTAAAGGACGAGCGCGTGGGGCGTGTTGTCTAATCCATCACACTTTTAAAAGTGAAAAACGCGAGCATCTGCAAAACGTAAACATGAAAACATCCGCCGAAAGCTCACGAGTCTTGAGACAGTAGATTCTGGGAACTATAGGTGCTGATCATTTTTAGAAATCGCATTTCACTCGCACCTTAAAAAACTGCAAGTTTTTTTGTTTTGTTTTTTCTTGGGGGGGGGGGGGCTTGCTTTGTTTAGCTGATCTTTTTTATGACTATCTCTAGTTGCGCATAGCATTTAAAAAAAATATGGTAATATAAATTTGATTTCTGTTCTCAATTTATTCTGCGTGTAGTACAAATACTGCGAGAATCTTCCGTATTTTCCTAATGATGATCACATTACTTCGGTTATTGTGGCTACTAATTGAAAATCTATGTGTTAGAAGCATACTGTTACCGGGCAGATATGCGACTCTCAATTTCATTGCACTGCTTAGTTAAAACTAATTGGAAAGTCGCATACAGCTTTGTCAAGAAAAAACGTATGTTGTTCTGAATTAATATCATATTGGGTGACATATCGTTATGTTAGAAAAGCAAGTCAATTCATATGAACGAACAACAGGATAATTCTGTATTTTAGCAAGTTAAAAAAATATGTGCAGAGTTAAATGTCCGTAGCTTTATATATTTGAGGATTAGCGTGAATGTATGTAAATAGAATTGTGAAGAGACACACAAAATCAGAATATAAACTTCGCTAAAAGCGTGTTAATCGTATTCTCCACATGAAAAAGAAAAAAGGAAAAATCCATAAAAATCTTCCATTGATTTTTGTGACTAATATATGACACTCATTTTAGAATGTTAATCATATATGTGGAAAGGGAAAATTAAAACTTGTTTATTATCTTTCATCAGATTGTATAAAGTAATAGGGTTTGGTAACCTGTGACCCGCGGGTTACTTTGGGGGCGGGTCATAGGTTGCAAAAGGACAGAGACATTTGGGCCAGCCGTCTTATGATTTGTATCCGAGAAAAATAATTCAAAACAAATGATTTATTTGTTTGGCAAAAAACTAATTTGTTTATAATCAATCGAGGCGCCGAACTTCGCATCCAGATCGTCTCAACTCAAAAATGTTGCGTATTCCGAAACATTTTGCAAACTAAAAGAATTCAAAGGATAAAAAAAATATGGGTTCTTGGAGAAAATGGGGTTAGACCTATGATACGTTATTCTGAACTGCTAGGGACTGATTCCTCACAAAGAGAATCGATTGAATTTTTAAATTTCAGTTATGTGAACTAATAAACTTAAAGAGATAGTTGGTCAATGTTCCACCATTCATCAAGATCCTTGGATTACGGTTCGTCGTAAATTATCAATTGCTTTATATTTCATTGTAGTCCCAGGACACCCTTGTGCAGGGGTTCCCAACCTGTAGGTCGCGACCCCCTAGGAGGTCACGAACTGTTTCTGGGAGTAGCCGTAACTTTGTTCAATTAAAATAACTTGTTAGTGAAATTCACCGTAAAAATTCGTCAGTTTTTATTTACCATGAAACTGTATAAGTCAGTGATGTCTTTTAAATGATAATGTCTCACTGGAAGCGCAAACTCAGTTCGTTAGAAATCTATCGCCTGTATTTGGTGATAAAGAAAAATCGATGTTACTTAATGTATGCAGTATACAAATTTTAAACACCAGTTTGCCTTTCGTTAGTCCATGCTATCACTTTTGGCATAACTGTTGTAGTTTCCCAAATGGAGTAAAGTAATTTTATTTAGGTAACAGTTTTCTATTTTAATTATTATATAATTTGGATTGGAGCACTACGGTCAATTATTGGCTACACGAGAGCTAATTAGACAGGAACCTGCAGCTTAAAGCCGATTCCAAACAGCTACAAACGTCCATGCCAAGAGTGGGACTCGAACCACAGACTCTGGTACCGGACGCCAGCGCCCTAGCCATTCGGCCATTGTCCGGCTGAATAATTTGGAATCCTTACGGTTGGTGCCTTATTTTTCTTCCGATTCTGTTCTTGCTTTTACACCCCTTTGACTGAGGGATGAATATTTCTGAATTTTCTCTATTTTTTACAAATTTCATAGTTGTTAAATTAAACATTTAGTTGGAATCAAATTATGGAAATGCCTTTTAGTTTATTTTCTTTGTCTTAAAAAGAATTTTTAAGGAAAATATGCGGAGGAAGAAGGGGGGGGGTGAGGCTCAGGATGCTTGGAAACCATTGAAGGGGGTCGCGACTCGAAAAAAGTTGGCAAACACTGCCCTAGTGGTTAAGAGAACGGACATTCCCCGTAAAAATTTGTCAGTTTTTATTTTTTTTTTAAACCATAGAGATATGAAATTTAGTACATATATATTGTAGCGAACTGAGGTTCGTAGTGTCAACCAGAAGATGATTTAAACACACCAGGTATACATCACTCATTACATAAACAAAACAAATGCAATTGATTAATAAAATTGATGATGATGAGATATGTACACTGCACAGATGTAAGATGAACTTCGTAACTTAGGTAATCACACTCGATTTAATCGGCGTGGGGCGGAGTAAGAACACAGAAGTCCGCTAGGCTAGCAGAACTGGCTCTGCTTCAATGATGAAGAAAACGGCACTTCGTCCTGATGGGAAAGGCTCCCCAATAATATCAACGGCGGTGACCACTGCACGCACCCGGTAGCGATGAAATATTAAATTAAGGAGAAAGGACTCCTCACTGGAAAATAAGGTAGCAAAGGATCCTTCCACGAAGACTGGTCGACAAATTAGCGGAGTATGTTTACTCCTGCAGGAACTAAATCGTCGCTGCAAACAGTCACAAGGGACTCTTGAACCTCTAAGGGCGGCAAACCCGGCTGCTCTTAAAACTGGATCCGCTACGTGTCAGGAACTAAAAGACGCAAGCCACGACTGAGGGGTCCATTCTCTTTTATATCAGAGCCTCCACCGGATATTGCATCACTCTCCAGAAAGTCGAACGATCTAGAACAAGTGAGCAACGGAAATGGGTTTCCTGGGGCGATAATGAAATATTTTCCCCGGGTCTAAAGCGGCCGCCTTTTTAGTTTGTCCTCCAAGCCACTTCAAAGAGTCTCAAAGGGCCGCTTCGGTAAAATGCGAAAGGCACGAGTCCTTTTGTTTAGGCACGCGACGCCTCCAGGAGGCTGCTTAACAATGGATAGTTCATGAATGAAAGCACCTGGGGTCTCCTGTCATTTATAACTAACATCAGCGGTGTCACCCGGTGGCGATGACTAAATCAAGAAAAATGACCGATGTCCCCTAAGGTTCTGTGGAACAAGTCTATCGGATGAACAAAAGGAAAATTGCCGTCAGCATATTACCACCTAAGTTGTCGGGAATCTTTTGATGAGTCTCAGGCCGAGATAGAAGAATTTCTTTTGTTAACGGAGAGGTTGAAATGCAATACTCTACAATATATTTCACCATAACTATATAGAATACCTTAAAAGAAATTCCCAAACTTATTATAATTTTAAGATTTTTTTAAAAAATTTTAAATTTATAAATAAAATTTTAAAATGCTCTTTGTGATTTAATTTTTCAGATATTTCCTCGATTTTATATTTTAATCACTTAAAACTGTATTGCAAACAAATCTGGGTATCGACTATTTAATCCCTTGAATAGTTAATTTTTGAGAGATTTTTTTTTCTGAATTCTATCCCGATTTTCATCAAAATTTTGCCTTTTAATAAGTTATAAATCAAATTTAATTAACTTAATGAAGTCAAATTGTAAAATGCATAACCAGTTTCTTTGTAAACATTATCAGATTCTTCTTTATCAATTTCATGAATTTTGAACAAAATTAAGTCGCATATTGAAAATCTAAAAACCGTGAAAAATCTGTTTTGAAAAAAACAGATTTAAAGTTTATTACTACTCTTACCTTTATTACTTACTTCGTAGAAGCTTCATAAATGATTTTTTCTTGAAAAAAAATTTGGTACTATTATCCTACAGAAATGTATATATTTTTTTACAATAACACAATCCATATTACAATAAAAAAAATTATCGGAAAAATTCCACGGTCCTCTTAGGGGCCGTTCAAGTATTACGTAAGCATTTGAGGGGGTGAGGGGAAGTTCAACCTTTGCTTATTCTTTTTTTTTTCCCTTGGACAAGGGGGAAGAGGAGATCAGAGCAATGCTTACGTAAGACAAGAAACATACACTCATGAGAGTGCGCTGATATGTACTACTGACCATACCAACTGCCCTACCATCCAGTGAGGAAAATTAATTGTTCTGTTTGCAGTGATCATAAGAGCGTGCTGTGTTTTATTCACGTTCTTCAGTAGAGTTGTGTCTTGTTTTAGGGACTTTTGTGTAACAGAAAATTTCTAACATTGACAGATAAAAATTATATTAGAAACTTTCAAGAAACAACCCACGAGTACGCGCAATTCGTATGGCTACACGGCGTGCCAATAAGATTATGTGTATTTTTCAAGCTGAGAGTCGAGATGAACATATAGAGTGGTTTGATGAAACAGAAAAAGATGACATGGGCCAACCACAGTTGAAACCAACCCAGTCTGTGCAAAATTAATAACTGAGGATTTTGAAGCATGGGTTAAAGCAGTTGTACTCAACCTTTTTTTTTCTCTCAGGCCACATGCATAATATGTTTGCTGCATCACGAGGGCCGCACCATAGTACACTATACATCATAATATAATAATGTAAATAATAAAACTCTAAACCTAAATTCTCTAAACCGTATTCAAGCGTTTATTTAAAAACTAGTGTGATTTTTAGTGTTGAGACAAACTTTTGCCAATTTTAAACAAATCAGCTTTATACTAGCTACATGCTACTCCCAATACGTCATAAAGGAAAGAATCAGTAAGCCGATTTCTATATACGTTATTCGCATATTTCATTTTGGAATTGGATGATTCACAAAGATACGTTGGTGCGAAAAAAAAAAAAAAAAAAAAAAAAAAAAAAAAAAAAAAAAAGTGCAGGAGATGGCACATTTTTGTATAGTTTTTTTATTAATATTTATTTTTTTTTCAGCCACTAGTTTCCAAAATTATGTTTACAAAGCATTTGCCTGATAATGAGTGTGAGTGTCTCGGGTCGAACATAAAAGCTTCGCGGGCCGCATGTAGTATCCCTGTATTGAGGCTACTGTATATTACCCTATTGGATTCACTCACTTCAATGTTAACTTATGGAGAAAATTTGTCGAAGGATTGCCAACTTGGATTTAAAGATTTTTTTTTTTTAATTTCTCCGTAATACAGAAAGAAATTTTACACCTTGGGACAGTTTTCATTTTTTTTAAATGCATATTGTGATGGCTCCAAGGCGAAGACGCTTCACTGCTGAGCCCCGGGCGATCACCTGCTAACTGTCCCGGCTTTGACTGGCCGTGACTATCTCCACAACCCAAGAAACTGACTCGAGCAGCGGAGTTCAGTGTTTCAAACACTTTATTCTTTTCTGGAAAGGTTCACAGGGAAATGCACTGTACATAAAAATTCACATAAGCCAAGGCAAACTGCCTTTCGTTTTACACGGCGCACAGCCGAAAATAACGCTCACGCTTCGACGGTCCTGTCGAAGCACGTGGCCCGCTGACGAGATCACCTCAGTCCGCTGAAAATCCGGCGTCCAACGCCTCGCAGAATCTCCCAGCAACCAGCCCCCGTCGAGGGCATGCAGTCCTTTATATAGACCTCGTTCCTCCCCTGAAACTCGTCCCTGGTGACGTCAAACCTGTTCGCGCCAAAAAGGGACTCGCCTGAAAATTGTCTTTTCGTCCCCCACACACCGTTTGGGGGACAAAACCCTTTCTTCACCAGATTCACTTCTGGCACATTTTCGTAAGCGTTATTCCCACGCTATTACAGCTTTCCCCCCCTAAAAAACTTTTTTATACTTCAAAAAGTTCAGAAGTTAGTCCCTTAGATGCGTCCAGCTGAAACACACTTCTAGAGAGGTATCTATATTGTCGACTTCTCTGGTCGTTAATCTTAGCAATTATACCCGCCTGTTTGAAGAGCTACGCGTCTGGGACACAGTACTCAGGTTAGGACAAACTGCCGTGGGTTTTTTTTCATTTTTTTTTCGACCGGAATGCAGGACATCGTTTTGTTCCCGCAAAATCACATAAGATTCACACTGAATCTATACACATACAATCATGACATAGGACATATGGATACATACACAAAAACAAAAAACATAAATAAATTTTGCACAAATCATATACATAACACAGAAACATACATTTGCATAAAAGATAAGTACGCCCTCGACCATTACATGTCTTCTAGAGACGGCTCGAGGTGCCCTTCTTCATCTAGACCCTCTGTCCTACTCAAACCATCCGCGTTTCCATTCGACTTTCCGGCTTTGTGTTCTATCTCAAAGTTATATTGTTGTAGGCACAAAGCCCAACGGGTCAGCCTGGCGTTTGTTCCCATCATTTTCCTCAGAAAAACGAGAGGATTATGGTCCGTTTGTATTCGAAACTTTTGGCCGTCTAGATAATGATTTAGCTTTTTAAGCCCGAATACAATGGCTGCCAATTCCCGTTCTACGGTGCTATAGTTACGCTCCGCCTTTGAGAATTTCCTACTCAGAAACACTATGGGGTGCTCCTCGCCTCCCTGATTTTGGGACAAGACCACTCCCGCCCCGAATGCACTTGCATCCGTTTGCACGATAAATTCCTTACTGAAATCCGGCGCATACAAAATCGGACTGGTGATTAACCGGGATTTTAACTCTTCGTACGCCTCATTTCTCTCGGGGGTCCACTCGATCTTTTCTCTCGTAATTTTCCCTTTTAGCGCGTCCGTTAGAGGGACGGCTATGGCGGCATAATTCGGGACGTATCTCGAGTAATAACCTGTCAACCCTAAAAACGCTCTCAACTGGGTCTTTGTTCTAGGGGTGGGAAATTCCTTAATTGCCCGTATCTTCACCTCACTAGGTGACCTCCTCCCCGAGCCTACCTCGTGTCCTAAAAACTTCACATGATCTTGGGCGAACTTGCACTTGGTGGGTTTCACCGTTAGTTTCGCCTCCCCAAGTCTTTTCAGCACAACATCAATATCTCTCACGTGTGTCTCCCAGGTGGGGGAGAAAATTGCGATGTCGTCAATGTACGGCAGGGCAAATTGTTCCAGACCGGTTAAAACACTCGCCATTAATTTACAAAAATAGAACGGAGCGTTCACCAGCCCAAACATCATTACCCGAGGAATAAAAGTTCCGAACGGGGTGATAAAAGCCGCATACCGTTGCGCCCGACTCGTGAGGGGTATCTGAAAATAACCCTTCGTTAAGTCCATCACGGTAATTAACGACGAGGCGCTGACCCTTTCAACTACTTCCTCGATGTTTGGAAGGGGGAAAAACTCTGTACGCGTCTTGGCATTTAAACGGCGATAGTCCACGCAGGGCCTAGGGTCTTTCCCGGGACATTCTACCAGTATCATCGGTGAGGTGTAATCCGATTGCCCCACTTCGATTACCCCCAAAGCTAACAGCCTCCGGATTTCCTCCCTCAGAATTTCGACCTGGCGCGGAGACATTCGGTAGGGTTTTGCCCTAACCGGGGTCTCATCTTCCAAAATGATGTCCATTTCAGTCAAATGCGTCCTCCCTGGATCGGAAGAGAAAACCCTCCCCCGTTTTTCTATCATTTCTCTAAATTTGCCTATCTGATCAGCCGACGCACGGCTTTCTAAATCGCTTCCGCTGACGATTTCCCAGAAGTCGAGCTGGGTGGAGTCCGCGGAGGGATAAGGAATTTCGACTTCGTCCACTCCTTCCTCACTCCCCTGATCAATGATCATATTTATAAATTCGGGTCGGCGATGGTATGGTTTTAGCAAGTTGACATGATATATAGTGTTTTTATCCCTTTTTCCCGGTACGTCTACCATATAATTAGTTTCGGATAAAACCCTGGTCACTCTGCCGGGTCCCACCCAATTAACCGCCATCTTATTTGGTTTTGAGGTGGCCAACACCAGGACCGGGTCCCCTTCTTTAAACTTTCGTAGGACTGCGTTCCTATCGTACCACACTTTACGCTTCGCCTGACTCTCTATCATACTTTTCCCCGCCAGTTCTTGACAGGTTTTCAGTCTTTCCATCAAGTTCAGCACATATTCGACCACGTTCTGATCTACCTCCTCCCGCTCTAACCAATTTTCATACACTAATGAATGAGGAGCCCTCAGATTCTTACCGTGTACTAGCTCAGCAGGACTAAATCCCGTGCTCTCGTGACTAACGGACCGTAAAGAAAATAAAGCCATGGGTAGCACCGCTTCCCATCCGCTTCCCGTTTCCAAACATAACGCCTTAAGGACCCTTTTTAAGGTAGAGTGCACCCTTTCCACGCTATTTGACTGAGGGTGACAGATGCTGCTATGTTTGACCCTTATTCCAAATTTGGAAAAGAATTCCGACGTTAACTCGCTTGTGAATGACCTCCCCAGGTCGCACTGAACCTCTTTCGGGAAACCGGTTCGGGAGAATATCTGTAACAAAGCTTCAATTACTGAGGTGGAGCTTATGTCCCCTACCGGGATCGCATCGGGATACTTAGATGCCACACAAATTGAGGTAATCAAGTATCGGTTGTTTTTCTCGCTAATTGGTAACGGCCCCACCGCATCCACATTAATTTTAGAGAATACTTCGGTGATTATCGGGACTAATTTTAACGGCGCCTTCCGTTTGTCTTTATGCTTACCCACCCGTTGACATACATCACATGATCGGACGTACTCCTCGATTTCTTTGTAACAATTGGGCCAATAATAGCATTGCAGAACCCTGTCTTTTGTTTTAATCGAACCGAGATGTCCGGACACGAGATTATGACACAAGTCCAAGATCTCTCTGCGAAAATCAACTGGGACGCATAATTGAGTTCGCTCTTCTCCCTGCTTAGACTTCGTAACCCTCACGAGTCTCCCTTTTAACGTCACAAATTCTCCGGGCGGTTCTGCCTTCGCTTTTTCCCACAGGCTCGATAACGAGGGACACGCCTCTTGCGCTCTCACAAACCCCTCGGGGCTGATCGCCACCAACCGGGATTCCTGGAAGGACTCGCCTGAGAAAACCTCCATTTCTTTGGCTTCCCCCACCGTTTTCCCCCCGTTCTCTGAAACCTCCTTTTCTCCTACTTTCCCCTTTATATCCGAAATCACGCTCCCTTCAGCTTCGTCCCGAGTCTTACTTCTCGTGAGAACAGCATTCACGGGGACACAATTTAATTTCTTCTCTATTAATTCCGCAGTTTTGTTACCTAACAGGTAATAACCCTGCTCTACTCCGACGGGCTTAATTGCGGCCTTCGTCACAACCCTTCCGAACTCGCCCTCAATTGACACCCATGCCAGAGGCAAACAAACACATTCGTTGTCTAGGGGTTGTCTTACCCAGGTGACTTCACCTATTAGGTCTTCGTTTTGTACCCAAGAATGATCGCATAAATCAACCCCTGCGCCTGTGTCTCTCAGGTATTGCCTGGGGACCCCATTTATTACCGCTTTCCTCAGGCAGGGCTCAAAACAACTGCTCAAATTCCCTTCTGTCCCTACGTGGTTCACAATTTCCCCTTTGGCGATACTTTTCTGGTACTCCGGACACTCATATTTGAAATGTCCAGCCTTTGAACAGAAATAACAGGTCAACGCCTTCTTTTTTTCAAAACCCTGCTCTTTGCGCCAATTTGAGCTAACGGAAACCTCCCTCTTATTTCCAATTTCTGGTCCGGGTTTAATTTCGGCTTTATCCTTTACGTACGACTGGCCTTTGTTTTTCTCCGGAAAAGGTTTTTTTTCCCCTAATTTTTTCTCTGGCCTCCTAGTACCCTGTCTTATGGTTTCGTACCGATCACACTTGTCTGTTAAGATAGAAACCACTTTTAGCTCATCCCACTCGTCTAGATATTTTTCTCTTATCTCCATCGGTACCCGTTTTTTTATTTGTTCGGTCACCATAAGCTCTTTAAGGGACTCGAAATTGGTCACCTCCACCGACTCCAACCAATTTTCTAGGTATCCCCTTAATTCATATGCCAGATCTGACCACAACGCCCCTGGTTTACGCTGATGCGTCAAGAATTTCGTCCTCAAAGCGCCCGTGCCCAGTCTAAAACGTTTTAACAGAAGACTTTTGATATAGGGATAGTCGTCGCCCTTTTCCCCTGGTTCCTTCACGATAATTTCGGCCATATCTGCGGGTAATAACGGGATCAATTGGCTAACCCAATCGTTTTCGGGTAAATTAGCCTTCTTTGCCTGTCTTTCAAAGATCATAAAAAACAAAGTGATGTCTCCCTCCTTAGGGTCAAATTTGGAGACTAGATCTTTTATGCTGTTTCTCGGACCCCTAGCCCCCTCTGTGTTAGAGCCGTTCGCAATTACCCTGCTCGTCTCTGCCGCACCCTGTATGCGTAATTTCTCTAATTCAAATTTCCTCCCTTCCTGAATTTCTATCGCTTCTCTTTCTTTCTCTTCTAGAATTCCTTCTAGACACGCCTTGGTCCCTACTTCACTATAATTTTCCGCTCCAATGATTCGTCGGACAATTACTATTTTTTTATCATTTATCGACGCCTCAACGTCCAAATCATCGGCCAAAGCCAAAAGAACTACTTTAGTCTGTTTAATTAGAAGAGCTTCCATTTTCTGCAGCTAAAGACTACCCACACTATACCCAGAAATCACAATTTCTTATTCTTAACCTAATGCCGTACACTGAATACACTCCCAGAAATACACATGTAATTTCACTTGCCCTACCTAACACGGAAATATAGGACAGGTACTAGATATAACGACACTATAATTATAATCTTAGAATCTTCACTTATACACATAAACTGGTACAATTAATCACAAGCAATCCTATCAAATTACATAATAATAGCTCGAATATATATCACAATATATTATCAAACATTTAAAAGAAACACACATGTATCACATTATATTATAGCATACAACATTCCAAACTGAAATTGCTTATTCACTTCTTGAATTATGACACTAATACAAATATACTATTTGAAATCAGCGTTTTGTCCCAAACTGAGTACATTTCCTATCAAACCTATGTTCTTCTAGAACCTAACCTGGGAGATTTATCCCAAAAGCAAACACTTTTCTTCTATTTTTGCACAACACGTGCCCGTGAGGTTCCCTGTGGATTTCCTCACCAAATTTTTGATTACTCGAATCACTTTTTAACACCTCCCCTCAGAGATTTATAACCCAATTACAAAAATCAGAAATACATTAAAACCTCTCTAGAAAAAGTTTCAAAATGGACTCACCTGTCCTTGTGTCACAAACAGCTTCAACCGCTGGTCAATTTCCACACTACGATGCCTCTGTCGAGTCACACTCGTCCGGCTCCTTTCACTGTGATCCTGTAGTATCACTCTCCTTGTGTTACAAACAGCTACAGCCGCTGGTCAATTTCCACGCTAAGATGCCCCTGTCGAGTCACACTCGTCCGGCTCCTTTCACTGTAATCCTGTGGTATCACTCTCCTTGTGTTACAAACAGCTACAACCGCTGGTCAATTTCCATACTAAGAAATCCTTAGCACTAATGCTTGAGTCCGTGTACCTTATCTTCCGGCACAATATCCCACCGCTGCCACCAAGCTGTGATGGCTCCAAGGAGAAGACGCTTCACTGCTGAGCCCCGGGCGATCACCTGCTAACTGTCCCGGCTTTGACTGGCCGTGACTATCTCCACAACCCAAGAAACTGACTCGAGCAGCGGAGTTCAGTGTTTCAAACACTTTATTCTTTTCTGGAAAGGTTCACAGGGAAATGCACTGTACATAAAAATTCACATAAGCCAAGGCAAACTGCCTTTCGTTTTACACGGCGCACAGCCGAAAATAACGCTCACGCTTCGACGGTCCTGTCGAAGCACGTGGCCCGCTGACGAGATCATCTCAGTCCGCTTAAAATCCGGCGTCCAACGCCTCGCAGAATCTCCCAGCAACCAGCCCCCGTCGAGGGCATGCAGTCCTTTATATAGACCTCGTTCCTCCCCTGAAACTCGTCCCTGGTGACGTCAAACCTGTTCGCGCCAAAAAGGGACTCGCCTGAAAATTGTCTCGTTTGGGGGACAAAACCCTTTCTTCACCAGATTCACTTCTGGCACATTTTCGTAAGCGTTATTCCCACGCTATTACAATATAATAGTTTAAAATTTAAATTATTTGGGGGAAAAAATCTGGTATAGTGTGTTTAATATAAATGTTTCTCCAGCAAGGCAGAAACGTACCTCTTCCTATTAAGAACACAAATACAGTGGAATCTCGATCTATCGTTTTTTAAGGGACCGATTGAAATGAACGATAAATGCGGGAAAATGATAGCTGCGGAAACATAACAAAGCAATATGATCGTTGGGACCGGATAAAATGAACGACACATACGGAAAAACGATGGATCCGAAAACGATCGATCGAGATTCCACTGTATATAAAAAATGTTCAAACAGGAATCAAAAGCATGCGTCTATCTTCAATGATATGTGAATAATTTTTATTAAAATGTTTATAAAATATTTTAATAAACATTTAATTTAAATTTAATTTTAATTTAAATGTTCATAAAATTTGTACTAAGACAGTATGTTTTACAAATTTAAAATTACATCAACAATGTTGGCTTAATAATACAACTACAGTGACAAAGTGGTAATGCACACAATACAAACTTATCATGTGATTCGATGCGTGTACAGATTTTTTAAGAGCGGTTCAATTGTTCAAGTTGGTGAAATATAGTATATACAATAAATTAGCGTGTTTTAAATATCTAAATGAATTTTAGTAAAGTATTAATCTGAAAAACTTCATATTCAATTGCTGATAGATAAATAGCGAACAATCAAATTCGCGACATAAATCCTGGAAAGCCGAGGACTGACCACAGTTATATGTCTCATAAAAATTATCGACAATTTGTAAATATTTTGTACATTGAATACGTATAAAAATGTGCGTAACGTATATTAAAAAAATTATCTTTGTTTGAAGAAATTCACATAAATTTTCCTTTCTACAAATCTTAAAGGTGAACGATCCGCATCTCCGTCAAGAGAAGGAACAGAAAGTCTGTTGTTTTAATTGAAGCAGGTAATAAAATAAGATAATAGCTCCCATGTGCCGACTTTCTCCCTCCTCTGATTACCCCACTTACTCTGACCCTCGGGCAGTACGTTGTAAGAGAACCACTTGGCGTTCGGAAGGTTGCCAGTGATCATCGTGACCTTTCGGTCGTGATTTTGGTTGCTCTTATTTACCACCTGTTACCCGACAGATGGCCGATTAACACGGCGACTTCTACTGGTATCGAATATTTTGTGCACCCCACAATACTGACCCATCGCAACCACACTGTAGCTAAAAGATTGAAGATTCAAGAACAGATACGTTTGATGGCGATCCCTATCTGTTCCCACATCTTAGCTTCTTCCCTCACCATCTGTACCCTTCGAGAAATCGGAGATTAAATCTTTTTATTATGCTGCGTGCGCGTATGCTTACAGTGTAACAAGTTGGTACCACAGAATAATGTTCAGTATTGTTAAATGGAATGTAGTTCATTGTTAATCACACAATATGAGAGGAGAGCTATGCTTTGCTATAGATTTCCTTAGGGTTGTATCCAATAAAACTTTGAAAAACTTTCAAATCTCACGACAGTAAGGGGAGTTCATGAACCTCGCATGAATATGAAGACTTTGTGAAATAAAAATATATTAGATTATCTAATTTACTTGAACTTTAAGCTTTAACTTAACTGTATGGAAATTTTCTAGCAATTATAAAGACGAACAGCAAATTGTTTTAAAATCCCTTTTATATTTTAAACTTTAAGGCTAGTTAGTTACTTTAATAATAGTATTCAGTTGACGATTACATTAGGCGCAGCTGATCCTCTCCTTACTCTTTAAAGCAGTGATCTCCAAACTCTTTTGACCACCTACCCTTATGACGAAAATAATCATAAATTGTTCCTCCTAACTATATATATATATATATATATATATATATATATATATATATATATATATATATATATATATATATATATATATATATACACATATATATATATATATATATATATATATATATATATACACTGAAGTGCCACTGAATTAGGGATACCTACCTAGTAACGAGTTGGGCCTCCTTTGGCCTTGATAACGGCTGCCACACGACGAGGCATAGATTCAACAAGTTTCTGGAAACGTTCCACGGGAATGGCTTGCCAAATATTGGCTAAAGCTGTCCATAATTCAGTAAGGTTCTTTGGTGCTGTGTGATGGCCTTTCACGCCTTGTTCCAAAACATCCCAAAGATGCTCAATAGGATTTAAGTCTGGGCTTCTAGGTGGCCAATTCATGACACAGAAGTCAGAGGAATGCTCATCCAACCAGCCAGTAGCCAACCGGGACTTGTGAGAGGTACAGTTGTCATGCTGGAAAACTCCATTACCGTGCGGATAACACAACAGCATAAACGGATGGAGGTGATCACCCACCATCTCTACGTACCGAATTGCATCGAGAGAGGTTGGTACACGCACCAAAGATCTCAAACTGTGCCACGAAAAAACACCCCAGACCATGATTGAGCCACCATGCCTTTGTACAGTTCCAGCCAGGCATGCAGGATCCATGGCTTCATGAGCCTGACGCCATATTCTCAGCCTCCCGTCGGCGTTAAGTAGTCGGAATCGAGACTCATCACTCCATGCTACTCGTTTCCAGTCCTCTACACTCCAGTCTCTGTGCTCTCTTGCCCAGGCAAGACGTGCAGCCCGATGGCGAGTATAGAACAATGGGACTCTCGTAGGTCGACGGCTCCCGAAACCCATACGGTGAAGCGAGCGTTGCACAGTCCGTTTACTGACTCTACGACTGGCACCGTCATTAAACTGGGTGGTAATTTGAGCTAATGTTTGGCTTCGCTGGCTACGTACAATACGCCTGAGCCGTCTCTTACCACGCACTGTCAAGGCTAATTGTCCTTTGTAGTTTGTCCGATCGCTAGTTTTTTTTCCACCATCCATGTATTCTTGGTATACTCTTGACACTGTCGACCTTGAAAATCCTAGCTGTCTGACGATTTCGGAAATTGAATGGCCCATGAGTCGCGCACCTACGATTTGTCCGCGATCGAAGGCGTCTAAATCAGGCAGTTTACCCATACTGGCAATTCCAACAACTAATTCAGAACAACCACAGTACGCGCTATATATGCAGTTACCACAGCGCCCTCACTTGCGTATACATGATGCGCAGCGCTACACAATTTTCATAGGCTTTGCTATCCCTAATTCAGTGGCACTTCAGTGTATATATATATATATATATATATATATATATATATATATATATATATATATATATATATATATATATATATATATATATATTGTGTGTGTGTGTGTGTGTGTCAAAAATGATTTTTTCTTTCAGGAAATGAATGGGAAAAAAATGCAGAAAATCAAGTTTTATTTATTTATTTTAAATGGTTTGGTTTGGTTTGGAGCGCTACGATCAATTTTTGCTACACGAGGGCTAATTAGACCAGGACCTACTCCTTAAAGCCGATTCCGAAAGGCTACAAACGTTCATGCCTAGAGTGGAACTCAACTCGTACCCATAGACTCTGGTACCGAATGCCAGCACCCTAGCCATTAGGCCATATGAAGCAATGTATATACATGCAATTGATAAATTACAAGAGAAATTTTAAATTATAATTATGTGAAATTATTATTTTAAATTATTTTAAATTATAATTATGGAAACTATGTGATTGAATTTGTTGACTAATTTCGGAAAAATCTGGCTTGATTCCCTCTGTTAATGCAATTCGAAGATCTGGTTCTAATTCTAATTTATTTCTGTATATGGATTTAATTATTGTCATTGCGTATACAGTTGCTTTGTGTATGCACAGTTGCGTTGCGCACTGATGACTAGAGTGACTAGACGCGAAAGCAGAGTTGCCAGGTTTCTATAATGCAGAGTCGCCAGTTTAAAAAAAAAAAAATTGCCCAAATTTTGTTTTTCAGTTATAATTACGAGAAGACATAAAGTATTTTGAGGAGAAATGTGGCGTACCCCCTAGAATTTTCTGCGCATCCCTTGGGGTACGCGTACCCCACTTTAGAGACTGCTCTAAAGCAGTGGTTCTTAACCTTTTTAATAGCCAACACCCCCTTGTATCTGAAAATAAGCTCTCGCATCCCCTTGAAAAGTGTGTTTCTATTTTTTACTTAGGAGAAGACATTTATTGCAAGATAATTTATTTATTGCATAAAAAATTAATATATTTACAATACATACTATATTATTACATATAAAACAATGGCTACATTGCTGTTGTTTGTTCATAATTCTTCTTTTAAAACGAGGCTCTTTTATTTGAAAGAGCCACGCGTAAGTCATCAGATGCCTTTAAGCGATAAGATCGTCTTTTAATAAAACGTTGTCGTCCATTGAATTTAGGTCAAACAAACATGGATTGAGTATCCATCTATTAAGTTTGCTTATATTTCCCGTGGAATTATATCCATCAAATGATTCACTCAATAGCACACTACACACTTAAGTACACTGAAGCATGCGATTAAAAGTTCAAATATTTCTGTCTTTCAACACGGAAAGGAGAAAGTAAGAGGTAGCTTTTGTTTGATTTCTGCCGTAGGAGGGGGGAAGAAGAGAATAAGGTATATTTCTCATAAGCGGTTAGATGGTAATTTTCATTAAAAATTTAGAACCTTTTTTCGCACCCCTAGAAATGCTGTCTCACACCCCCAGGGGTGCCCGCACCCCCGGTTAAGAACCACTGCTCACAGAGAAAAAAAAGTCGTTCGGTGAACCCACTTCTCCGAGTTCAAATCCACTGCACAGGGGAACTCGCTTTTGGTGAGTCGTACAACCCATGTGGGAAAGTGGGTTCTAGAACCCAGATCGCAAGCGGGTTGATTTACTCTCCACCAACTCATTAAAATGGGTTATACGACTCACTTTAAAGTGTGTCGAAAATCACACCAACATGAGCAGGGGAACCCGCATTTGGTGAGTCGTACAACCCATGTGGAAAAATGGGTTCTAGAACCCAGATCCTAAGCGTGTTGATTTACTCGCCACCAACACATTAAAATGGTTATACGACTCACTTTAAAGTGTGTCGAAAATCACACCAACATGAGAAGACAAACTCTTCTTTAGAGTTCAATATCTTACTTTATTTCGGGTTATAAAACCCATGTGTAATGAGTTCTTTTAAGTAAATGAGTTTACGCTAAAGTACTCGAAAGGTTGACTATTTTCTCCCGTAATTCATTATTCATAATTATATGTATTTATTATCTCAATTCGCTCATATTCTTTCTCGTGAAAAGAAAAAGAAACCCTGCGCTATACTCTCATATGTGAAATATAATTGGCATTAAAATTTAAGGATATTTTTTCAAACTCTCTTAAAAACAAAGCTAAATATCTGTTATAAAATCCTGCAAACTTATATCATAAGTTATGAAAGGATGTCTAAAAGTTGTGAAGATATCAGAAATTTAAAATGTTAATCAAGCATCCATTATTTTTTTTGAATCAGTTTCCCTCATAGGAGTAACAGAGAGGAACAACCCTCCAAATTAAAAAAAACAACTTTTAACTGAATTTTAGGCTTTGAGATTTAGTGGTGGGGCTTCTAGATACCAGTGAAATAAAATTTACAGGAAACTTATGAATATTATGTATAAAACCTTAAAATTTCGTAGGTCAAAAAGTTTTGCTTTACAACTTTTAGTTTGATTAAACTGCGATACAAATATTTGATCAAGAAAGTTTCAGATCTTAGCTTTAACATAGGAGAGATATTAACAATTTTTTTAATGAAATAAAAAATTAATTACATTGATTTCAGAAATAAATATTTCTAATTGGTAGAGATACCATATCCCAACACAACTAGTTCAGAAACAATTACAATATTTCAAATTGCAACAACAAAGATTTAAGAAAATATAGATAATTATTTTCTAAGACAATTTTTTCACGAGTATAAACTAGGTCTATTTGATAAATCACCCATTTATACTTACATGGTTTGTAAACTTCATAATGTGTTAATATACTTACCTAGTTGCTCTAAACAAAACACACATAATCTGAAAATTTTATATTGTGCTAATATATATTTACTATATACTTTTCTACATAGAAATAAAATAACTCATGTAAAATGCATTGATTCTTCTTGTTAAAAATCTTATGGTTTCAAATGCACACTTTAATGAGAATGAATATAAACTCACATTTCAAACAAAAAATAAATCCCATCAAACAAAATTACAAATACAGAGAAATTTTATTAACATGTAATATACATATCTTTGTTTTTAAACAACTAGGTACAATTTTATAAAAAAAATTTATTTTGAAATTAAAATCTTCAAAACCCTTCAGATAGTCAAGATTTCTTTGAATGTGGAGGATTATTCACCTGAAATATAAAATAAACTTCATAAATGTTAAGCATTTCAGCATCAAAGTTGATTTTAATGTTCATGTAGTTAAACTTTTGAAGTGCCCACTGACAGCTTCTACATAAATGGACATTGTTTTGCCCGATTTTTACTGCAATGTTTGAAAAATCATTTCATTAGGATTTTAAATTTTGAAATAAAAGCTAGCAAGAAATGACACACATGAGCAAACATTTTTTTCCATACTAATCTAAAAAGGTTCGTGAGAGTGAGTAGATATATCTGTCATTACCAGTCCATAACAAAATTTTAACTGCAGATGCAGCATAGAGAACTGATTATCCATGTTTCAAGAAAGTAACTGCTACATTAATAGACAAAATGCATGATGCACTTTTAAACTCATTTGAATAAAAATATGTTAACATACAAACTCTCTCCAAAGTATAAATCTTAATGTGTGCATTATTACTATTATTATTATTGTTATTTTAAGGATGAATCTCATACAAGCACTAATAATACATTAATTTAAAAATGCGCATAACAAAAACTTTATAATTAATGATGTTGAAGATAAATTTATTTTAATGCATGAATTATAATTAGCAAATGATGCAAAATGCATATACTGTAACATATGTTTAAAATACAGCAAAAGACAATTTTGAAATAAAAGATCCTTATTGTTACCATTTTGAGTCGCTCTTGAGTCAATGCTTTTTTAATCTCATGAAATGTGAAAAGCCATGTAGGTCTAATGGAGCTTCTAATATCTGAAAATGGAGAAAAAGACTTAAAAAAGTGCAGATGTTATGAAGAAATTGTTTCCCTACACTAACTGAATCTAGACTAAGTAGCTAAATCAACAGAAAAAATATTAATTTATCCTAAAAACTAGTAACTATTTAGCAACATTTTATACATGTTCACATCTATTCAGCACTTATGATAAAGTATTTTTTAAATTGTTTATAAAAGGATGTTAAAGTGCATAATACATTAACGTATACAAACTTGCTTGGAAAAGATAAAAGTAATTTTGCCTCAAGATTTTAACAAATCTTCAACTATGTCTGCAGTAAAAATGATATAGATATGTTATTCTTAACCTGTATTGATATTTGTTTTCAAAAAAGAAAAAAAAAGTACTTTGTCTTAACACATAATTTCCAATGGTCAAAAATCCTAATAAACTTATGGAAAGATTTATATTTTTTTATTACTTTGAGAATGCAGATCCATATTTTCTCAGAACATTAATAAACTCAACTATATCTCTCCATACTATATTTAAAATAAAGCCAAACTTTAAAAAACTTTAAAAAGGTATGTTATTTATTCCGAAATTAAAATTAATAATTTTTTTAACTTTTTAACAGACATTTCTTTGAAAATCAGAATACATATTTCGCATAAAATTAAGAAGAAATACATATAAACTAAAATATTATTTTGCCTTTTATATAATTTTAATTATTTGTTTTGTACTACAATAAACTTTTTTGAATGAAAGTTAAAAAAAAAACCTTAAGAATTCAGTCTAATAAATAAATCCTCAACAAGCTCATTAACCTAAATAGCATCAAACTTTTCAATAACAGGAGCAAAAATAATATATTTTATTTTTAGTAATAAAAAAATAACTTTTCAAATTTTATTACTTACAATACCTTTACCATCCATACAGACAAACCTAGATGGGTTTATTAGGGGTTAAACTAGCCACAGAGTAGTGACTTTTGAACAGTTAAGTTATGCATGAGTGGGAAACGAAATATGCTGTATATATAGTATTCAAATATGAAGGTAGAATACTAACTATCATTATACCAGTAAGATATGACATGCATAGTAGACACTAGGCAGTATTTGTGCAAAGACAAAACTGAAGTATACTTTCAGTTTTTAACACAGAAAAAAATATAAAGAACTTAAAATTGTTAAAATACTACAGGAAATATGTGAACAACAAAAATTAACAAATGTAAACAAAATATGACGTTTTAACACATGAAATTCAGTTTTGCTTTTGATAAAAAGCTATGTGTGTAACCAATTACAGAACTCAAAATTTAAAAAAAGAATCAAACACACACACATATATGTATATGTGTGTGTGTGTACCTCCAGTTAATATTTCAGCTAAAACAAAAGGAACTGAAGAGACAGAACCTCTCATTTTGTATTTAAAAATTAATACTTTATGCATGCCTGAAACACAATATCCTGTATTGTTTTATTTTTAGCATTCTCAGATGAATAATAAAATTACTGATAAATCCTTTTGAAATTGTTACTTCAGAAGAAAATGTTAACTATAATATTTACATAGGTATAAAATAAAATTTAGAGCAGAATACAAATGTTTCATCAGCTGAATACAAAAACAGTATATTAATTCATTATTATATATTGAAAATTACATATTATTATATATTGACTAAATTCCCCTCCCAATACATATATATATATATATATATATATATATATATATATATATATATATATATATATATATATATATATATATATATATATATATATATATATATATATATATATATATATATATATATATATATATATATTTGTGTGTGTGTGTAGATATGGATATAAATAGATATAGATGTACTATATACAGATGTAGATATAGATAATGATAAGTAGAAAGATAGAAATTGCTTAAAATTGCACTTTTAAACTCATTTGAATAAAAATATGTTAACATACAAAATTTATTACACTGTCCCTTTCTTTTATAGTTTAAGTTAAATAATAAAGTGCCGAAGTTCTTATTTCGTAGCATGCCTAGTAAATTTAATTAAGAGACAGATAAATTATCTGAGTACTATATGCAAGATGAAAATGTTAAAACAATATTATTATTTTCATAGTCTGTTATCTTGTTATATGGAAACAGAATATGTAAAATTAGACACCACAAATATATATCTGAGCCCAATAAAATAAAGAAAATCTATATCAGAGATAGCATCAACTTATTCAATTTATAGGTCTCAGGAGCATCGGTCTTTAATACTTAGACCCTTATGATCATCTACAATAATTTTTTTTTAAATAGACAAAAACACACAAATTTTATATATTTGCACATATAGTATGTGTGAAAATCAATAGCTTTTCCATACAATTTCTACTATTACATATTACTGATAAATTTTAAAAAGTAAAATAGATAAGGATCACATTCATTGACTTAGAATTAGTCTCAATAATAAAAGAATTAAATAACGAAATTGAACTCACCTTGGCTAACTCAGGAAAGGGATGATTTTAAAGCCGCAATATATACTGGCAGCGCAGCCATTGTAAACTTGCAACAGCATGGTACTCAAGTCCGAGTTCGAGCTGGCAGTTCCCTGAACATTTATTCCTTCTTCCACGTGTAAACACACATATGTGTGTCAGACACATCTTAGCAATCATGCACCCATTTAGCTCTTGTTAGGTGGCACACCTGTGTTTACGACATCTTAGTTGAGATTAATGTAAAGCGCCCTTCCTTCAAATCATAAAGAGGTTCCCGCCATTACTGGTACGTACTAACACATGGCGGACACTTAGAGACCCTAATTGGAAAAACTTTCGGCGGGAGAAAAAATACCTATTTCCTGTCCTCTGGCGAGCACATGTAAAGAGAGTTTCCACGGATAACTCGGACAATGGAATGCTAAAAAAGGAGATGACCTCTATTTGCTAATGACAATTCTTAATAGCTGTTAAACTAATAATTTTCAGCATTATAAATTTCATATTTAAAAAGTTATGAAACCGAGATATACATTTTAAACTATTATTAACGATAAACGTCAAGGTTCTGTGAATATAAGAGGCTAGTAGTGGCTAGATTTTGGCCGGAAAATTATAATAAAAAAGGGTGTGAAAAAAACATATTAGAGAAAAATATAATATACAGTTGAAATCGTAAACATTTTAAAATAAGAAGCTTCAGTGTCGCAAAGTCTGTAAAATGAAAATAATTATAGTCTTTGTTTGGGTTTATATAAATATATATATATATATATATATATATATATATATATATATATTTATATAATGTATCCGATATATGTGTGTAAGGGTGGGTAAACATAACTTTTTGATAGCTGTGCGATGGAGGTATATTCTATAGCGATAAATTTTACGTGATTTTTAATAAGCGATGTCCCATAACAACGACTTCTTTTATTAAATATTTTCACAAGTATTCCTTATGACGCGTGAGAATCGTAAGTAACCTATTAAGCTAACTTTAGGAGCAAATTATGAAAATGCAAACCTGCGAATCCCAGCCTTTTATTTTCGACCTCTAAGAGTCTGCCTTGCAGATCAAGACGTAAAATATTAACAACCTACGCATAAGAACTTTAGCTTCTTTTCGTAAAAGAATGTTAATTTTGTTGCAAAATTTGTCTGAAACTGATAGTTGCTGATAGTACATTTATTACGTCATAAAAAAAATCTGCAAAATTTTTCAATAACTTGGATTTAAAAGATACTCATTTAAATTAAAACATTTCTACATAAAGGATATAATTTCTACGTTGAGAACAATAGTCATTAGGCAAAAATTAAATATAAACACAAAATTGATTTAGAATATCAGAAAAGAATTTTTGTTAATCTCGTCTAAAAAAGTAGACATCGTATTCCAAAAATTAAATTCCTTATAAATAAATAATAAATAAAAATGTAAGTACATTCAAAAATTTACAACCCGAATACTTCATTTCAGCCTTTCAAGTTGCATGACATTTGCAGTCTAATACTTAAAGTTGGTTTTTCAGCGCAGTAAACTCAGATAATATAAGTTATATAACACACTTATTTCGATAACACAGTTGCGATGACTCAGTAGTATTTGAACTCACTTACATCCGCGTTCAAAATCACGGATAGTGGTTTGTTTAACTCACCACCCACAATAACCCACGCGAAGTGGGTTGCAGAACCTACTTATTCCGGCGGCTGACCGACTTTTTTTTCTCTGTGCTCTAAAGTATCATCATAAGGAAATTTGAGGAAATAATTCAGTTCGGTTTGGTTATACACTAAAAGATGAGGCATATTCCTTTACACGTAAAATATATTATAAAAACACTGAACTTTTTTAAGTGCTACGGGTCATTTTTTGCTCTACACAAGGACTAAACAGATTCCTACTGGCTAAATCCAATACCTACTGGTATACTAATCCAATTCCTACTGGCTAAAATACGCACACTCAAGCAAGACCTAGGTGTTCAGCCATTAAACTGGATGAAAAAAATGGGGAGCTTACTCTACAAACAGGAAAATAGAAAAGTTCTAATCTGTTATACTAGCTTTCATATAGTCGGAAAATTACATTAAACTTTCATATATGCTAATTTATTTCTCTAGACAGAACACAACATTCTCGATTCAGGTACTTAATATCCCTGGCAAAGTGACTAAATGAATACCAACCAACGATGATACACGGTCAAAGAAGTACTTTAGTCGTTAAAAATGGTTTAGACTAACCATTCGATACGCATACTCATGGTAAAAGGAGGATTTCCACCGACTAATAATAAGTTTCTAGAGAAAATGACAAAAATTGTCACTTTTGATGTCCCTGAAAACTGTAAGAGCATGTCAAGTTTGTAAAAGGAAATATAGAATACACCTCGACATCTTTTGCTATTAATTACTGGAAAAGTATCGAATGAACTAAATAAATGGTGACAGGAAACTTTCATAGAAGGAAGCACAGAAAGAGCAAGTGCAATGAATACTATATATAATAAGATAAACTCTAAGATTTTAATAAACTGTGAGTGACTAACTTATCTACTGCTATTAGAAATTTTTATGTTTTTAAAAGTACTTCTGCGATCCACCAAGTAATTTTTTTTTAATCGTAAATTTTATGTACTTTTTATATTTGTCCCATGATAGTCTAAATATAAGTTGAAACTATATATTATATTTTGTAAAATATGAATTTTCATAAAAATCAGTCCCTAAGACCTTCTTAATTTTCTTTGTAAACATTTTGAAATCATTTTTTTCTTCTAAAGCATAAAATTTCATTGTTATAGTTTCAGTTATTAAATAAAATGTTTTGTCCCTGTCTTATTTTGGATTGAATTTTTCTTTGGAAATAAAAGTACAAGTACTCACAGATTTCATCATTTTTTACTTTATTCTTAATCTAACTATATTTCCTATGTATTTAAAATTAGCTATTTAAATTGTTGTGGATTCTAGTTCTTAATTATGTATTTACGCTCTTTAGTTTATTGAAAGCCGTTAAAATAAGTTTTGAAAAATATTTAATCGAATGAAAAATTTGAAGAGTTTCAAACGCACAGTGAAGACTAATCTAGTTGATATAGCTCAAAGACGCGAGTCAAAAATTCTTATGGTGGTGCAATCGACCGTAAAATGTTCTGCGATCGACCTGCTGGCTATGTTTCACTCATGAACAAGCCACCAACGTTGAGGGATAAAGTGTAAGGTTGTGAAACATTTGTCTTAGCAAATTTTCTTAAGTTGCGGCTTCGGCCCAACTTCAGAATACTATGAAGCCTTTTTATAAGAAATGAAGAAAAAAGGAATGTAAAAGAAAAATAAATTCTTATATGGTGCCTCTTATGGTTGGTTATGTGTGGTTTTAAACTTAACAGAGCTAGTAACTTTAAAGAAATTTAAGATAGAATCAAACAAAGTTGGACAAAAGTAGTATTTTCCAGACAAATAGTGGGTTTTAAACAAACTAGTTCAAAGTGTACTACAGAGAAATTCACCAGTCAATAGCTGATCCCTCCAAAAAGCCCAAAATAAACAAATATTCAGTTGAATTCAGTACAATCGCAGTCGAAACTACCAACTGTGACCACTGTATACAAGTGTCTAGTTCGTGACAGAGAAAGTACAATTCTCAGGTAAAATCCATTTCCTGACAACTGGTCACGTTAGCTAATGTCATTTTCACCTGTTCTGCTGCTTAGTAAATCGTCCAACCAAATCTGCTAAATATATTATCCAACACATTGACCATAACATGTAATGCTTGGTTGGAATAAATATTGTCCATGTTCTTGTTCATCGCCAACTTTTACGAAGATACTTAGTCAACATTCTGAATTTTTTTTTAAATTTGCAGGAAATCAACTCATACCATAACACACAATGCTAACACACAATGCTAATGCTCACGATATAATTGCATCTTTGTTTAGGTCTAAGGTAGAGGGTGTTCTACATTTTGTTCGAAAATATAATGAAGATACAGTTTAACGTTACATTTATCAAGACTACCTTCAGCAAAAACAGGGGGATTTCGAGAGGTCGGCCTTCTAACAGATGTGTTATGTGGTTCATATCGAAGAACTCCTGCCAAGCGGAACGAAAACTTAATTGGCACGAAATAGAAAACAAGTGACAGAATTCGAGAATTCGGCGGACTAAAAATGAAAGAGGAGGGAGAAGATTTACTCCACAAAACAAACAACAGATGAGGAACGAGGAGGTTGCACTCCCCACCCCTGCCCTGAAACGTGCAAGGGACATTAAGGTTTCTTGTCCCACCCCAAACTTCCTTCCCCTTGAGGTGAATACTGTAAAACGACTGCAGAGTTAGTGTGGACTATTTTACAGCACACCTGAGTTGTAATTATTTATTTGCCTTTTCCTATATTACTTTTTTCTCGTTAAATTAAATAAGTACACAAAAGAAATATCAAAAATACAATTAGGAGGGTTTGCATTAATATCTTACAACATTTTTAAAAAAAATTATAGTAGACATGCTTAACTTTTAAAAGCATTACATTTTAAAGGTGTAGTTAAATGCGCGCATTTTACATCACTGGTAAACTCGAGCAACTACTGTACCCACCACATCAGTAAATCAAAGTTGAATAATTTAAGGCACTTATAATTGCATTAAAATATTAAACATCTTAAAGTAATTAACTTGCGTATTAACTGAGGTATATAGCTCATCAGCTAATTATCATCCATTTATGTGAATATTCAAGGAAGTAGTTAAGGTTGCTATGTACTAACCCTATTGTATTCCCTCACCTCAATGTTAACCAATGGAGAAAATTTGTCCAAGGATTGCCGACTTGGATTTAAAGATTTTTTTTTAAATTGTACTCCGTAATAGAGAAAGAAATTTTATATGTTTTTTTCGTTTAAAAAAACGGCAAATAATATTTTAAAATTTAAATTATTCGCGGAAAAAATATGATATAGTGTGTTTTAAACGCTCATAAATTCCTTTGGTGACCGAAAATTATAAAATGAATCCTGTTGCAAGGTGCAGAAAAATTCAGGCTATCTGAAAATACCATTTTTATCTGATTATCAGCATTTATGTACCTGTAAATAGTAGACAAATTTTCGCCATAGGTTAACATTGAGGTAAGTGAATCCAATAGGGTCAGTACACAGCAGAATTCAAACGTATTTTCTAATACAAAGGAACCGAAAAAAACTTTGTAACTTGAAACGTAACGAGTTATTTATCTGTGTCTCCTGAATTACAAATCCATATAAGGACCAGTATCAGTAAAACTGAGAATATTCTGTTTTATCTAAGAGATATATTCGTGGTGGACTCAGACTTTCCTAACAACCTATTGCATCCTCTTCCCCGAGTTGATTCAAAATCCATGAATAAAAGATTTTTCGTTGAAAATCTATTCACTCTTTCACCCTGTTCCGCTATGCAGAGAATTTCTGGTGTTTCCGGGAACAGCGTGAATAACAATTATTACCAACGTGAAACAAAGTTGAAACATTTTGTTTTTGTTTTGAATACATTTTCACATAAAATTTATCTTCTGAAGTTTAGAATTTTACGTATTTTATTCCTTATTTATTTTGGCTTATTTCAAAATCTCTACAGCTACTTCTATTTTTTCATACCAATTTTTTCTTTAATAAATGTCATGTATCCAGTTATTTATTTTTATTTTAGTTTGCTTGTTGCTGATAAACATGTAGAGGGCACAGGTTATGAGAAATAAACACAGTTACTAGACTTTTAAAAAATAAATTAATGAATTACTAAAAGAAATAAAATATAATGAAAAAGGTGAAAAATCTTACTATCAAAAATTGTTTCAAAAATTTTTTTACTTTTATTTATTTATTTTATTTATTTATTTTATTTATTTATTTATTTATTTTGGGGGGGGGGGTTATTTTTCTGTCACACTTTAGAGCATATTATAACAACGAAAGTAGATGAGATTCGCGGAGGAAAGAGCTGGCTTCGATCTTAAAACTTCAAAGCCGCTTCCTTAAACTAAAAGATTAGAATATATTTCACAGCTTTCCGTGCTGTTTCTTTCAGACTCCCTGCGAAATTGAGAAGTAAACTCTGGACACAAAGGCCAAACCTCGCCGTTAAAAATGCTTGGTTCGGTCTGTTAGACGTATCCATCTCGCTGTTACACCAGGGGTCGACAGTTAAGAAAAGACCCCCGAAACTGCCCCATTAGTCGTCTTTCTTACGAGTATTGTGTCGGTTCCCTATTGTCCTGTCCAAACATTTTGTGGGGACTGTGTAGCAAGATCATTTCATACCGCCGTGGTTTTAAATAGATACACATTAGGGCTGCCGCTTTTCTGATGCCGCAGAAAGTAACACGGGTTTCATGAAAGTTGGCGACTGCAATGACAGGTTCAACAGACAATCAGTCGTCACCATAGTCAGCTCGCATTCAATTTTACATTCATTTCACGAAGTCAGAAAGTCGCAACCTTTTGGTTAACCCAATCATCACAGATCGTCTCAATTCATTCACATGAGTTTTAACATTTGGGATAGAATATTCATAAGGGTTACGAATTTTGGATTTTTTTTTAAATCTAATATAATTTGTATTTAATATAAAAATTATAGTAAACTTTCAGCGAAAAGAAAGCATATTTAAATAAAATTACGTCCCAATCATTATGATTATATAAATAAAAGCTAGTATGATATGAATATTTTTTTCACAGCTTTCATATATTCTCTGTTAGTTTATTTGCTGTTGTTTCTGTCTCTTTTTCTAGTCTTTTGTATTTTTGGAAAACCGCACTTGCCTAAGGACCCTGTTTCCAAGGTTTCTGCATTAGAAATGATAATAATCAATAATATAAAAAGTTTTTGAATGATAAAATCCTTGAATAATTGTGAATCCTTGAACTTTTGTTTCAAAAACAGCATTTTGACTCGAACAAATTTTCTTAAATCATATCGTAAATTGCAACTACAAGGGAACTGTACATCAAGCCATCTTAGAAAATTTTATATTGAGACATTTTTTTTAACTATATTAAAGCACCGTAAACTTTAGTTTTCCTCTCAATGAACTACAAAGAATCTAAGATTTATCAATAATGAGAGAGAGAGAGTGTGTTAGAAATTAGATTAGACACAAGAAGATAACGCAAATAACATCAAAAGTAGAACAAGTGGGGAAAAAATAATCATGAAATGTACGACAAAATCGAGCAATTTCTTCTTTTTGTCGAAAAATATAATTTATATTTCATATTTACCGAGTTTTATTTTCCATTTAGTGTTTATTGTCTGAAATCCTGAATTCTACTGAAACGAGCGTACACATCACTACTCTAAATAAAAATGTGTTATAACATCTGTATCTTTTCGCTTCTTCCTCAAGATTATATTTAAAAATACCTTACTTTCATATTCAAGTCATATAATTTTAAATTAACTTTTTATTTCATTCTTAACGATCTTGTTTCTTGAGTAAAATTATGACTAAATTTGACAATATAATCACTCAAGATCTGATATCAGATGTGCAGCTAGAAGCTGTTTCTAATGAGGTTTAGTTTCAAGGGAAGAGATTTCTATATCCGTAACGTGGAGTTTATGAACAACCTGATAGTTCCCTTTTATTCTATCAATTTTCCCTTGGAGAAGTTATGACCCTAAATATCTAAATCTTCCCTTCCCTCCTCCCCTCTTTGGCTGTACACCGGAATTCATTTACACTAATCAAACAAACAAAATGACTAAAAGCGAATTTCAGTAGAGAGCACTTGTTAATAAACTCTCTCGAACTACTAACGAGTGGCCGGTCCTTCATTGAGGAAAACTTACAGAGGCTTTTTTAGATTTTCTCAATGAGGCGTAGCCACCTTGTGGTGTTCCATGTGGTCTAAAATTGTCCCTCGAGCGACTTCCTTCTTGTGAAGGTAATCATTATCGGTAAATAGATGCTTCGGAGAAAAGAAATGATGGGTGCAAACACAGCTAACGCTGAAAGATCTATCGGAAACGAGGCGATCGAACAGATGGCTAAGATTGAAAACAGATGCATAGAAAACAGTTATGGGTAGCATAAGGGGATTTGTTATACAGACTTTAATTAATTACAGTAAGAATCAGATTTGTTTGAGTAAAGTTAGCGGAATTATACAATGATGAAAACACCGAACAGAGAAATGACAGAAAAATATAAGCGCTTACCTTGAATCAAATAAGCTTTTTTATGTCAACAGAAATGCATTTTAAATTGAATCGGTCATTTTGAAATGAAGCCATCTCCACTTTTCAAAAACTCCTCTTCACTTTTCTCCAACTTTCTGCACTCCCCCCCTCCCAAGTTTAAAAAAATATTAACAAATTATATTTTTGCAACAGGATTTGATGCCTTATAAACATAATAAATACTAAATTTTGTCTAACTAATAATGCATGAAGGCGAGTTATAGTTTTTTGCTTCTCATGAAAAATTTAAAAAAAATGGAGATAACTCCTTTTCAAAATGACCGATTCAATTTTTCTGGTAACAATAAAAAACAACTCTCAAAAATGCCATATACTTTGCCTTTATTCATTCTTCCCATACTTCTTTAAATTTATGTGAGAATCACAAAAATTTGTTAATGGCAGTATTTTAAGACCAGCCTGACCCGCAAGTGAAGCCTGCAAGTAAAGCAAACACTGATTTTTAAAATCTTCTTTAAATGTTCCATAAAGAGTCAGTATTACGTATTTATAGTGTGTCTGTTGTTAAATATCATAATGAATATCAAACAGATTTCTTCTTTGATTGTAACCCTAAATTGAAAGTTCTTAAAACTTTATGGTAACCCATCGCGAATTTCCATTGTGTCAACGATAGAATAAAAAGACCATAGAGGCTTAACGGTGGAACTAGGTGGATTTTTATACTTTGAATTCATGGGAATGTAAATTTCTTTAAATTATTTTATTTGCATTCATAAGATTATCGCTGGTTATTTCTTATAAAACTTCAAGCGTAATTGCTTTTCTTTAGTTAAAATGTTTCAAATGATGATCCTGTAAATATTTTCAGGTAAAATTACCAGCGTGAGGAAAATATGACTACAGGATCAGCCTCTGCTGCTGCAGAATAACAATATTTTTGTCGTATGATTTCAAAGCGCAGGACACTACCGATGGAGCTTTCAAAGAATGCAGTAAATTAGAATCATAATAAAGAATGCAACGTTTAATTTTTAAAAATATATTTTGAAATACGGGTTTTCTAAGCATGTGATAATCTCTCTCTTACCTCGAATATTTACTTATTTATATTTTGACATTTTAAGTCAATTGTTCATAAATGAGCAATGAACCATATGCACATTTTTGTTAGCTAAAGTAAAATACACGGAAATTGTCTAAAAAAAGTATGCAATACACTAAGAAGGGGATAACGGGATATTTTATTCTGAGATAAAAAGAGAGAAAAATTTAAACACATAAAAATATCTTCCCTGAATGGTTCACCAGGCTGCGAACTAATGTTTTGAAAGAAAACATTCCTGGCACGTAGCGTGAAAGAGATAATGAATGAGTAACAAATGTCGTGAGGGCTATCAACAGCAAATATTTGTATAGCTCGAATCCTTATAGCGCGTGCAGACTTGTACAGCGCTCTCTGCCTATTCCAGTGATTTATGTTTTCTGTACTCTGTTCCCTGCGTAGATCGCTAGCTCTGGCGGTCCGTGAGCATTTCATCAAAGGCAAACTCGAGGTCTCGGGGGTCAAATGGTGACAGTGGGGGCGGGTCACACTAGATCAAGCAACACAAAGTCTTTGGCGGCTTGAATGGGGGGGTTCTAAATGGGGGAATATCTGGAAGACACGTGTTCATTGGAATGGGGGTGGTTCTAAATACCGTGTCTAATGTTACCGTAACTAATGTTGACAGGAGAGTCGGGGAGAGAGCTCTGTCGAATGTGAATGCACCATTAGAATTCAGTAGCTTGATTTCTGTCACACATACATGACTGGCGAGCCTGTGGCTGACAGACTACAGAAAGATGTTGCTACCTGCCTCCGAGTCCATCAGCTCTACGATGCGTGAGAGACAAATGTTTTCTTTTCAAGACCCGTACGTATGGGGAAACTTCCCCTTAGGATATCGTCTACGGAAAACCGTCTCTTTAGTCATTAAACCCGATGAGTGTGCTTGCCATCGATGACAACAAATCCTACTTTTCTACTTGTGTTGTACAGTATAATTTAGCGTTGAAATTTGGACAGTTTTTTTAATGAATAAAATTAGCTTCCATATCAAATTGTAGTAACTGCTTCAAATGTCGACGATCTGAGCTAAAAATGTAAATGAGGATTACTGGCGAGGCGACTACTTGTGACTTTTGAATAATAAGGAATTTTCAACACAAATAGGATACAGTGGGCGCACCGCTTTCGCAGGTGATCAGCGACAAAGATCCCTACGTAAGTGGATAAACCGAGAATATTTATTGACTCCCTAAATCTTAACCTTTTATCTTTTTGATCATATTTAACACCTTAAAAAAAGTATATTGCAACACAGTATGTTTAGGAAATCTAAAATTACAGAATCAACAATTTAGATTCACGCACACATACAGAATGAAAGAGAGGCATAAGGACCTGAAAATATCTGATGAAATGCATGCACACACACACACATACATATATACATATATATATATGTGTGTGTGTGTGTGTGGCTAGGTACAAGAAGTGCCTAAGTCATTTTTTTCAAAAATGACTTTGTTTGCTTATGTATCTTTAAAAAAGTATTATTTTCAAGGTTAGAATAACCCAAGTCTGTCCGATGGTTTATAAAACACCATCGGACAGACTTGGGTACTTCTTACATTGAAAATAATATTTTTTTTTAAAGAGACATAAGCAAACAAAGTCATTTTTGAAAAAGTTGACTTTGGCACTTCTTGTACCAAGCCACAGATATATATAATATATATATATATATATAATATATATATATATATATATATATATATATATTAGATAGCAGTTAAGATGTTAAAATTTTTAAAAAATACAGTTGTTTTCAAAACACTAATATACCTTCCAGTGCACTATGATTCGTAAATTGTAATATTTTTAACAACTTGCGCGGGAAATTCATTTGCTGACACGTGTGACAAACGAGTCAAAATCATTTTACTGCAAATTAGCACGTGAAGTCCTTTTTAGTATATGTTTAGACAAAGTACGAACAAGTTATACATAGTGCGCATTTGAATACATATAATTATAACTCACATATTAAAAGCTCTTTAATTAAATAATCATATTATTGATGATATCTACAATCGTTTATAAGAAAAAGGAGCAAAATAACACAAGTGCTGAGCACGTTGTTGAACATATTTACGATTGTCAATAATCGACGAGCATAGAACGTCCTCTTAGTGCAAGTGGTTAATAAAGTTGGAGGTGGAAGAACGCAGAAGAAAAACTTTTCAGTAATCCAAGATAAATTTTGAAATAGTCAAAACTGTGACAGTTAACCTCGCAAAAGACGAGGATCAACAGAACTATTTTGACTAATTCCTTGGCTAAGCTACAACAGACTGGCAAAATCCACTGAATTCAGTAGGAGGTAGGTTTATCTAGAGGAGGATTTAAACGATATGAGAAATTCTCAAAATGCAACTTGAATGGTAGCTACAACCCCTCAAAAAAGTTCTCATCTAAAGAGCATTCAACTTGACAGGCAAATCACTCACAAGCAGCGATTTTTCAAAGTGAATCTTACTTCAAGGGGGAGTGGGCAATGCAACAAGAAATTAATCTCCTTTACGACAACAACGCCTGCGATGAAAGACTTTCCTAAAAAAAAAGTAAGCAATGCTTACCAAAAATAACAAGTCTTTGAAAATCTAGAATTTGCATCGCATTTCAAAGGCGTGAGTAGACGGTAGAATTTAGAGCAAAAACTTTGTTAAGCTGAATGGGATTAATCGCTGAAGCAGTGGCGTTACTCTTACAATAAAACTTAGTGGCCATTATTGTACTTATCCGCGAATTTAGAGCTTGAGAGACTAGGAGCGTGACCATTTTTTGAAAAAAAGTTTATTCCATTTGACTTTACTTTTGTCGTAAAATATATAGTTTTTGGACAGTCCCAGAAGCATATTCACATTTTACAAAACTGCGTTCAAATTACTTTTTCATTTTTTTACCATTTTGAAAAACTTTTAGATGCGTAAATACTTGTACAAATTTATTTTCAAATCATCCAAATATTGCGTGTATTGATAAAGTATTGATTTTTGGTTTTATTCCTTTGTTTATACTGTCCAAAAAAAAAAAAAAATAAATTTGCAATTTCTATTTTACAACTTCTTGGGTCTGTTACTTTTGAAGCTGGGAAATTTATACCACACTGACTTGCCTTTCTGAATTCTATCATTTTCACTTATCCAGAATTAATTCTGAATAACGTGTTCTCTATTGCTCCAAGTTTTATTATATGACTATCATGCATGACATTTTAATTTTTTATTCTACATTTTAATTTTTATTCTAAGAGAAATTTAAAATGAATAATCCGAAATTTTAACGGTAATTACACATAAAAAATTCACTTATCTTTCAAATGGATTTGTCTGGGAATTCTTGTTAGAGTTAGTCCGTATTAAATAGATTCAAATGAAAGTTGTGTTAAAAAAAAAAAAAAAAAAAAAAAAAAAATCTAACTCCAAAAAATGAATAAATGGTTATATTAAGGGGGTAGGGTCACGATCCAGATTCCCTATGCCAGTAATGTTAAAATTACTCATTTTTAAGGAACATTAAAAAAAATCCTATTGAATATAAGTTTCTAATTTTTTTACTGTATATTGCCTGACGTATATTAAATACTTTAACCAGATCTTTTATAATTTAAATAACTTAAATTATAATTTAAATAACTTAATGTTAAATTAACCTAAAATTTTGGGGAAAGCATCGCTCATTTTCGCACTGTAAAAGTGAACGATTATGATAAACTTATACAACAATAAAATTGTATACACTTTGGCGATAACTCTGCTGATAAGGGCGAACTATCGCCAAGATATATCCGTGTGTCTAGACATTTAGGACCATCTGGTGGGCTCGTTCGCTATTCTTGTGTACCAGAAAGGCGCAACCAAAGCTTTCAGGGAAAGAATGCACAGTTTCCATTCTATTGTGAGAACGAATTCAACCAACATCCCTAAAATTCTATACAGAGGAAGGGGAGATTGTTTGGAATCGAAGATTTATCCCGCCTGCAAATACAAAAATAACAACTGGTTATAGTTCGGCAGGCTGGATCGGTTTCGAACAATAAACGTTTCCTGCGGTGAAGCAAAAATGGATTCGTGGCTGTAATACTCATTTTTAACACGTATTTAAAAGTGAAATTTTATTTAATAGAAGTCTTAAATATTGCTTTATCTGTGTGACAGAAATTCCAGGTACAAACTTGATTTCACGGTGAGGAAAACCGTTTACTTATATGTATAATTCTATCACAAAGGCTGAGTAGAAAAGGGAAAATAGTCAGTCAAACCGATGGAATCTGATCGTGGCTTCCCTTTTTCCCGACTCGCAGGTTCTGAGGGAATACTGGAAATGCATATGTTAAGCCTGCTGTGTACTAACCCTGTTAGATTAGCTCACCTCATGGCTAACTTATGGAGAAAATTTGTCTAATATTTATAGCTACATAATTGCTGATAATCAGATAAAATAGTATTTTCAGATAGCCAGGACTTTTCTGCACCTTGAAACAGGATTCATTTTACAAATTTCGTCCACCAAAGGAATTTATGAGCGTTTGAAACACACTATACCAGATTTTTCCCCCAAATAATTTAAATTTAAAACTATTTTTATATAGATTATACGTGTATTATACGTACTTATTATACGTGTTAACATAGTTTTCATTTTTTTTCAACTATGCGTTTGAAAAAAAATGAAAACTGTCCCAAGGTGTAAAACTTCTTTCTGTATTACGGAGTACTTTTTTTTTTTAATCTTAAAATCCAAGTTGGCAATCTTGGACAAATTTTCTCCATAGGTTAACATTGAAGTGAGTGAATCTAATAGGGTTAGTACACAGCAGCTTTAATACAGGCAGCTCACCAAGCTTTTATGTGCGACCTAAGGCACTCACACTCATTATCAGGCAAATTTTTTTGTAAACATAATTTTGGAAACTAGTGGCTGAAAAAAGAAAAAAAACTGTACAAAAATGTGTCACCTGATGCACACTTTTTTTTTTTTTTTTTTTCTTTTTTTCATCAACGTATATCTTTGTGGATCATCCAATTCCAAAAATGAAATATGCGAATAACGTATATAGAAATCGGCTTACTGATTCTTACCTCGATTACGTATTGAGAGTAGCATGTAGCAAGTATAAACCTGATTTGTCTAAAATACTCAAAAGTTTGTCTCAACACAAGAAAATCCCACTTATTTTGAACTTAACGCTTGAATACACTTAGATTTTGAGTTTTATTTTTTTACATTATTAAATTATGAAGTATAATGTACAATGTTGCGGTCCGCGTAACGTAGCAAACATGTGCATGTGGCCCGAGAGAAAAAAAAGTTGAGTATGGCTGTATTAATAGAAAGCTTACCACCGGACTTATCGCAGTATTCGCAGCTGATAAGACTAGAATTACGAGTTACTGGTATTTTTATTAAAAGTTTGTGTGATGTAACTTCGTATTTTTTCACACAAAAATAATATTTCTGATAATTTTTAACATTTTTTGTAGTATTCAGTTATTCTAAAATAATTTTTACTGAATTTATATTACCAGCAGAGAATGCTTGTAAAATAGAAAATCTTGTTACATCAGGTGCACGCAAAATTTAACATTGCATGAAGGTCGTATAAAATACGTTTTTGCTATATCTGCAACAGTAGGTATTTAATAATATTTGCCTGGCCAGGAATGATTATAAGACAGGCCCGTGTATATTAAGGGTACGAGCTTGTTTTGTTAGGTATATCCTTCCTGGATATAAACAATTTAATCTACAGATTATAGATGAAATGCAGATTTCTGCCACTGTTTTTAGTTTATTTATTGGCAGTTGCTCTGTTAGTAAAACTTGGATGTTATTATAAAAATTATCACATAAGATGTATTTAAGTGAAGTTCATCCTCACATAGATCCAAAGTTCTTATATAAAAAAAAAAAAAGAGGAGAGCCAAGTTCTACGAGTATAATGCTAAGTGAGAATATTACGCGTTGACCCCTCTATCAATCACGATATTATACAGAGTGTCCGGGCTAAAGGTGACTGATTTTTATGTACAGAGGCTGTTCACACATTTTTTAGACGATGTATATTGTATTCACAAAACTAAATTACATAAAATTCTTGAGTTTTAAATGTTTTATTTGACATCCCTTATTCTGAACTATCTTTCGACACCGGAATTTCCAGGATAATAATGCCTTTTGAAGTGTCAGGAGAGGTATTCTATCCCATTCCTCCTGAACAGCTTTCCAGAGTCCTGTAAGGGTTTTGGGACGACGTTTGGATAATGCAGATTTTAAAAGTCCGAAAGCACAAAAATCCACAGGTGATACATCGGGAGATTTAGTAGGGATATCAGTGAAGGGTACGGCCTTGATACCAGTTTTTTGTTCCATTTCTTTTAGGAAATTTGCAGTGGATTTTGATGTGTGACTGCTAGCTTTGTCCTGATGGAGTCTCACAGATTGATGGCACTGCGGGTAAAGCGATGGTATTTCATTCAGAAAAATTGGCGATAAAATATGTTTCTGATAGTATTTGGAATTAATCTTGACATTTTTTTCCACTCTCTTTATTTTTAACTTGCCATTATAAGAAACACCAGAAACAATCATGAATCCCTTAGAAAAACTTTCTTTCGATTCTTTGAACCATGTACTTAAATTTTTTTCTCCCCTTTTATGATAATAAATGGCTCTTTTTTTCTTGCAATCATTTAAATACACCCATGATTCATCTATTGTGACAATTGTTTTCCATTTTTCTTTGGATAAGTGTTTCTCATATAGAATTCTGCAGCGTGTCCTGCGTTCAGCGATATGATTTGGAAGAAGACGATGCACATAGCGTTTTTTCGCTTTCTTAAGATTTAAATCAACGTTTATAATTTTTTTTACAGTGGACACCGAGCATTTTAATGATTTTGCAACTGTCCTTTGACTAGGGGGATTTTCTTTTAACATTAAAAAACGTACCTTTGCAATAGACGAAGATGTCCGTTTTTTCGTTGGATACTTGTTTGGAATTTTTGTCCCACTTGAGCCTTCAATTTGACGTTTTTTTTTCCTTTCTTGTTGACTATATTACCTATCGACGCTTTAGATATCACAAAACCATGACTCTCACATCGTTTTTGGCTAACGGAGTATGCATATTTCTCTTCGGAAAGAGCATAAATGTAGCCTTCGAACAACTGCTTTGTTAAAAACGCCATTTTGAATAAAAACAAAACTTATAAGCCGCAAGTACTATAAAAATGACAGTTTTGCAACAAGGATTAGAAGGATTAAGGGGAGGAGCTTAAAGTGGGCGGAGCTAAGTGAGTGACGTGGACCAATCGGAGTGCAGCTGGCCACCTGGCGGTCGATTTGGACCAATCAGGAGAGGGCAGCGCTGCTATCGCCCCCTAGCGGGAAAGAGTGGAACCTTGTAGTTCAGCAGAATCTTGAAGAGAGTATGTGCTCCGCGGAGCGCCACCTATAGGTCAAATATGGAACTAAATTTCGTACAAGGATTGGAGGTCAGGGCATATTTTTTTCAGTGCTGCCATCTGCTGGTAAAATAGGGAACTACATTTTTGGGACTTAGAAATTTTTTAAAAAGTATTTTCCATGGGAATTGAACCCGTTAAGGAAATATTACCTGACTACTTTTAGCGACGTAATACCGTTACGCTATGAATCGTCGGAAGTTCAGTGAATTATATTCTATAACAGAGAGAATATTTTTATGAATTTACTAGAATTAATTATCAAAAATAAATATAACGACATCTATTGTTTAAAAATGAAACTTAGAAAATTTAATACAAGGTTTTGAGTATATTTTTCAAAACTTTAAATATTTTTAGTCGAAGGGCTTATTTTCAGGACTTTAAAATTGTTTTGCTATGTTTTTTAACGTGATATATAATTTTACATAGATACATTCGCAAAATAATACAAAATAATAAGAAATTTTTACATAGATAGGCTAAAACGAATATTTTTTTTTCTTTTACTTGATATTTTTACACATGAAGTTATTTTACAACAAGCGTTAAGTTTAAAATATCTATAATTTTTCTTAAGAATATTACTTTACAGTATAATATAATTTAGATAGAGCTTTGAAACCATTGTAACATTTAGTATAGAAAAAATTATTATTTGATCTTACCTTGAAAAACATTCCATGAAAGCTAACAAGGGATATTTTTAGACATGAAATTATTTAAACAAAGCGGGAATTCCCCAGTAGAGTTATTTTTTCCTTTTAATATTAGAAATAAAAACTGAAATATGATTCAATCTAGATAATTATTTAAATTAAATACACATAACATACCAATCCATACTATTAAATCTGCAAGAGAAGATATTAAATTTACGCTAAAAAAATTTTTTAATTGTCGACATATGCATACTGCAATAGTCTACATTATTATCAAAAAGTTCATTGAATTATATTCTATAACAGAGCGAATATTTTTATGAATTTACTAGAATTAATTATCAAAAATAAATATAACGTCATCTATTGATTAAAAATGAAACTTAGAAAATTTAATACATGGTTTTGAGTATATTTTTCAAAACTTTAAATATTTTTAGTCGAAGGGCTTATTTTCAAGACTTTAAAATTGTTTTGCTATTTTTTTAACGTGATATATAATTTTACATAGATACATTCACAAAATAATACAAAATAATAAGAAATTTTTACATAGATAGGCTAAAACGAATATTTTTTTTTTCTTTTACTTGATATTTTTACACATGAAATTATTTTACAACAAGCGTTAAGTTTAAAATATCTATAATTTTTCTTAAGAATATTACTTTACAGTATAATATAATTTAGATAGAGCTTTGAAACCATTGTAACATTTAGTATAGAAAAAATTATTATTTGATCTTACCTTGAAAAACATTCCATGAAAGCTAACAAGGGATATTTTTAGACATGAAATTATTTAAACAAAGCGGGAATTCCCCAGTAGAGTTATTTTTTCCTTTTAATATTAGAAATAAAAACTGAAATATGATTCAATCTAGATAATTATTTAAATTAAATACACATAACATACCAATCCATACTATTAAATCTGCAAGAGAAGATATTAAATTTACGCTAAAAAAATTTTTTAATTGTCGACATATGCATACTGCAATAGTCTACATTATTATCAAAAAGTTCATTGAATTATATTCTATAACAGAGCGAATATTTTTATGAATTTACTAGAATTAATTATCAAAAATAAATATAACGTCATCTATTGATTAAAAATGAAACTTAGAAAATTTAATACATGGTTTTGAGTATATTTTTCAAAACTTTAAATATTTTTAGTCGAAGGGCTTATTTTCAGGACTTTAAAATTGTTTTGCTATGTTTTTTAACGTGATATATAATTTTACATAGATACATTCGCAAAATAATACAAAATAATAAGAAATTTTTATATAGATAGGCTAAAACGAATATTTTTTTTTTCTTTTCCTTGATATTTTTACACATGAAGTTATTTTACAACAAGCGTTAAGTTTAAAATATCTATAATTTTTCTTAAGAATATTACTTTACAGTATAATATAATTTAGATAGAGCTTTGAAACCATTGTAACATTTAGTATAGAAAAAATTATTATTTGATCTTACCTTGAAAAACATTCCATGAAAGCTAACAAGGGATATTTTTAGACATGAAATTATTTAAACAAAGCGGGAATTCCCCAGTAGAGTTATTTTTTCCTTTTAATATTAGAAATAAAAACTGAAATATGATTCAATCTAGATAATTATTTAAATTAAATACACATAACATACCAATCCATACTATTAAATCTGCAAGAGAAGATATTAAATTTACGCTAAAAAAATTTTTTAATTGTCGACATATGCATACTGCAATAGTCTACATTATTATCAAAAAGTTCATTGAATTATATTCTATAACAGAGCGAATATTTTTATGAATTTACTAGAATTAATTATCAAAAATAAATATAACGTCATCTATTGATTAAAAATGAAACTTAGAAAATTTAATACATGGTTTTGAGTATATTTTTCAAAACTTTAAATATTTTTAGTCGAAGGGCTTATTTTCAGGACTTTAAAATTGTTTTGCTATGTTTTTTAACGTGATATATAATTTTACATAGATACATTCGCAAAATAATACAAAATAATAAGAAATTTTTATATAGATAGGCTAAAACGAATATTTTTTTTTCTTTTACTTGATATTTTTACACATGAAGTTATTTTACAACAAGCGTTAAGTTTAAAATATCTATAATTTTTCTTAAGAATATTACTTTACAGTATAATATAATTTAGATAGAGCTTTGAAACCATTGTAACATTTAGTATAGAAAAAATTATTATTTGATCTTACCTTGAAAAACATTCCATGAAAGCTAACAAGGGATATTTTTAGACATGAAATTATTTAAACAAAGCGGGAATTCCCCAGTAGAGTTATTTTTTCCTTTTAATATTAGAAATAAAAACTGAAATATGATTCAATCTAGATAATTATTTAAATTAAATACACATAACATACCAATCCATACTATTAAATCTGCAAGAGAAGATATTAAATTTACGCTAAAAAAATTTTTTAATTGTCGACATATGCATACTGCAATAGTCTACATTATTATCAAAAAGTTCATTGAATTATATTCTATAACAGAGCGAATATTTTTATGAATTTACTAGAATTAATTATCAAAAATAAATATAACGTCATCTATTGATTAAAAATGAAACTTAGAAAATTTAATACATGGTTTTGAGTATATTTTTCAAAACTTTAAATATTTTTAGTCGAAGGGCTTATTTTCAGGACTTTAAAATTGTTTTGCTATGTTTTTTAACGTGATATATAATTTTACATAGATACATTCGCAAAATAATACAAAATAATAAGAAATTTTTATATAGATAGGCTAAAACGAATATTTTTTTTTCTTTTACTTGATATTTTTACACATGAAGTTATTTTACAACAAGCGTTAAGTTTAAAATATCTATAATTTTTCTTAAGAATATTACTTTACAGTATAATATAATTTAGATAGAGCTTTGAAACCATTGTAACATTTAGTATAGAAAAAATTATTATTTGATCTTACCTTGAAAAACATTCCATGAAAGCTAACAAGGGATATTTTTAGACATGAAATTATTTAAACAAAGCGGGAATTCCCCAGTAGAGTTATTTTTTCCTTTTATTAGAAATAAAAACTGAAATATGATTCAATCTAGATAATTATTTAAATTAAATACACATAACATACCAATCCATACTATTAAATCTGCAAGAGAAGATATTAAATTTACGCTTTTACAAGTTCAGAACCTGAATACCTTATCTCATCTATTTCCAAATCGCAGTGCAATAGAGTCCTGGAAAACTCCCTAATGATTGCACTTAGGGGGTTTCTAAAGACGCTATTGCACACCGATTTGGAAATAGATGAGATAAGGTATTCAGGTTCTGAACTTGTAAAATGTACTAGAAGCTAAATGCTTGAGATTGAAAAAAGTAGGTATGTAGTACTTCTGTTTATGACCTTCTAACCATTTTTAAAAATTTATATTTTATTGTTTTATTTATATTTTATCATTTGTGTTTTAAACATAAATGATGATAACTTATTATGTTTTTTAACTTTATTTTTGAACGTAAATGGATATTAACGTAAACTTATTATTTATTTTAAACGTATTATGATTGATTATTTTTAATGATACTTTTTCAATGTAATAAACCCGGGATTAGTTGAATATTTTTTCAGGTTTTCTTAGTTTTTTGGTATAAAAGTTTTTCTAATCATTAGAATGATCCTAAAGTAATTACATTTAAACTATTCCGTTTTCGAAATAGTATTTAAAAAATGAAAATATAATCATGTCATATCTTTTTGAACTATGATAATTTTTAATAATTAAAATAATTGGATATTCTTAATTAATTTACTTAAACTTTTTTTAAGTTTAACGATCTTGGAATCCCTGCTTAGGAAATTTAACGAAATATTGATTGCATTGGAACTTACTAATGAATGTGCACTATCTCAACCTGTGTGAAACTCTGAATTATGTTCCATTTAAGGAGCTATCACATCTTCTAACTTGAAGTGTTCTCACATAAGTTGTATGCATGTTTTGAAACACATAACTTATTTTTATGTTATTTTAATGAGAGAGAATTTATATGAAATTAATTCAAAATTATTCAAGTTTTATGCTATTATTAAAACAAATTATAGATATTTGAAAACGATTCAAAAGAAATTATAATCTTTATAGAATGATAAAATTGTAAGTATTAGGAAGTGTCTTAAACTTATAGTATAAATTTTGTTTAACAGTCGTCGGAAAATAATTTCTAATGTAAAACTTGTTCAAAGTTATTCAATAGGTGCTTGATTTTTTAACGTAATAAACGTTTCGATCAAAGTTTTTAAAGGTTTTTGTTAAGAAAACTAAAATTTTACGTGCGATGTATGCTTTTTCTATATAAAACAATTTATTAGTGGTTATATCTATGTAATATCTATGTGTGAAAGCATTCCTAATATGCTACAATACAAAGTTTATAAAAACGGATCATGTTGTAAAAATGCAGTTAAAGCTTGTTTTTGTAAAAAAATTATATGAATTAAGTGCATAAACTATAGATTTTAAAGGTAAGATCAAATGGTAATTATTTTCTATGCAAAATGTTTCATAGCGTTTGCAGAATATTTAAAACTGTAATGTTATATATCAAGCGACGATGGTAGAAACAATCTTATAATTTAAGTTCAATACAAATTTAACATCTTCTATTGTATATATAATAATATGTTTTAAAGTTTTGAATCATATATTTTATAATTATTTTTAATAATTACTGTTTGGGGTTAAAACATCTAAGTTAATATATGTTTGATGTTCATTTAATATTAAAACTTTATTAAATACTTCTATTAACCTTTAATGAAATGCTTACTACTAATAGACTAATATCAGTGGAATTTAACATTATATCGCAATTTAGATAATTGTTGAAAGTATGTTAGGTTTAAAATCATATATTAATAGTCTACATTTCTGGATAAAATATAATATTTAGGATTAAAACTTGTAAATTTTATCTTTCAAGTCTTTACCTCTATAAAATGCTTTTAATTTTAGTAAGCGTCTTAACTTATAATATAGTTTCAAAGTTGAAAAAACGTTTAAGGTTTGAAATATATTCAAAACTGTACATAAACTATATAAAGATACTTAAATTGGTGCATATATTTTTTAAGTTTCAGGTTCTAGATGGTAATTGTATAATTTAAAGTCTTCATGTATGCATATACCCCCTACTGTTGTAGGATTCAAACCATGATTCATTTAATTCTAAAATGAACTCTTGTAAATATCTTCTAAACATGATAAAGTCTGTATTATTTCAGATAATGTAAGAATCTTCTCTATTAACATTGTGAGATAAATTTGTTACCTTCTCTTGCAGATTTAATAGTATGGATTGGTATGGTATGTGTATTTAATTTAAATAATTATCTAGATTGAATCATATTTCAGTTTTTATTTCTAATATTAAAAGGAAAAAATAACTCTACTGGGGAATTCCCGCTTTGTTTAAATAATTTCATGTCTAAAAATATCCCTTGTTAGCTTTCATGGAATGTTTTTCAAGGTAAGATCAAATAATAATTTTTTCTATACTAAATGTTACAATGGTTTCAAAGCTCTATCTAAATTATATTATACTGTAAAGTAATATTCTTAAGAAAAATTATAGATATTTTAAACTTAACGCTTGTTGTAAAATAATTTCATGTGTAAAAATATCAAGTAAAAGAAAAAAAAAATATTCGTTTTAGCCTATCTATGTAAAAATTTCTTATAATTTTGTATTATTTTGTGAATGTATCTATGTAAAATTATATATCACGTTAAAAAACATAGCAAAACAATTTTAAAGTCTTGAAAATAAGCCCTTCGACTAAAAATATTTAAAGTTTTGAAAAATATACTCAAAACCATGTATTAAATTTTCTAAGTTTCATTTTTAATCAATAGATGACGTTATATTTATTTTTGATAATTAATTCTAGTAAATTCATAAAAATATTCGCTCTGTTATAGAATATAATTCAATGAACTTTTTGATAATAATGTAGACTATTGCAGTATGCATATGTCGACAATTAAAAAATTTTTTTAGCGTAAATTTAATATCTTCTCTTGCAGATTTAATAGTATGGATTGGTATGTTATGTGTATTTAATTTAAATAATTATCTAGATTGAATCATATTTCAGTTTTTATTTCTAATATTAAAAGGAAAAAATAACTCTACTGGGGAATTCCCGCTTTGTTTAAATAATTTCATGTCTAAAAATATCCCTTGTTAGCTTTCATGGAATGTTTTTCAAGGTAAGATCAAATAATAATTTTTTCTATACTAAATGTTACAATGGTTTCAAAGCTCTATCTAAATTATATTATACTGTAAAGTAATATTCTTAAGAAAAATTATAGATATTTTAAACTTAACGCTTGTTGTAAAATAACTTCATGTGTAAAAATATCAAGTAAAAGAAAAAAAAAATATTCGTTTTAGCCTATCTCTGTAAAAATTTCTTATTATTTTGTATTATTTTGCGAATGTATCTATGTAAAATTATATATCACGTTAAAAAACATAGCAAAACAATTTTAAAGTCCTGAAAATAAGCCCTTCGACTAAAAATATTTAAAGTTTTGAAAAATATACTCAAAACCTTGTATTAAATTTTCTAAGTTTCATTTTTAAACAATAGATGTCGTTATATTTATTTTTGATAATTAATTCTAGTAAATTCATAAAAATATTCTCTCTGTTATAGAATATAATTCACTGAACTTCCGACGATTCATAGCGTAACGGTATTACGTCGCTAAAAGTAGTCAGGTAATATTTCCTTAACGGGTTCAATTCCCATGGAAAATACTTTTAAAAAAATTTCTAAGTCCCAAAAATGTAGTTCCCTATTTTACCAGCAGATGGCAGCACTGAAAAAAATATGTCCTGACCTCCAATCCTTGTACGAAATTTAGTTCCATATTTGACCTATAGGTGGCGCTCCGCGGAGCACATACTCTCTTCAAGATTCTGCTGAACTACAAGGTTCCACTCTTTCCCGCTAGGGGGCGATAGCAGCGCTGCCCTCTCCTGATTGGTCCAAATGGACCGCCAGGTGGCCAGCTGCACTCCGATTGGTCCACGTCACTCACTTAGCTCCGCCCACTTTAAGCTCCTCCCCTTAATCCTTCTAATCCTTGTTGCAAAACTGTCATTTTTATACTACTGCCGCACACGATAATTTTGACTTTTAAAAACATAGTAAAATTGCAATTATTTCTTTTGCAGCAAACGATTTTTTATTACCGCTTACCAAAATCGTCTAAAAAATGTGCGAACAGCCTCTGTAACTACCCATTAGAATTTTTTAAAAATATTTAAACAGAAAGAACATCTCACCAAGTTTTAATATCAATCATAGATTTCGATCATAGTATCATAGATTTCGATGTGTGCGCACCTTTTGTAGCACAACTAACGTCTAAATGGTAACCCAGTTATCTCTAAGTGTTTCGTTGCATATCAGGAGTTATTAGACTTTTTTGTTTGGGGATTCATTAAATCCGTTGTGTATAAATAAAAAATTGAAACTGTGGATGAGTTGAAAAAGATGATCATTCAAGCAATTCGTGTAGTAACTCCTGATATGCTATGAAACACTTGGAGAGAACTGGATTACCATTTTGCCGTTTGTCGTACTAAAAAGGTGCACACATCGAAATCTATGATACTATGATCGAAATCTATGATTGATATTAAAGCTTGGTGAGATATTCTTTCTATTTACATAGTTTTTTTTTAAATTCTAATGGGTAGTTCCGTAAAAATAAGTCATGACTTTTGGATACCTTTAGCCCGGACACCCTGTATCATAAAGCTTTTCTATTTATAACTAGCCGGGCTTCGGCCAGCTACGCTCAGGCCATCCGTCCACCAGACAGACGGCTTTGAATTGATTGAGTGAGAGGGAAAATTTTCATAAGAGGCACTATTAATTTGCAGTCTCCCCCCACCCCACAAATAGAAAAATTTGTTATTCGTATTAACACCCACCACCACCTGTTATGATATGAACATATCAGCATTACAAAAATATATACAGTGGAATCTCGATCTATCGTTTTTCAAGGGACCGATTGAAATGAACGATAAATGCGGGAAAACGATAGATGCGGAAACATAACAAAGCAATATGATCGTTGGGAATGGATAAAATGAACGACACATACGGAAAAACGATGGATCCGAAAACGATCGATCGAGATTCCACTGCATTTTTATGTGCCAGTCTGGAATTGAATTCTAACGGAACAGCATTAACCTCTTGAGACTCGAACAATATAAAATTTAAATATTTTTTATAATTATAGTTAATTAAAACAAATGGGCATTAAACAGCTTGTTTTTCAAGAAATTAATGAATTTAAATTTTTCATTTTGCAGGGGAGCACATCCATTTTATTAGATGTTGAGGTCATAAACACGATAGATAATGACAAACCCGCACAAAAACATTTAAACGAAAAACTTTATTTAGGTAAACTAATAAACTTTATAAAGTTAATACTAAGTTAATTATTGAATTTTAAACTAAAATTTAATTAAAAAGTTAACTATTGAATTTTAAACTAAAATTTAATTAAAAAGTTAATTATTGAATTTTAAAAGTGTATTACTCATAGTTAATAGCAGTTGATTTACTTATCCGCTTACATTAAGATTCATGAAAAATTTTAAAACAATTTTTTTTTGCAGTAATACACAAAAACATTTTGCAAACTGTACCACTAAAAGTTGTAAAGTAAAAATGTAAAATTATGGAACAATTGTTAACCAAAATCAATTTAAAAACTAAACACAGTATAAATAACATAGAAAAAAAGCGTGTGAAATGTTATATGCATGAGTAAAAAGAAAATCCAATATAAAAAATATAAAATTATAATTAAAGTCCTCAGAATTCAGCTAGATTTAGCCTTTCATCATTGGAGCAAAAAAAACCTGAAAAGTAAAACATAAAATATATACATTTATAATAAACCACTACAGGCTAAAAAGTAAAAATCTCAATTTTATTAACCAAAATCAACTTAAAAACTAAACACAGTATAAATAACATAGAAAAAAAAGCATGTGAAATGTTATACACATGTCAGAATTTAGATAGCATCAGCCTTTCATCATTTGACCACTAAAAGCTAAAAAGTAAAAATCTCAATTTTGTTAACCAAAATCAACTTAAAAACTAAACACAGTATAAATAACATAGAAAAAAAGCATGTGAAATGTTATACACATCTCAGAATTTAGGTAGCATCAGCCTTTCATCATTTGACCACTAAAAGCTGAAAAGTAAAAATCTCAATTTTGCTAACCAAAATCAATTTAAAAACTAAACACAGTATAAATAACATCTACATAAATAAAGCATGTGAATTTTTATACACATGTCAGAATTTAGGTATCATCAGCCTTTCATCATTTGACCACTAAAAGCTAAAATGTAAAAATCTCAATTTTGTTAACCAAAATCAACTTAAAAACTAAACACAGTATAAATAACATAGAATAAATAACAGTATAAATAACATATAGTATAAATAAAAGCTAAACAAAGTATCACTTGAATTGAATTTAAGTAAAATGTAAATAAATAATTCAACAAAAATATTAAAGTATATTAAAATATAGGTAGAAGACACTGACAAACTAAAAAATTAATAGAAATTTGCAATTAAGGGTTCCACGCACCATAAATGCAAGATTCTGTAGAAAAAAATGAAAGTATAGGTAGAAGGCACTGACAAACTAAAAAATTAATAGAAATCTGCAATTAGGGCCTCACGTACCATAAATGCAAGATCCTGTAGCAATAAATATCTCCATAATAAAAATCCCCATAAATGAAATGCTCCTCTTATTTGTGTCTTTCAAAAGTCTAAGAAGACCTCTGGATAAACAACATTAAATGTTTTCCCATTCGGAGTCAAGATGTATAAATTTTCTTTTCTGCCAACCCTGGAACAACCTGCATACAACTGACCATGAGAGAAACATGGATTTAGACGATTGGCCTTGTGCCTTGTTGATGGTCATCGCAAAACTGAGGCGTACGGGGAACTGAAGACGTTTAAAATTAATGGATGATCAGATGGGATTATCGAGATTCTTGGAATTAATACTTCTTGTCCCGCACCTTGTCCAGTCATGATGGTGGCTTGAATAACATTTGGCATTAAATTCTTCACAGTAAATCTTGTTCCATTGCACAGTATAGGTGGATTAAGATTCCTTAGAAGCATTATAGGTGCACCAATTTTCAGCCCCAGAATGTGTGAAGGTACTCCAGATAACTCCAATGAGTTTAAAAACTCAGTTGGGTAGTTGACTGCTTGATCTTTATCACACACAGTGCCTACTGATTTGTAAACATGAAGATTGGTAGGAAATTTCTTTAAAATTTGTTTATTGATGGTGGTAACTGCTTCATGTATGAGTGCAAGTATTAATCTTTCGGCTAGCCAAGTAGCGTCATTAAAGTTATGAACAAAGTCTGGAAATACTGCTTCTTTCAGCTGTTCTTCTGTTGTTACAATTCTTTCTATGTCTTGAGTTGAACCATCCTGATTATTCACAGCCAGTGTTCCATTTCCTAAATGTAGTAGAATATCGGCAAATTCTTGTGCAAAGGGATCTTCATTAAGATGTACTCGCATGTTGGTCTTCAAGGCAAGTTTTTCAATTCCATTCCAAATGTATGAAGATTTTATGCAGGCCTCCATTTCATCGGCTCTTGTTCCCTGTGGAATGACAGGCAGCGTTTGTCGAAAGTCACCGGCCAAGACCAAAGTTACCCTCCCCATTCTATTATTGTTACGCCGAATATCTTTCATGGTCACATCAAGTGCTTCAAATGCAGCTTTGTGCGACATTGTGCATTCATCCCATATAATGAGCTTGCAGTCTTGTAGAAGCTTTGCTTTTCCGGAGCGTCTTGAAATGTTGCAAGTTGCTGTTTCGTTGGTTGCTAGATTCAGGGGTAATTTGAACGCAGAGTGAGCAGTCCTTCCTCCTACCAAGAGTGTACCTGCAATACCAGAAGAAGCCACAGCCAGGGCAATTTCATTTTTCTGTCGTACTTGAACCAAATCTTCTTGGCCAAAAGAAGATTTGTTAAAAAGTCTTACCTGTACCACCAGGAGCATCAAAAAAAAAATATTCCATCACGTCTGTTGAAAACCGCATTCAAAATTTTATCATATGCTTCCTTTTGATCCGGAACCAGTTTCGGCTCATTCTCCTCCAAGTAAGTTGCAAGTTGATCTGTATTGTAATTCATTTCACAATGCACTTCAATTGAAGTCGATGATTCTTGTTCTGAAAGTGGTTGAGGCAGTCCATATGCTTGTAAATCCAAACCACCGAATGATTTAATCTTGTCTTGAATGAGGTTAAGTGCCATGTTGAAAATGCCATCAGTGTACTCTTTAAGTCCAGGTTCTGTTGTTGAATTCGTGCCTGATAAAGTATATCTTTAGAAAGATTTTCCTTGTGGTTCATCCATAACTGCAGAGGATTTGACATCGAACATGTGTACATAACACAAAAAGTTAGAGCGAGTTGCAGCCGCTTCTTCTAAAGTCAGGTGCCAATGTGGATCATTTTCCAACAGTCCTGCTTGCAAGCCTCTTTGAAAGTTTCACAGATGGTACCTTCCACTGTTCTCAGATGTTGAAATGACGTCGGACCTTGCACTTCGTGTAGTAGCAGTCGAAGGTGAAATCATTCCGAATTACTTGGATGTACAGTGTAGACACGTCCTAATGCATCGGCTGCCTTGATCCCCGGATGTTCTGACACATTTGTTCCAATTTTACGCCGGTTCCATTTTTTGGCACTGTTATTCCATGTATAGTAGTGTTTGGGCAAAGTCATCTTCACTGCAAAGCTTGAAAAAACTGGTGAGTGTAGTTTCTTGAGGGCTCCAAGCTCGTTCATTCGCATTTTGTTCTGTAAAATAAACCCTCTGCCCATTCTCCAGAAACATCCATTCTCCAGATTCATTAAATGAATCACTGTGGGATAGTGTTCATGAATTGGAAAGTCGAGTATTCTCCACATGGCTTCATTGCTGCTAACATATCTACCCATTTCATATTGATGAACTTCGTTACCGTCATTTTCTGTATTGGTCAGCTCGTAGACAGCGAAGTCAGAACCTTTGTTTACGTACTTACAAACGTACTTGATAGACTTCGCAGAATTACAACATTGATGTGGGCATTAAAAATCCTTGACAGAAGAGGACAATATGGAACAATCCATGAATTATCCACTACAACCAGTGAGCCTCGGATATGTATGTTCGCCGTTAAATTCCCATCTTCTGGAGATCTCCGACGATATAATGGATACCCATTCTGACCAGTTTTTGTTTCTTTTACTAAAACACATGGGAATCTCGTTGTACATTTATCAATTTTCATGAATAGGAAAATAGGATTGAAATTTCCACAGGGACCATGAACCATCTGTGATGTAACAGTTCAAAAAAGAGCTGGATCTTCATCTGGATTAGCGATTTCTGCACTGATGAAATCATCTACCCTGGTCACATGAAGGGTTTGTTCAAGCCACACTAAAATGTGAGCATGAGTCAGTCCCCGTTTCTGCCATTCGATTGTATACATAAAACAGCGCATTTTCCCAAAAATATTTGCCTTTGTGATGAGATTCATCAGTGTTTAAAGCTTGAGGTGGAAGACTCCACCTCAAGCTTAAGACACCAACAAATCATGACGATCTTGTGGGCTTTGACCTGGAAAGAGTTGATCTTTTATCTTCCGCCAAGTTGGATTGCAGGTAAAAGTTATAAAGAGATCCGGACGACCATAGTTCTTTATGTATGTCATCGCATCTTGTGTTCGCGCATGCAAATACCTTGGTCTTCCTGTAAACGAAGAGGGTAATATGGTCAAATGTCTTAAGTCAGTAACATTTCCATCATTTATCATAGCATCCCTCAAATGCATATACTGTTCCACTCACAGTGTCCTCTGGTTCAGATGAATGTATCTCAGCCTTTCAGATTCGATCTTGACACACATATCAACAATATACTTGTGGAATAGATTGTTGCTTCTGAGAATAATATTGAAAGAAGAAGACCGTACCATCATTCGAAAAGCATAAAAGTCCATAGCAGAAATTTTTTTATTGGTCATGAGTCCTGTAGTCGGGTCGGTCTGACGCAATTCAAAATGATATCCATCTTCACCTTGCCAAAATATTAATGGATATTGAAGCGCATCATAAGATCTGTGTGTTTCGGCAATTTTCTGAAGAGTGCCTGACCTCTTTTCTAAAATGATGTTTCTGTTACCATGTTGCTCTCCTCCAACAATTACTGCCACCTCAGATGTTGTTGGAGTTTTGAATCTTCTGGGATGCTCACCTACTGGAGTTTTGTCTGCCAATATCATAATTCTTTGTTCAGGAGTAATTTTTGTCACAGCTGATTTAAAATCCTTCTGATATGCATTTTCACGGTGTAGCATTTCCTCTAATTGTAAGACCAACTGCAATTTTGTTTCGGGAACATTCTTGCAACGTTGATCAGCTTCCTCACTGTCATTTCCTAAAAAGTAAATCTGTAAAAACTTTGGTGCTTCGTTTGACATTGGTTGCACAGACTTCCAATACGATGATACACTTGACCCTGGACCTTGAAAGTGGGCATGTATCCAGGTTCTCTAATTTCTTTTGTAGCTCTAAAAGACGTCATCTGAATGCAAGAATTATAACGGTGCATATTACACTTAAAATGCCTTGCTTCTGGCGTGTTACCATTTAACAAAGAATGAGGGGTTCTGGGGGATTAAGCTGAATTTGACTCCTATTACAGCACATTCCAGGAGCTTCAGCCTTCCACTTCAAAGCCTGACAATATCGACATGGAAATGCCATTGTTTCTATTCTATACATAGAATCAGAAGCATAATCTATTGATGGTTTATACGCAAATGCAGAATTTGTGCATAAACCATTACTTACCGGTGGTCTTGCATAATAAATCCGCCTTGCTTCAAGTCGGCTCTTGGTTTCTTCACCAGTTTCATTTTCCTGAAGATTTCTTCGATAACGCCTGTCTGCTTCACGTCGCCTCTCGGTTTCTTCTTCTGTTTCATTTTCACAAAGATTTCTTCGATAAAGCCGGTCTGCTTCATGTATAGCGGCTGTCGATGTACACTGAAGTGCCACTGAATTAGGGATAGCAAAGCCTATGCAAATTGTGTAGCGCTCCGCATCATGTATGCGCAAGTGAGGGCGCTGTGGTAACTGCATATATAGCGCGTACTGTGGTTGTTCTGAATTAGTTGTTGGAATTGCCAGTATGGGTAAACTGCCTGATTTAGACGCCTTCGATCGCGGACAAATCGTAGGTGCGCGACGCATGGGCCATTCAATTTCCGAAATCGTCAGACAGCTAGGATTTTCAAGGTCGACAGTGTCAAGAGTATACCAAGTATACATGGATGGTGGAAAAAAAACTAGCGATCGGGCAAACTGCAAAGGACAATTAGCCTTGACAGTGCGTGGTGAGAGACGGCTCAGGCGTATTGTACGTAGCCAGCGAAGCCAAACATTAGCTCAAACTACCACCCAGTTTAATGACGGTGAAAGTCGTACAGTCAGTAAACGGACTGTGCAATGCTCGCTTCACCGTATGGGTTTCGGGAGCCGTCGACCTACGAGAGTACCATTGCTCTATACTCGCCATCGGGCTGCACGTCTTGCCTGGGCAAGAGAGCACAGAGACTGGAGTGTAGAGGACTGGAAACGAGTAGCATGGAGTGATGAGTCTCGATTCCGACTGCTTAACGCCGACGGGAGGCTGAGAATATGGCGTCAGGCTCATGAAGCCATGGATCCTACATGCCTGGCTGGAACTGTACAAGGGCATGGTGGCTCAATCATGGTCTGGCGCGTTTTTTCGTGGCACAGTTTGGGATCTTTGGTGCGTGTACCAACCTCCCTCAATGCAATTCGGTACGTAGAGTTGCAGGGGGATCACCTCCATCCGTTTATGCTGTTCTGTTATCCGCACAGTAATGGAGTTTTCCAGCAAGACAACTGTACCTCTCACAAGTCCCGGTTGGCTACTGGCTGGTTGGATGAGCATTCCTCTGACTTCTCTGTCATGAATTGGCCACCTAGAAGCCCAGACTTAAATCCTATTGAGCATCTTTGGGATGTTTTGGAACAAGGCGTGAAAGGCAATCACACAGCACCAAAGAACCTTACTGAATTATGGACAGCTTTAGCGAATATTTGGCAAGTGATTCCTGTGGAACGTTTCCAGAAACTTGTTGAATCTATGCCTCGTCGTGTGGCAGCCGTTATCAAGGCCAGAGGAGGCCCAACTCGTTACTAGGTAGGTATCCCTAATTCAGTGGCACTTCAGTGTAGAAGCCGTTTGATTTGAGTGTATGGTTTCTGAATGGTTGGTTTCATTTTCCCTCTGTTTGGCTCTCGATTTTTGTTTTCTTTCTTTGGCTAAACGGCACTTTTTTGCGATGGGACTTTCTTTACATTCCATAACGATAAGTATAAAATGTGATTTGCTAAAACCCTCCAAAAAATTCACATTTAAATTACCCAAAACCTGCAACAATCCCAAATACTGCTGTACATAAAAAATTTATTAAAATCAAAAGCTAAAATTAGATTAAAAATAAGTTAAAAAAAACAAATATTAAAGCAATACAAATAAAATCGTAGTAAGCAATGAAAAACATTATACACACTTAAAATTATTTAGCATGTAAGTTAAATTTCCAAATTGAAATCAATATCTAAAATTAGTTTAAAAATAAGACTGCTACAAACCCAATGCTGAAATAAAAAAGTTATTTCAAAACAACGCTGAAATAAATAAAGTAAATGAAAGCTAAGAAATGGCGCACTTCAATTCACCAACAATAGCCAGTCTGCAAATAGGCAGTATTAATCGAATATCCAAATCGAATCACTTGACACTCGAATCACAGTTCACTTGAATTTGAATTTTTTTTTTCACTTTTAATTGCCAAAAATCTCCAAACAATCAGTACATCTTCAAATGATCTATTTATGATTAAAAAGTTTGAATTAAAAGTATAAAAAATTAAAGAAAAAGAATAAAAAATTAGACACACGATGACACATATCATTTCAGTGATTCATTTTTTAGTGAGAATCACGCTGTAAAAGAATCACGCTTTATTTATATCGTATGATCGGATGATCTCAAGATTAGAATCCAAATAACTCTAAAACTATTGAAGTAACAGATTAAGTGTACGCAGGAAAAATTATCAGTTCTTAAAGCTCTTTCCAAATATGTAACATTTATGTACTTTTATGAAAAAAAAAATTGGGCTGAATTTGAGCCGGTACACCCGGAGGTGTGACCGACAGAATCCAACCTTGCTTTATTAATATAGATCACCAGATTCAAGATCCAGTCCCATCATCTCATTTGTTGAGAATGTCGTGCTTAAAAGCAGTTCAATGGCTGAAACGGCAGTTACATGCTCACCGAGCTAAGAATCTAGGGTTTAAATACAAAATCCTACATTGCGATCAAAGTTATGGTTCTATGGTTGGAATTCTAGCTTGCAAAGTAAGGACAGTAGGATCAGAACAAAGAATCCCTTGTGTTAATCTCACACCGAGCCCACTTTATTTTACCTTTCAGAACAGGGGTACAAAACTTAGTCTCGAGAAGTCTAAAAGGTTACTTAGTTTATAAAGTGGGGAGAGACAAAAAAGAGAAAAGTGGAAAACGAGTAAACATAATATTTTGAAAGGTATACTCTATACATATAGTGGAAAAATGGGAATGTACTTATAGGCGTCATTATATACATAGCCATTGGTTTTTACGTGATGCTCCAATATATATACTTCGAGGAATCCCTTGAAAATTTGTTTGACTTGTTAAAAAAAAAAAAAAAAATAGAAAACTTCCGACTTGCTATTTTGTTGCGTTTTTAATAATTAAAAACTAGACTCAAGACCTTTAACTATCTGTTGTTTATACGTTTATACTCGCATGTTCAGTAGCTTAACTATTAGTACCTAGATCAGCAGCTTCAGGAGGATTTCTTTTAAACTTGACGTGTGCGAACTCTACAAATATAACATTTATATAATTAGGTCAAAAGTAAGTGCGTTGCAAATTATTAATGAAACAGTCCTTCGGCATTTTGCTGGTAGGGGGTAGTCGATTGTTTTAAAGGTCAAAAATACTTCAATCTACGCTAATAAAAATATCTGAACAAATCGTCATGAACGTTGCTTTAAAGAAAATTTTTATGGATATGTTATATATACAATCATTATTAATTTTAGGGTGCATCCACACCTGTTACATTTAACAGCATGGATAATATGTATAGGAGCGGGAATCCGGGGCCTTGTCGTTTATCTAGCCATATACTTTATATTTTCTCGTTTATTTTCTTTTCCCCTTCTTGACATCTGCATATGATTCGCGCTGTCATGGTATCAGAGAGCCTATCTTACCGTAACTGTATCTCGTAGTTATATTTTGGTGAAATACCTTCCCTTGTGGAACATGACCTTTTCCTATCAACGCCAACGTATCATAATTTGATTTTCCGATACCATACAGAACAACTGGCCGGTTTCATTATACACATCGGAAAACAGATTCACTTAAATGATCCATATAAGGCTCATCCTTAGAACATTCGGGAGTTTTTTTTTTTTTTATTTTTATCAAAATAATTGAAAACCAGTCTGTATATCTTAGACTATGTTGGCGAGAGTTCATAGAATAAACTCAAGGAAACACATTCTTTCATTAGATTTGACTGTAAAGAATTTTAAGTTTGAGCTAAGAAGCTGGTGAATAGCTATGACAATAACATACGATAAGGCCAAAATAGGCATTGCAACAATTCTGTTGTTGTGTTGCTGTTGTTGCTCATGCCCTCTGGTTTGAATTTCCATTCACCAGGTCCTAATAGGCTGTTGGGCTGAAAGGGGCGGCTTCTGTTTTGAATTAGCACAACAAGGGTTGGAGCCCGACTTGGCTAAATGACCGGTCCCGTAATTTTGAACCAAGTCAAGTGACGAGACCGGAACACTTAACCTCGCACCTCCAGAGGTAAATTTGAGAACTTGGAGGACATTGCAGCCCCGATCTATTTTACGTGCCCCGTCCACCGTTAATAAACACGGCGGTGGATTTGCAGCGAGGAGCATCGAACCAGGGACGTTCAGATCATTGGCCTGCTGCTCTTGCCAAGTGGACCTCCGCGCCCTCAACAATCCTGATTTGGGTGTATAAAGAACATTTCCCACATTAGAATGTTTCATATTCGAATGACAAAGTTTGAAGCAACTCGTAAACTTTTCTTGATTATTGTGCACGAAAATATTACCAAGCGCATTCATTTAGTGTATTAAAACATAAAAACTTTTTTACACTTTTGTACCTTCTTTTTTAACGATATATATAAAAAAATCACGCCCCCTAAATTTGACTTCTTATGGTCATGTAAGTGGTATTTAGAAAAACAGACTCTTGCTTTTCGTTGATAGATACAAGTGAAGAAAACCTTTTAGTTTAAGCCTTCCTACCTCGAGGCTCTATTTCAAAGACTTTATTAAACGAGTTGAAGCTATTTGTCTGACAAAACTGCATTTTACTGACATTCTTCACAAAGATTCTTATCAAGAAAGACACGGAACAAAATGAGGGGAAGTGAAGTTTAAGATAGCAAAAGATGGTCTGTTTTCTTTTAACTTGTCTTGTTTGTGTCTTCACTAGTTACACTCCCTAATAGGTTTATGTCAACTCAATTTGAGGATTCTTCTTATCCTCGGATTACCATCGTGGGGACACTGTTATCCGCTATCTCATCTGCTAGGGAAATTGGAGACCATCTACCGGGTGCTTATCGCTTCTGCTTTCCATTTTCGTGGAATAATCTTGGTTACGGAATTCCACACCACACAGAAAGCAGTGTCTCTGCTCTTAAAAATTCTACCCTTTGAAAATGCATACATGTTGCATCAGTAGTCCAAACAGCTTGCTGAGCCTGGGAAGTTGGTAGCAAGGAGAAAAGCTGGATTTTGACAGCATAGTATGAAGTTTCGCTACGCGTGACAGAGGATTATTTTATCACTTCCCCCTTGCTTGGAAGAAATATTTTATGATCTCCAGAGGATAAATAAAGTAGTGGGAAAATTCGCTTAGTCCACAAAATAAATAAAATTAAATATATTTAAGCATATTTAATTGCGGGATGGTACTATGAGATTCTCTTTATCCTCCTGAGATTGTCTACTGTCAGAACTCTCACTGCGAAGTCTAGACGGGTATGTAAGCGACGCTCCACTGTTAGGGTATTTTATTTTTTTTTATTTTTTTTTTTTGGGGGGGGGGGCACCTAATGTCCCTGGGGCTGACGACTGCTTACACCCCAGTTCGGTGTACATATGAATACAATGAAATAGAAACACAAATCACACAATCACAGAAGAAATTTTTATTAACAAACGATGACACCGGCGATGGACGATGGGTTGCAGCTCCCCTTTCTAGACGTCTTCCTTTTTGCAGGAAAACTGACCGGTTCCCCAAAGTCTTATGCGGGAATCGAACCCGTGCCCCCGGCGTGGCAGGCTTATGCCTTAACCACTTAGCCACTGGGCGACAATGTTAGGATGTAAATAAGACAACACTCATCGTCGAAATAAAGATCAGCATCGTGGAGAAAAATATAATGAAATAAATATATATAAACCTCAGTTGTGTTCGTTGGCGTAAAACGCAATCTTTTGTGTTGGCAGTAAGAGAATGGGAATGAGAATGGCGATGTGAGAAATTATCTCACATCGCCGGGATGGTCTTACTGTCAAAGTGTTGGATTTGAAGTCCAGAAGTGCGAGTTTGGTCCCAGCTTTTGGCAGGGGGCTGTTGCAATCATTTGCATCATTTCCAAGAACAAACATACATCTCTCTCTCTCTCCCTCTCTCTATTTTTCTCCATTTCTAAAATCAACTGTACTGCGTATACACCTGTCAAGAGAGATAGGTGTGTTTTATATTACTCTTTTAATTAAGGAAATTTAAAACTAGCTGAATTCAAATTTTATATATGGTATAACACTATGTAGTTTCATAATTGTACTCATTGTAAATTGTAAATTGTTTGCCTTAATAGATTAATTTAATCAATGAAATGTATGAAATTATTGAATTTATTTTTAAATCTTTTATATACATGCTAATTTCATCGCCCAGTATACTATCAAAAAAGAGTAAAAAGTATTTCACCAGGTTCGTGAATTAATAAACCTTCTTGTTTTTAGATGGATATTCAACTATTCAGCTCACCTGAAATCTTATTTTGAATGACTCCCCACTCAAATTTTCTTTCACTTTTTTAGGCCAACGACCCAGAATATCGGCAGCACGCATTTACTATTTTTTTCAATGATTTTCTATTTTTCATCCGAAACTTACTTATTTACACAACGTCCAAATTCAGCAATCGAGCAAGACAAAAACGTTTTTCCTTTAGGTTGAAGAATTTAAACATTGACCTTTATGATCTGCATATGGATGCTACCATTACATATGGATGCCCATCAAGACAACAGGACGATAGGAGGTGGTCTTATTTTGAATGAATTTCCTTCTAAGGTAAATTGGCATAAGTGAACAGATTTGAATAATAGACGTTTCTTCACGAATACTTACAAAAAAAAATCTCATCATTTGAATCATTCGAAAATGACCTAAGAGAAAGTTGACTGAAAAAGATGTCCATTAAACTGCTGAGAGAGCACTCTCAATATATTAAAAAAATTAAATTAATACCTTTAAAAATAAACTTAAATTTTCTACCATTTTTTGTTTTTCCTTGAATATTGTTCTGCCTTCTTTCAGTTTATTTTTTGCATCGTAGATGCTACACCCTAACCTGCATTCTAGTGGAAGTTTTTATTTTCGGGTTTTCATTTGAAGAGTTTTCGACAATTTGCCTGTAAGTAACTTTACTTGTCATGTGTGTGTGTGGCTAAGGTACCTGGGGCTGACGACTGTCACACCCCAGTCCGGTGTACATATGAATACAAGGAAATAGAAACTTAAATCACACAATCACAGAAGAATTTTTTGTTAACGGACGATGACACCGGCGATGGACGACTGAGTTCATTCAGTTTCCTTTGAGAGACATTCAGTTTTCTTTTGCAGGCGGAAGACTGAATGTTCTCTAGAATACAACCAAGTCTTTTGCGGGAATTGAAACCGCGCCCCCGGCGTGATAGGCTAATACCTTAACCACTTAGCCACTGGGCGACTTGCTAGTGTTGATATATTACTAAGTGTAGAAGTTTATTAATTTCGCCAGTTTCAGTATTTTTTTTATTGCCTGTTAAGGTATGTCTCCCCCCCCCTTTCCCAAAAAGAAATATTTTTTAAAAAAACGAAAAAACTGCAAAGAAAAAAATATATGTCTGATGGATTTTATTTACATGCCCCGAGCATATCAGGTACACGATTTTTCAAGTCTTTTGAATTCATATAAACGAGCGTTGAGTGAGCGTAATAGAGGACTTATAAGTACGTGGGAAGGGGTTGTGTAAATAATAGGCATTTTAAACAATGAGCCTTCTTTAAAAAATACTTTTGAGTCCAAGGAAAAAATTATAGAGGACAGATTTTTTTTTTCAACAAAGGAAATTAGATTGATGGAGATAACTCGCTTTTAAATGGTCACAAGCAAGGAGTTTTTTATAAATGTGAAGAAGAGAATTCTAACCCTAAGTATATTTATTTTTATATTTTTATAGTTCATATTTTTATGACCATTTTAAGTGACAATTTAAAAATTTAAAAAAAATTAAATACCGGAAAAATAAGTTTTGCTGAAATTAAAAATAATATTATATTTATATTTAATACATAAATTTAGAAAGTATAAATACTCCAAACAGAAATCGGCTAATGCCTTTTGAAATGACTATAAAGCAAGTGTCAGTAAGAAATGCACGAGGTGCAGTTAAGAATTACCAGGACAATAAAATGAAATATGGATGAGAAAAATTGAGATTATTTTTTTCATAAAAATTCTGCTTTCATACACTTGTTTTTAAAAGATGAAATTTCATACTTATGCTTCATCTAAATAGTTTCGTTACGAATATTTTCATTATTAGATTTCCCGTACATTTTACACTAACGTAACATAATAGGTACGTCAATAGATTTTACGATGACCTTGTAAAATTACAATGATAACTGATGACTTGAAATGAAGATTTTCAAAAATAATAGAAATTCTAGGTGGATTCGCATTTACGGGAAATAATAAGTCTTTTGTGATAAAAGGAAGGGCCGACCACAGAGGACTTAGGCAACTCAGTGTTATGTCAGCAACAATTTATCGTAGTGGTATGTATATATCGCATAATCAGATGTAGTAGGTGGAATATGTTTAGGGCTGCTGTGTACTAACACTATCGTATTAGCTCACCTCAATGTCAACCTATGGAGAAAATTTGTCCAAGGATTGTCGACTTGGAATTAAAGATTTTTTTAAAATTGTACTTTATAAAAGAGAAAGAAATCTGAAAATACCATTTTTATTGGACTATCAGCATTTATGTAGCTATAAATAGTAGACAAATTTTCTCCATACGTTAACACTGGGGTGAGCGAATCCAATAAGGTTAGTACCCAACAGCCTTAAGGCAGCAAGCTGAGTTCATCAAATGGTAATGCAGCTCTCATATCCCTCTGAGTTTACCACCCTTGGTGTAAGTAAAAGGTTTCGGCAGATAAAACGTTAGACGCTTTTCACTCCACCTGTATATGCTCCGCTATTTCTCTGAGGGAAAACGTAGCATCCATCAATGTCGGTCAGTAAGAAGAGGCACTGTATTGTGTGAAATCTATATGTAGGTGTTGTAACGTATTTTACCTGCGACACAGAGTTAATATAAACTCTCAAGGTAGTGTCTGTCACAGGTTACGTGAAATGGAAATAACAGCCAGATAACAAATTTTGTGAAATAAAAAGATGTGCACTTTATTAGGCACTCCGGATTAAATATGTACGATTAAGATGTAGTTACAGTTATAATTTACAGATTTGATAGAGATGAGTTGAGGCCACACACAATTCGAAATAGATCACTCAAGACGAATCGACGTCACACTCGATGATAAAAAGTTCACTTAAAAGATGAGCCGGTTTCACACTCGCTAATCGCTGACGGTTAGGTCCTCGTGGAATCAGGTCTGTAACACAGAAGCTGAACACAGTCCGAAAACAAGATCAACTCAACTGATCTGCCTAATATGATGAAGTTTCTTCACACGGAAATATCTATCCGTAACTAGAGCTATTATCTCTCTGGTCTCCAAGCGCAAGCTTTGCTACTTAGAACCGATATGAAATAAATCAAAGAGAATTTCTCTCTTCACTCGTTCCTACCGGGTTATCCAAGTTCAACCCTCCCTAAAGAAGCAGCGGTGGCTCGCCACTCTGCTCTCAGATCTCCTCTCAACGAACTCAAAAAGACCCAAAAGGCTCTAAACCTCTAAGGTCTTAAGAACCTCTAATTACTACTACTACTAATAATAATAATAACAATTATTATTATTATTATTATTATTTATTATAAAAGGGTTCTAGTATGCTCCATCCAATGTATCAACTCTGTCATTAATCTACAGTCAATCAAATTAAAAGAGAGTTTTATGAAGTACGGTGTTTACGCCTGGTTAAAAGAATATAAACTATAGCCGTCGTTCCTTGGTGCCTATGATTTAGCGGCAACGCTTTTATAAAGCTCAGATGAATTTTATCTTTCGTTCTGGTAGGAAGCTTCATTCCGAAGAATGCCTAAACACAAGAGCTATATCGATAGCTGATGACAATAAACCTTTATCAATTGAAATTTGAAAATTTATTTGAACCTTTCGTCATACAGTTCACGAAAATACGGGCTTTACATTGTGATTCAAACTCTTTCGGGAACCATAAAATTTTGCATTTGAGGCTGGGTTTTTGATGCTGATTTATCCGACTGTAATGCCATTGCTAAATCTTGATCTACAGCGGCTTAACTAGAAACCTGTTTTCACAGGAATCAGTAAATGACTGGAGTACTTATAAATGGTACTTTTACCAGACACATCGAAAACTTAAACATACCTGTTACAAAACATACTTTTAAAATAATGTTAATTAGCCTCAAAAACTGTAGTCTGAGTATCTGAATAGTTTTATTATCAAATTCGATTAACCAGCATTGTTTACACTGTAGAGTCAACTAATATTCCAACTCAACAGTTCATTCTCTACATCTGTAAGGACTTCGCCTAAAACTAAGACTGACAGCCTTTAATATTTACAAAATGCTTTATTTGCATCCCGATTAAATATAGGCTTTATACAATAATTACAAAAAAAAAATAAGCACTATCTGAGGCTATTTCGCGGGGTTCAGGATATCATAATGGAACACGGCAGGCTCTCCTTCTCTGGCACGCGTTCGGCGACGAGGGGTTCTTCACACCTGTAAAACGAAGTCAACTGCCCCCATTTACATCAAGGTGGCGACTATATATCCTCACAAAAGTCTGTGGGTGGTTGAAGCGAGCTCTCTTTGAATTCTTTTTGTAGACCGTCTTCAAACCATTCCGCGTCTTCCGCTAAAAGGCTAGGTGATTATCCTCGGGACAGGCTTTGTCTGCAAGGAGGGGGATTTCTTACAGAAGACGGCTTCCTAATTGTCCGATGGCGACGCGGCGTCTGCCACAACTTGGTGACAAAGCGACTGTCACCGATGAATACGGTAGATTGATAATGGACGTCTTGCCGTTAGGCTCTCTCAGGAATTCCGGGTGTGAAAGAGGCGCAAAGTCATTACAGACTAAATTCCTCCCCTCCCCAGATGTTTTTCTGCAGAAAGTTTTCACCTGCAAAAAACAGAACAAAAACATGGTCCTTCTCAGGACAATTTCAATTATAAAACTTTTCCCGAAGGCAAATGCACGCCCAATTGACATTACGAGTAGACCGTTAATTTTGATCAAACTCTGGCTTTACCTTCATGAAAGAAAATTTTTAACTGTACTTCAAAGTATCATTTTTAAAAGCACAACAAAAGGAATTTATAATTAAAATTTACGCACTTTAAAATCTCTAATAAGAGAACATGCCGTAGCAAAGAAATTATAAAAATTACACAATAATATAACAAGTCATGGCAAAAATTTAAATAAATTCGTATACTAATACATGTCATATCAAAAAAAATTTAAATTCATAGAACACTAGTACATACACATGACACTACATAAAAAACATTATAACTAGTAAATCACTCAACTGGGATCCCATAATTTACCTTAATTGTGATCACATGACACAAATAAATTCTCAAATTGATATTAAACACAGTTACCATGAAACAACTTTACACAAATAAAATTAAACACAAATCCAAAATGGATACCTAAACTTCATACAGAACATATCATCACGGTTACTAATACACATGAAAATTTTAAATTTCTTACTTATCTTTTAATACATTTAACACTTATCGTCATAAAACAATTTAATACTCGGCTTTCCGTAAATTCTGGATCAGGGAACTTAATTCGTTCACGATTACCTGTGATCCAATCTTTTCCATTTAAGTGGACAGTCATCAGTGACCTAAATTTAAATATTCATTTTATCCTACTATAGGATTCACAACCGATTTAGGGTCTAATTTTTCAGTACTGACTGACATAAAATTATAACAAAATAGCTCATTGGCTCATTCCTTATCAAAAAAAACTCACAAACTTCACATTCCTGTTAATCACTTTGTTTCTTTGACAACACTTACATTTATCTGTTGTCGTAACAACTCTTCAGACAAAACTTATCGATTTCACAATAAATCATTCAATTGCGGTATTCAAACACCGTACGGAGTGCATTTTGACTCCAATTACTACCTTCTTAGGTATACACAAAACATACACATTTGCATTTAAAAGTTAGCCATCACCTTTCTGAGGCATTCTACTGGCTTATGCAACAAACAAAACAGAACATAAAATGTTACAATTGAACATTAATTAAAACCTATCTGAGGCATTCCAACACGGCATACATAAAACCGTCATATGGCGTTTGCCACTACAAAACCGTTATATTATGATAACGTCAAAGGAATTTCACCTGAATTTTCCTTTAAAGCAAAACTCAACTTCTATGGTCGAGTCGTTCAAATTTACAAGCAATTACATGTTACAATTCATAAAAAAAACATTACTCAAACGAATACACATTAATTTCTGGTCACATTTTTACACTGAAACTACAATTAATCAACATACTTATAATATACATTTAAACTTTTACGACTAAACTTCGGCTTAGCCTGGTGTTCGGCGGGAATTAACAGTGTTAAGACGTTTCGTAGAATTCTTAACATTAGGGCATTTCCCATTTTGACATTTGTCACAAGCCGACACGTAATCATTTATATCTAAGTGACAATATGGCCAGTAAAAATACTGAGTTAATGATTCTTTCATCTTAGCAACGCCTAAATGAACATTAGTATGTTCGTGGCAGAGTCTTTTTAATTTCTCTCGATACTTTCGAGGCACAATAAGCAGTTTTCTAGTGGTTCCATCGTTATTTTTTTTCTGGTAAAATAACATCTCTTTTACCACTACGTACTTATTTTCTTCGTGCGTCTTCTTTTTCGCCCTATCAAAAATTACTTTTAATTCTTCGTCCTCACCTTGTGCAACTCTAAATTCTTCGGGTGAAGTCTTTAATAAGTCGGGAGTAATTATTTGTTTCTCCTGGAGAGGCAAGATAGTCGCGCTCTCTTCCGAAGTGATTTCTTCTACCGCTTCTGATCCGGGAATCACTTGCTCTATTCTCGTTATTTCATCTCCCGTGTCTAGTCTTTCTCTATCAAATTTTAGTTTTTCGGCCCGAGTTTGCACAGTATTTTTCACCGGAACTTCTACATTCCTGTTGATCTTTTCAAGCAAGGCTGCCGTTTTATTTCCTAACAAATAGTGTTTCTGCTCGAATTCCGTATTGCTGACAGCTGCTCTAGTTATGGTGTGGCCCCATTCACATTTTAAATCGACCTCTGCTATAGGTAAGCAAACGGATGAATCTAACACAGGTGCACTGACATAAACGTGCTCTCCTGTGTACATATGGGGTTGTACCAAATTTTTAGAAATCAGATCAATGCTCGCTCCTGTGTCTCTCAGAATAGACGTAGATTTTCCATTAACGACTCCCTGACTGATATAAGGAGTCATCACGCCACTCGAGTCTCCTCCACTAGTTTCTGTTGCCGCGATAATTTCCGTCTCTTTAAGTTTAGGGCACTGTGGTCTCAGATGGTCATAAGAACCACACTCGTAACAACGGAGCTGTTTTCTTTTCTCAAAAATTCTTTCCTTGTTTTGTCCACTAGAAGCTTCTTTTTCCACCTTTTTTTTTCTTTCTTCTCTTCCTTAAAATTATGGTTATTTTTAAATGGCTTATTAAATTTATCTGTGGACTTTTGATTCTTTGGGAATTCTCTTGTTCGGAAACTGTCTTGCAAGCTTTCATACGTATCTATTTTTTCCGCTAATTCTAAAGGAGTATTAATCTGCATCCACTGCTCCAAAAAATGATCTTTTATATCGGCAGGTACCCGTCTCTTCATCTGTTCCGTTATGTGTAGGTCTCTCAGTTTCTTAAATGTAGTGATTTCTAAATCTGCTATCCATTCATCATAATAGCCACTAAGCTCATGGGCATAATTCCTCCATGACTTATCTGCGAGTTTAGGATGGCGATAAAACAGTTGTTTTAATTTTTCTGTATTCATCCTAAATCTCTGGAGAATCATCTCTTTGACGTAGTCATAATCTTTTGCCTGTTCTGGCGATTCTCTGGCCATCATGTTGGAAATTTCTGGGGTTAGTACCCCTAACAAATATGGCACCCAATCTTGTTTAGGGACTCCCGCCATCTCTGCTCTTCTCTCGAAATTAATTAGATACAGGCCCATTTCGTCCCGTTTCTCGTCAAATTTCTGTATGGTCTTAAGGAGCTGAATGTTTTGAGTTGCGTCTGCATCTCTGTCCCTCCCATTTCGGGCTCTACTGTCTCCATTAATTCCTAATTCCAGTCTCCTTATTTCGAGAGTAAGTTGGTCTTGACGAATTTTGTCTTCTCTTTCTCTCTCTCTCTCTTCTCGTTTCGCTTCTTCTTGGCGAATTTTGTCTTCTCTTTCTCTCTCTCTCTCTTCTCGTTTCGCTTCTTCTTCTCTCTCTCTCTCTTCTCGTTTCACTTCTTCTTGGCGAAGTCTCTCTTCACGTTCCTTTCTATCTTCAATAATACGCTCTAGTGCGAGTCTAGCGTCTTCTTCGACGTAATTTTCGTTTTCTGTAATGATCTTCTTAATTTCGAAAATCTTAAGCGTATCGTCAGCTAGTCCTCCTAACTCTTCTAAAAGTTCTAAAAGGTCCCCTTTCTTACCCTTATTTAAAAAGGACATTTTTCTAAATTTAGGGTTTCTAATTTAGGGTTATTATTAATTATTTATGATAAACAATAAAATTATCCCTCAGCTACTAGCTATACCTTCCAACGGTATGTGTCCTAACCGGAACTAACAAGTTCAAAACTGATCAATTTTAGACCGAACTATAATTTTAGCCCTTATGAACACCAAACTAGCACCGCACAATATAAACATTCACAATTTACTCAATACCTATCAAATCAAAATACCGAACTCTTACACAGAATACACATAAACAGAATTCTCAAATTAATCAACGCTCTATATAGATTTCCCACACAGTAATACACAAATACTAAATTATCACTGTTAATATCCAAGCATAAGAAACTTAAATATATCTGTTACTATTAAAAGAAAAAAAATTCTAAATAAACACTGTTATTATCAAAAGCAAAAAAAAATTCACTTTCTTTAAAAATAGAGAAAAACATACAGTATTTGCAATTAACAAAACACAGAAATTGGCTAAACTTATTGCAATTCCTAACAAACAAAATATTGGTTCTTTACTTGAACACTAACTGGTTACTCATTCATATACCATAAAAACACACAGAAATTGGTTTTACTTATCACAATTCCTAAAAACAATAGTTCCTACTTAGAACTTCAAATGGTTAACTCATACACCATTAAAACACAGAAATTGATTTAAATCATCCAAATTTCTAATATAAAATATCAGTTCTTAATACGAACTCTAAATGGCTACTTATACATATACCATTTAAAAAAACACAGAAATTGATTTGATTCATCAAAATTTCTAAAATATCAGTTCTTAATACGAACTCTAAATGGTTAACTTGTACATATACCATTTAAAAAAACCACAGAAATTGATTTAATTCATCAAAATTTCTAAAATAAAATATCAGTTCTTAATACGAACTCTAAATGGCTAACTTGTACATATACCATTTAAAAAAACACAGAAATTGATTTAATTCATCAAAATTTCTAAAATATTAGTTCTTAATGCGAACTCTAAATGGCTACTTATAAATATACCATTTAAAAACACAATAAAATAATTTTTACTTATTGCATTTATACAAAACCATTATTTAGTTTTTAAATCAAAGCCAGAATCTGATAAAAAGAATCGGCCTACCTGTAATCCTTTCGTTCATCACTGATATCCTATGACTCTTCTGACACCAGTTAATAACAGTCTGTAAGGACTTCGCCTAAAACTAAGACTGACAGCCTTTAATATTTACAAAATGCTTTATTTGCATCCCGATTAAATATAGGCTTTATACAATAATTACAAAAAAAAATAAGCACTATCTGAGGCTATTTCGCGGGGTTCAGGATATCATAATGGAACACGGCAGGCTCTCCTTCTCTGGCACGCGTTCGGCGACGAGGGGTTCTTCACACCTGTAAAACGAAGTCAACTGCCCCCATTTACATCAAGGTGGCGACTATATATCCTCACAAAAGTCTGTGGGTGGTTGAAGCGAGCTCTCTTTGAATTCTTTTTGTAGACCGTCTTCAAACCATTCCGCGTCTTCCGCTAAAAGGCTAGGTGATTATCCTCGGGACAGGCTTTGTCTGCAAGGAGGGGGATTTCTTACAGAAGACGGCTTCCTAATTGTCCGATGGCGACGCGGCGTCTGCCACAACTTGGTGACAAAGCGACTGTCACCGATGAATACGGTAGATTGATAATGGACGTCTTGCCGTTAGGCTCTCTCAGGAATTCCGGGTGTGAAAGAGGCGCAATGTCATTACAACATCTTACGATCAACAAATATAAAATGCTACTATAACACATGGTTTCTTTCAAACTTTTACAGAACTTAATGCTTGAAATAATATTCAGTCTATAAAAAATACTATTTATACAAAATGAACACGTAAATCCAACCTTTTTCTTATAAAAAATATATAAAGTGCACAAGCAATAACAGAATACAGAAAGGATAATATAATAAACTAGTTTTGAACACAGAATCTCTTAGTTTTTTTTTAATTATGAAAACAAAATTTAAATCAGTGTTATTCTAGTATTTGCTCAAAACATTTTTACTAAAGAATATTTTTTTCTTAGAAAAACAGAGTTAGGGTTTACTTCATACAGATTAAAACTCTGTATTGTCTGACACTTATTTCATATAACAATACAAAGAATCGCTAGGCAAATAGAATGTGAATATGATGGGTAGAGTAAGGGTCTGTTCACATAGAATACGTCAGCGTCAGCGCAGCGCAGCTCGTATTGAAATATATTTAACCAATTACAAACCTCCAAACGATTAGCCACGGAATTGTTAAGGCCTGTGATTGGTTTAAAATATGTCAATACGAGTAACGCTGACGCTGACGGATTGTATATGAACAGGTCCTAACTGTCACAGCATGACGTGGGCAAAATTCTCATGCTAAAAAAGAAATGTTAATAAAAGGAATGTAAAATATATCAGTACTAGCAGAATACCCGTGCTTCGCTACGGGGTACATTTTAGGATAATTACAATGAAAAAGTAATGAAATTGATTTTTAGAGGATTTTCTTATAAACAATATATTTTGTTTCTTCATTGGACAGAACTAATATTACCAGGCTCGTCCGCGAACTTACGCGTGAGCAAGCTACGTAAAACTGACCGTGGGAGAAACAATTTTCTCGTAAATGTACGCCAGCATATTTTAAAGTTTGGCCTTGGGACTTATTTATCGTCACGGCGAAGCATATTTTGAGAGGAAATTACAGTTTTATATATAGATTTGATTTAATATCCATAAAACATACTAATTTGAACAAAATTTTTAAAAATTTCCATCTCAATTAGTATAGTGGTTAAATTTTATCTTTTACTGTATTTTAATATTTTCTTGGTCAATTAATTTCGTTGTTATGCACGTGACGCAAAATTAATTTAAAGTATCACAAAAAGAAAAGAAATCTCGTGATCAGCTTTTAATAAATTAAATTCAAAACTTTCCTAACAATTACTGTTTTGGAAGCTAATGTTCTGCTAATTTCCAGTAAAAGCTAAAATCATTTGAAAACCACACACCAGTGTTCCACTCACACGCAACACTATAAACCCCTAAAAGAATGCAAGAATAAAACGTTTAAAATATATAAATCTATTAATTTAAAGAATTAAACACACACAAATGTATAAATTACACAAAAGTTTACTTAAATTCTTTAATCTGTCTACATCTCCAGCATAGAAATATTTTCGGGGCATTTACAGAACATGGTATATTTAACTTTTGAAAACACGCATTAAATGAGCATCATCTGAATGAGAAATTTCTGAAATGAGCATGGCAATGAAGATCGTGTGTTTACAAACAGCAACAGTAACCGAAATGTGTTAAAATATAAATTTTAAGAGTATTATGGTAGTGAGTTGTGTATATAAATAAAAACTTTCCAAACGATTACTGTTTTGGATGCTAATGTTCTGCTAATTTCCAGTAAAAGCTAAAATCATTTGAAAACCACACACCAGTGTTCCACTCACACGCCACACTATAAAACTGAATTACAGTACTCTACATTTATATGGGCATTGAAAATTGTGGTTAGTAGAGGGCAATACGGGACAATCCACGCATTGTCTATAGACACTTGCTATCTTTGGCTATTATTTTATCCGTAATATCTGCCTCATATGCCGTATATTTCTAAACGCCATTCCAGAATGAAGAAATCGTGTAGAGGAGGCTTCTGCAACATGTGGACAGAGACAGTTGTTTTGTGACAACGGACTGAAGTGGTGTCATCTTTGGCTATTATTTGATCTGTAATATGTGCCTCATATGCCGTATGTTTCTAAACGCCATTCCCATATGAACCACAGCCTAATTCCTTTAAAATGGAACAAAATGAGTAACTCCAGTTAACCATGTAATCCACTACTGCTACAGGGGCATCAAAATGCGAGAATACAGAGTTTAAATCAGCCAAAAATTGCAATTATGTCGGACAACTGACTGAAGTGGTGTCACCTTTGGTTATTATTTGATCTGTAATATCTGCCTCATATGCCGTATGTTTCTAAACGCCATTCCCATATGAACCACAGCCTAATTCCTTTAAAATGGAACAAAATGAGTAACTCCAGTTAACCATGTAATCCACTACTGCTACAGGGGCATCCAAATGTGAGAATACAGAGTTTAAATCAGCCAAAACTGCAATTATGGTGTACATATGACACCTAACTTCTCCAAAAATCTTTGCCTTTGTGATGAGACTCATAAGTGATTTTTGTTTTTGATGAAACACTCTTGCTAACAAATCATGACGATCCTGTGGTTTTTGTCCAACTATTATTTGCTGTTGTTGTCTGATATCTTCCAGTCTCGCTTCTCTTTCGAGGGTAAAGATTCGGTAAATCATTCGGAAAAAGCTGAAAAGTAAATAATACCAAATCAATTTAAAAACTAAATACAGTAGAAATAACGTAGAAAAAATAACAGTATAAATAACACAGTATGAATAAAAAGTACAGGCTGCGGCCAGATATGCTCAGGCCAATAATACAAAAAATTTTTTAAATCGTAGTAAGCAATGAAAAACATTTTACACACTTCAATAATAGCAAAACAAAACATGATGGTAAAATAGAAGGGAAAGTTAAAGCAGAAGTAAGAAGTTAAATTCTAAAAATATAAATGAGGTATAAATCAGCTATCGATTCTAATTTATGAATCATTTATCAGAACATGAAAAAATTACTGCATGTAAAAAAAATTTACCTTACCTCCATTAATTTCAACACTTCTTGACCTGTGGCTTGTCCAATCATGTGAAATATAATTCTTGACAATAAATCTTGTTAACCTAAACTGTTATTTGTGATTTTTTTTTAATTTAAAAAAGTTATGTTCTCAAAATATGACAATTAAGAAAAAGATATCATCGAGAAAAAATAAATCATGCTACTTAAGAAAGTGATACCACAAATTTCTATAAAATTAATGTGCAACTATATTTGACGTACAAAATAATGCATATGTAATACATTGCTAACATGTTTTAACATCAAAAATTTCCACAATCAAAAGCTAAAATTAGTTTAAAATATTAGCTTTAGGATTTTGTGCAGAATGATAGGTGTTTTAGCTAAATTTCATTAAAAATTACTTCAAATTGATCAATTTATAAAAAAGGTATGCTATTTACAGGTAAGTTTTTGCTTCTTTTTTTATCTTTAATTGGTATTTTAGCATAAAAGACCAAAAAAACCTTTACAAAATTATTTTTCTCAAAGCTAAACACAAACATAATCAAAGCTAAACACAAATATAATTAACAGTTGTTTTAAAACACCCCTGGTAAACATTGTTAAGTTTCGAAGTATTAGAATGACAATAAAAAGCATTCCAGAGTTTCAGACAGAAGCATAAAAAGAAAGAATACGCAAAAAAGTAACTAAATTAAACAAAAATTGACAGAATACAGAAAAAGTGAACACCGGCAAAAGTAAATAAAACGTTTCCTTGTGCGCATGCGCAGTTCTTATGAATGATTGATTCCAACGTCTAGAGTACCGCGTTGGAAGAACCACATAAAATTTGTGTTGAAGTATCGTTCTTTAAAATTTAATTTAAAATCGAAATTTTAAGATAGAGACTTGAAATGAGGTTTATATGAATGAGAAAGCTTTCATCTTCCAGATGATGTAAATACTTTCTTTGTAAGATAAAAACTCGAAGAGCATCGACCGTAGATCCTCAAAAGGGCGTAAATTTCTCGAAAAAGTGGGTTTAATATTTTGATGAAAATATTAGTCTGTTTTAAATTATTTTTAAACAAATGAGGTCTTGTTTGAAGGAGAAATGTCTGTAGTCTTAGATTGTAAAAAGATCAAAATTCTACGACATTTTTTGCCGAGATAACGTAATCTGAAGTTAAAAAAAACATAAAATATCCCACAAAACATAAAATAAAATATTTTCTAGAATAAAATTTAAAATTCGGGCTTCGAGGTGCACCTTCCCATAGTCTGCACTACCCGTGTGCCAAATTTCACGGCTGTAAGTTTCACAGATTCGCCTGGGGGCTGCATACACACACGCACGCACGCAAACACTCTCTTCTATTAATAAGAAGATAATACTTACCGATCTGTTATACATGCTGACACACAGTTTAACGAAATTGGATCTTTTGAATGCATGCTATAAACACTCTGAGGGTTCCAGTCAAAGAAAGGTTTACAAAAGTAACATATCAGTGAATACAGTGGAATCTCGATCGATCGCTTTCGAATCCATCGTTTTTCCGTATGTGCCGTTCATTTTATCCAGTCCCAACGATCATATTGCTTTGTTATGTTTCCGCATCTATCGTTTTCCCGCATTTATCGTTCATTTCACTCGGTCCCTTGAAAAACGATAGATCGAGATTCCACTGTATTTATCATATAGCGTGTTAAAAAAAAGTTTTTAAATCACTGATATTATGGGCCTCATCATTTTCACTAAGTTTCATTAAATTTACACTACTTTTTTCATTCTTTAAAGATTTTCAAAGACCGATTTTTTTAATGTTTGCGCTATGCAAATTTAAACATTTTCTTTTTAAAAATATTTATTTACTTAAACATTTTAGTTTCATTGATTTCCTTTTTTTTTTTTTGCTACATTTAAAATAAATTATTGATAAGAATTTCCTCTATATTAAGATATTTTGAACACAATGATTTAATTCAAACGTTCCGTAAAAATTTTCTCATCATATTACTTTCCAAAATCTCTCTTTTCTCAAATCCAAGCTTAACGGGAATTCATGGAAAGAAATACAGTCGAACCCCGTTATAGCGAACCCGGTATATAACGTACTCACGGATATAACAAACGAAAATTTTGGTCCCGCCTTTTTCCTGTTGTACGTAATTTAATTTGTATTGTGTCAGTTTAATGTAATCGATTTTAGTCAATTTAATTCATTAATGATCATTTTTAATAGATTTTATCTTTTTTTTAATACATCATTATTGAATACACATTGCAACAAATGAGTTATACATTTTGTGAACTCTTCGGTTCGGATATAGCTTCTCTTCGGTTCGGATATATTTTCTTAACGGTTCGGATATAGCGAACCACCGGATAAAGCGAACAAAACCTTTGGTCCCTTGAAGTTCGTTATAACGATGTTCGACTGTACCACCAATTGTATTCTGAGAGGAAGAAAATCAGTATGAAACGCCAAAGTATTCCATTGAATCTGTAATGGGCTCGATAAAAAAATATTTCTTAAAAATGCTCGAAATTATTTGTAATATCGTGAACCCTGTCTAAGGAAGTGCAAATTTCGTTGCTAGTACGGTTGATAAAAGCGCCGAACTAACTTTTGATTCCATTACAACAAAAGATGTTCGAATGCTTGGATAGGTCGCTAAAGATCCTGTTTGACAGTGGTAATATATATCTGTGCGTGAGTAAAAAATAGAGAGAAAGTAAGAGAGATCCTGGATTGAAAGTTCTCCATCCTACGCTATTAAATGTTTCAAAGACAAGACAGGGATTTCAAACAACGTCATTGTCAGAGGCACTTTAGCATGAGGTATTCATTTAACACACTAGATACCAAATACATCTATAACGGGAATAAATTTATAATCTAATTGTTGACTATGTGAATATATAGATAGAAATCCATTCCCCCGTGCTTTGATGCTGCTTGCCTGGGAAAAACAAACAAACTGCGGTCCATTGTGAGATACAGAACTTAATGCTAAGTCCCCATTCAACATGATCGTTAAACAGATAAGACTAATTAAAGACAAAAAATATTAAATAAAGGATCCATTCGAAGGACTAAATCAGTCCATGACTGTAGTAACTTTTACTTCAGGCAAGGTGTTATTGAGTAGTGCTGAAATAAAAATTGAAGCTTCTTTTCCGTAGATGTTTTATCATGTTCGTGAAACTGAAGTTGAGAAGTAAGAACTGATATAAATTAAAAATTACCGTACGGTTCAATTTATTACTCTTATCCTTTGAAACATGAAGGGCAGATTCAAACAAAAAGAGTTAAGAATATCTGCACGAAAAATCGAAGAAAGATAACCAATAATGACCGAAAAGATTTTTCTTTCAAATTTTTATTGTAACACATTTTAAAAAAATGTTTTAGCAGAGACAGAGTTAAACTCCTGTTTGACTTAATATTTTTTCAAATATGAATAACTGTAATATACTTCAGCCTTTTCTTTTTTTTTCAAAACTTCAGTTTCGATGATAATTTTGTTTTGAAATTCCTCTTCGTTTTATTTTGCAAAAATGTAAGTGCATAGTTTTCATGTGCTCAGTTAAAATAAATATTTACACTCTATTCTGACGTGAAATTAAATTCACCGGGACTAGAACTGTCTGTTGAAAGTTGTTTATCTTGGACTAGAGCTAAGTTTATCTCAATTTCCGGCTTCACCGGATTTTGGGGAAATATCCGGTTCTTTTAACTCTTCCGTTTAACATCAATAAAAACAAGGATTAACAAAAACTTAATAGACTAAGCCCCTTATGCACTATTATAACAAGAAGTTAATTACCACTTTACTCAAAAATAATAAAAAATAATAATTACGACTATACATATATATAAAAAATAGCTAAAAGATTAATGGGAAACTATTTTCTTTTACTATAGCAATCTGACAGAATTTCGTTTGGTGCTTTAACTGGGAAAATATGCATGCATTAAATATATAAATATATTTTAGAATTTATTTTTAAGAAACTTAATACGAAAACAAATATTTTTGTGAAGCAAACCAACTTTTTGCAGGGAATAGAAAAATTCTTAAAATTTCATTAAAGTTAACTGTTATAGGTATTCATTCTCTTATCTGCTCGTGACGCATAGCTGTTTATGCTTTACAAATGCGAATCAAGCCTCTTTTTATCGTCAATTATCGGGAAATATCAAGAATTTTCTATTCCCTGAATAATTACTCTAACTATGATGCTTATTTTCTGCTCATACTTTTATAATCAAAACAAACAGCTTGTTAATTTTTTTCCCTTACCTGGTTTGTTGCTAAAAGTGAAATAATTCTAGATGTACCAATATCAGCGTTTAGTATTTGCTGAGAGATGAGTAATATTCAAATCCTTTGTTTCATGCTAGTCTTTAATTACATATTTCTAGGTAAAGCTTTCTCGAGAACGCCTCATCTGTATTCCTATAATTAGCTAAAATATATTCTCGCATAGATTTTATTTTATAAAAATTCTTTCCTTTCCTTCTTTTCACTGAAAATCACAATAAAAGTTCCTGAAATTTCTTTATACGAAGCTAAATACGTTCTATTTAAAAAGAGCAAACAGATTATTCTTTACCGAAGCTACTATTTCAACAATATACTTTAGACCAAATGAAGGATATCTTGCTAAATAAAAAATTTTATTTCTGAGAAATTTCAGAAGCTTTTGATTTTAATTTATGTAATAAAAAATTATAATGCTGTTCTATAAAGGTCTATAAAGCTGTTCTTCCAGTTATTTTATATAAGTATGGTTACATCACGATGCAGTCAAATATTGTGTGGCCAATGTGTATAAACACATTATTATACAGTCACGGCCTTCCACATACGAAGAAATTAATGACGTAGAACCCCTTACGAAAGTGGTCCTGTGTCTCTAACTCCCTCGAATGGGGACTTGCGAAACCCCCATCTCCTTAATCCCCCTCAACCATGAAAATGAATATTATTTACCGCAGTTAACTGTTCCAAAAAATTAAAATACCACTCTGTACTGCTAAACTATTTTTTATTAATTTAAATTTACACTATCAACAATATAGGTTAACAAACACCCACTCACTATGGAGTGTGAGAGGAGCAAAGCGGAAGACGTATACATATGTGACTCAATACACATACATTATTTAAGTACAAGTAAAATTAAAGAAGTGTTCAAAACACTGTTACACACAAAATATATCTGTGTTTTAAAATATATCGCACCCCTAGAAAAACAATTGCACAACTCAAAACAAGCTTTTTTCAAAAAAGGGGAAAACAAAGTTGCAATTTGCTTTTGTTTGTAAATAAAGAATACAGTGCTGTATTCATACATGCAGCCAGTATGTCTGCCTAACATTTGGTTAAATAATAGGCACTGGCTTTTAATAATAATATAATAAGAGTATGTAAGGTACATTAAACTCAAAACAGTTGATTTTTGAGTCGGGCCATTGTTCGTCTAGGGAGGCGATATACATACATACACACACACACACACACACATATATATATATATATATATATATATATATATATATATATATATATATATATATATAAATATCAGTTAGTTCGTATAAATAGGCTATGTTCTAAAGACAATAGGATTAAGCATATTATAGACTTGAAAGCTGTGCTAACTCGTAATAATTACCCAGTAAGTCTATCCAAAAACATAATTGGTTGTTTCTGTTTTAATGAATAGTTTGTTCTGTTGCATTAATAAGTTAAACATAACAATAGGTTAAAATAGAAATAACTACTAAAAATAAAAATAAAAATCATAAGTAAAATAAAATAATAATAAAATTAACTCATAGTAGTAATAATAATAAAAACTAAATAATTAAAGGAATAATAGTCTTAAAATACGGTAACCTAAGTAAGTCTGTAACTGAGAAACCACTACCTCAATGGTTACAAGTTTTATAACGTCAGTCAACTTGCGGTTACAAGTTCTTAACTTCCACTCTGACTAGCGCCAGGCTTGGTGTTCTTTGGTTGAGTACTTTTAATCAAACTTAATTCATTTATTAATCAATTCTTCTGTTAATAATGGATTGTACGGTGTCTGAGTGTGTTTATTTAATAGATCATACTCATCAGAAACAATCCATTGGTTTTTAGACAGTATTGACACCGCTGATGAAGAAATGCTGTCAAAAACCTTATTCATACTTTTCTTTACATGTTGTTTGTTCCTGGCTGCAAGTAGCTTTAGAGCTATTACTGGTTTTCTCTTTCATCTTATTCTTATTTATATATATATATATATGCTTTACAAATGCGAATCAAGCCTCTTTTTATCGTCAATTATCGGGAAATATCAAGGATTTTCTATTCCCTGAATAATTACACTAACTATGATGCTTATTTTCTGCTCATACTTTTATAATCAAAACAAACTGCTTGTTAATTTTTTTCCCTTACCTGGTTTGTTGCTAAAAGTGAAATAATTCTAGATGTACCAATATCAGCGTTTAGTATTTGCACTGGCTTTTAATAATAATATAATAAGAGTATGTAAGTGTTTATATATATATATATATATATATATATATATACAGTAACCACCGCTTATAGTGATCAGTGGTTATAAGAATCAACCGTTTATAAGAATCAATATCGCAAAAACAAAAACAAATGTATTATTTCCATGTTAAAATTTCCGCTTTAAAGAATCAATCCACCGGTTATAAGAATCAGTTTGCAATCTTCGCATTCCTTTCATTTTTCCAAAAAATGCCACTTGAACTCTCAAAAGGTACGAAATTCTTTCTTAAGTTTTTGAAAAGAAAGATTGATAAATCTTTGGGGTGGAAAACAGTCGTAAAATACATTCCTTTAGACATAACATAAGAGTTTCTCCTTATACGTTTTTGCTAAACACTGTCTTATTAGCTTTACCCAGGGGCGTCTAACCCGCCCGGGTCCGATTTCACTTTTCTCCAGACAGGCACTCCTTTTTTTCCCACCACTTACTTCCTGGTTGCGGATTTATGGACCCTGAAACTCATAAATCTTCCGCGAAGTGCCCACCATCACTTACGCAAACGGGACAGTGGATTCAGCACTTCAAACCGTGAAACGTAAACGGATCCATTTTGCTGAATCAGATGAACCAGATGCTGAATCAAACGTTTCACGGTTTGATTCAGAATCAAACCGTGAAACGTAAGCTATAAAGTGAATCTTCGTCTGAGACTTTAATAAGCATACGTCGCTAGTATTCACTTTAGTTTTCTAACAAAATTGCCAGTTAGTGTTAGAACTTTTTGATAGTCGAATTCCAATATGATAAAAACAAGGAAAACTCTTAGTTTTTCTGAAAAACAGAACTTGTTAATTAGATATGATGCTCTTCCAAAGTGTAGTCAAAGAGAAGCTGCCTCTTGTTGATTTTATAATCATGTGTTGTTACTTATAGATTGAGTTATAGTATTTGTTTAAATTGAGTTATAAGTTTTGTTTAAATTGAGTTTAAATTGAGTATAAATTGAGTTATAGTATTTGTTTAGAAATTCAGTATTTTTAAAATTATAAAAAATAATTTTAATAAATGATAAATAACGCAAATTAAAGAGTATTTAATGGTAAATTATGTATATATGTGCCTGTGTGCTTATATATATGTACAATTATATATCTGTGTATGTGTGCCTGTCCAAAGGGAAGTTTCGGTTATAAGAATCAACCGCTTATAAGAATCAAAAACAGTAATAACAAACGTGATTCTTATAAGCGGAAATCACTGTATATATATATATATATATTATATATATATATATATATATATATATATATATATATATATATATATATATATATATATATGTGTGTAAGAAATAGATCCAGTAATTACTATTTTTAATGACTCGTCCCTCACTTTGAGTACGACACCGACGAATCAGAGTCAGGAGTTTGTAGGGGAACCGGTTCTCGCAGAATGACCTGCTGGACACGTTTGCTGTCCTGAGTTGGCAACGACTAAGGAGGAGAGTGATTTCAGATTTGCTCTGTACTACTAGAAACTTGGTGTGTGTGGGTGATACGTGCTGTTCTCTAAACCAGCATGGTCATGTTGCAGTTAATGGAATTAATAAACGTGTTAAATTAAACGAGTTGATTTCCGTCATTCGTCTAAATCACGAAATATATATATATATATATATATATATATATATATATATATGTGAGAGTGAGTTTGGCAACACAACTGAACTATTACTACAACTTCCACTCCTCACTACTGCGGCACGAAGGACTTTAAGCGGATGTGTTGTTCTGCAAGCTCCCGATGTTTAGCTCTTTTGATGCTTCTGTGTTTATTTTTTAATTTCATACTAAGTGTTAGTCCTGTCTTGTAAACATCGTCTAGTTTAATTAAATGTTCAAAATAATTAAGTCTAATGATTCACTTCTAAAGGAAGGAGTACTAACTCCTTCCTACATGGGTGCTCGGCCCTCGGACTCGAAAAATACCCCTAGCATGCTGAACTTAAAAAAAAAAAACTTTATTTTCTTTCGATGATACGACTTGATTTCAACTTGATTTCGACTTGATTTCGACTGGATTACTGTTGTCTGTCATTTTGGATTTGGATATCGAAAGCGAAAGCCAAAGTGATGTGCCACGGACTCTGATGATACTCTGATGGGATGATGAGAACCGAAAACCAGAACTGTGAGTATATTCTGATCATATTGTAATTATTTGATGCATACTTTGAAGCTTGTTCAAGAAAATTTTGATGATTAAGGGAATTCTCAACTTATTGATGATTTAAGAAAACTGAAAGATATTTCAACGTTCTTTTGATGCAAGAATTTAATTGATGCTAAATTCATTTTTGATGGTCTTTGACGTTGAATTTATCACTTCTGTTTTCTTGAAGAGAATTAGGTCTATTTCGATGAAATTATTTGATGATTTGATGAAAATTTCGACATTTAACTTGAAGAATCTTGTTTCCTTGAACAAACCACAACATAACATATATTTTGAAAGATCGCGAATTGAATACTTTTGAAGATTATTATATTATTATTTTGATGCATAATTTTGACGAAGCGAATGTTTATTTGATGACAACTTTGCTTATTTGATGCGCTTTGATGTTGAACTTAATTCTGCTGTTTTCTTGCGAGAATATTTTTTATTTTGCAGAATGTTTTGATGCTTTCGATTTCACAATTTTGATACTTTCGATTTCCCAATTTTGATGCTTTTAACATTAGAACTTTAACTATTATTTTGATGCTGCATTTACATCCTCTATTTTCTTCAACAGTGATTTATTTTGAAGATTAATTTGATGAATATTTTGCTGAAGTAATATCTAACTTGATACATATCTAAATTTACGTCATCTGTTTTCTTCAACCAGAGAAATTATTTTGAAGAACTTATTATTTGATATTTGATGCTTATTTTAGTTCATAATTTTGTTTTCTTGAACAAAACCTGTTTTAAAGATTACTTATTTTGATGCATATTTTGAGAATCAATATTTTATTATTGAATTGGTATTTGAAAAAATTTCGATTTGAAATATTATTTTCTACTTTTGAATTTGAGTAACTACGTATTATAATTATTGATTTTGGTTTTGAATATTTGTATATTTGTGTACTATAATTGTTTGAACCTAGTATATAGTTATGGCTACTCTCAACGATTACCCCAATATTGCAAAATCATTAAAATTTGGTGGTACGAATCAAATAAAGGTTCTACATCGTTTAATTTTTGGTACAGACGGCGACAGACAAAATCGTACCAGATTACGTAAATTTACAGGTTTTAAACAGCCATTCGTGTTGGAAGCAACGAAACAGAAAGTACTTAAAGAGTTTTCACTTAAAGACTTGATTTCTATTTGTAATCTACTTCATTTAGAATTTTCAACTGACCCAGACAAATGTGCCAATACCATTCTTATGAGTCTTAGTGATTTATCGTTATTAAAAGCAGAATTTTCTGATCTTTCGGAATGCGAAGTGAATGATGACTCACTTCCGGGTGCACGTTCATCCCAAACTAACAGCGTTATAGAGGAAAATAGATCTCCCTTTTCCCCCACCATTGACGCAAAAGAATCTTCGAATAAGCAAAATACACACATTTCCGTTGGTGAATCAGATCAAAATTCATTGCCTTCAGTTGAAACTGCGAATCTCTCTTTCCAGTTGTTTAGTCTGAAAGACGTTGTTGATTTAATAAAACCTTTCTCGTCTCGTGATAATTACAGTGTTGAGAATTTTATATCTGACGTTGAAGAACTTTTTTGTTTATATCAGATAAACAATCCAATTCACCAAATTACTTTTGTTAGAAAATGTTTAACTGGTCCCGCTCAAACTTTAATTAGGTCTATTCGTGGAATTACAAATTGGGAACAATTGAAGCACCATTTATTAGACGAATTTTCGGACAAAATTAACGGTATTCAGTTACATAAATTAATGGAATCTCGACGTATGAAACCGTTTGAAACCCTACAAGAATATTTCTTAGCTATGAGAGATTTGGCACACAAAGGTTCTCTCGATGACTCCTCTCTGTTTGAGTATGTCATAAACGGAATTCCTGATTCAACAAACAATAAAGTTATTCTTTACGGTTGTAAATCCGTCCCTGAATTTAAGGAAAAGTTGAAAATTTATGAACAAATCTTTAACAGATCACAAAATTTCAGACAAAATAATCAGAAAAAAATTGATGCTTCCTACCTCAATGTGAAAGTCGATAATACACGTAGCCCAAATACACAGCCAGTATGTTTTTCCTGTGGCTTGAGAGGTCACAAAAGCAACCAATGTTTGAATAAGTCACATGGTAAACAATGCTACGGATGTAAAAGTTTTGGTCATGTTCATGCTAATTGCCCTAAAAGTTATCGAAATTCTAAACCAAAACCTGATTCTCAAAAACCTATTTCTGATAAAACTGTAAATGCACTTTCTCCTGAAACTTCATCGAAAAATCCCATGCATGTTGACATTCAACTTGCAGGAATTCAATTGACAGCACTCTGTGACACTGGGTCACAGGCAACCCTCATCAATGAGAAAACCTATCGAAGAATTGGTTCGCCACCATTGCAGCCCACCAACATTCCCTTTTCAGGAATTGGCAAAAACCAAGTTCACAGCATCGGATTCTTTCAGGATTCCATCGAAATTCAAACCATTACTTTACCTGCTAAAATACATGTTCTAGAGGATGACTTGATTCCTTTTGATGTGATTATCGGAATCGACTTTTTACAGCAAACCCAATTTACATTTGATAAAGACGGTATTCGTTTATGCAAAACTCCTGAAAATAACACCTTCGTTAATATTGCTAATGTTTCTGATGATCAAGCTTTTCCATTTGATCTTTCACACATTTTGAATTCTGAAACTCGTGAGGAAGTTCAAAATATCGTTACTTCCTACAAACCCCATAAAGTTCAAGACACTGAAATTAAAAGGACTATTTTATTACAAGATGAAATCCCCGTAAATCAACGTTCTCGACGACTCCCTTTTGCGGAACAGAAAATTGTAGAAAAACAAATTCAAGATCAGGGCCAAATATGCATGTCTGAAAAACCTCTAACATCTACTCAAGATAAGATTTCTAGGGTAGAGAAAATGGATAATCCAATTGATTTTGAACGTGATGATGATGATGATGATGCCAATGATTTAGATTTGTTTCATGATAATGATGATGGAAAATATTTAGATGATGCTGATGCCAGTGATTTAGATTTGCTTCATGATAACGATGATGATAATGCTTTTGATATTGGAACTATCAAAGCAACTCTTGAACCAAAAATATTTGATGCCGATGAGGATGCCCTTGAGAATGAATCCGTCAAAAGTGAAAAGGTTGAACCAAAATTTCAAGTTATTGAAGCTCCCAAACCCCTTGAACAAATAGCAGCTTTCCAACAACTGAAAGGCATTCTTTCACAAAACCCAGTTCTTCATGTTTTTCAACAGGGATACCCATTAGAACTCCACACTGATGCCAGCTCCTTAGGTTTTGGCGCTGTGCTCTTGCAACAATCCGATGATGGACAGTTTCATCCTATTCATTATTTTAGCCGTAAAACTACAGTTCAACAAGAAAAATATCATAGTTATGAACTGGAAGTTCTTGCCGTTATTGAAGCGCTAAAAAAATTTCGAAACTACTTGTTGGGAACAAAATTTAAAATTATCACCGATTGTGATGCTTTCCAAAAAACGATGCACAAAAAAGACCTACCAGCTAAAATTGCTCGATGGGCATTGATGTTAGAAGACTTTGATTATGAAGTTTGTCATCGACCCGGTAGACAGATGAAACATGTTGATGCTTTAAGTCGTAACCCCATTCTTGTAATTACCTCAAATGATATCACTCAAAAGGTGAAAAATGCCCAAGACCAGGATGAATTTATATCTCAAATTAAATCTATGCTTGAATCTACACCTTCTGATGAATTTTTTGTTAAAAACGGAATTCTTTATAAACTTCATCAGGATGCCGAACTTTTAGTAGTACCACAAATGATGCAGAAAGAAATAGTGCTAAACGCCCATTCACAAGGTCATTTTGCTTCACAAAAAAACCGAATTAATTGTTTCTCGTGAATTTTTCATTCCTCAACTTAAGAAATTAGTTCAAGAAATTATTTCGAACTGTATTCCTTGCATTTTGTCCTCGCGAAAATCTGGAAAACAAGAAGGATACCTTCACCCCATTCCAAAAGGTGATGCACCCCTTGAATGTTACCATTGCGACTTTTTAGGACCTTTACCATCGACAAAAAAATGTTATAAGTATCTTTTTACAGTAGTTGATGCCTTTTCCAAATTTGTATGGATCTATCCCGTGAAGTCCACCTCTACGAAAGATGCCTTAGACAAATTATCCTTGCAACAAACTACATTTGGCAACCCTTCAAAAATCATTACTGACAAAGGTAGCGCATTCACATCTTCAGAATTTCAAAGTTACTGCCAGGAACAGTCAATTGAACACATTTCAATAGCAACAGGTGTGCCACGTGGCAACGGTCAGGTTGAGCGTGTTCATGGCACAATTATTCCCGTTTTAACTAAGTTAGCTCTAGATGAACCTGACAAATGGTTTAAATATGTCCCAAGATTGCAACGTATCTTAAATAGTACCACCACACGCAGTACAAAATTCACACCCTTTCAACTTTTAATTGGTGTTAAAATGAAACAACAAGAGGATCTACAGATTAAAAATCTTCTTGACGAGGAACACCACCAAAGAATTCTTGATGACAAAGAAGCGTTACGTATCGAAGCTAAACGAAATATCCTCCGTTTACAGGAAGAAAACATACGACAATATAACAAACGGCGTAAACCGGCTTGTAAATACAAGATCGGTGACAAAGTGGCAATACAACGAACTCAATTTGGAACCGGATTAAAGCTCCGACCAAAGTTCTTCGGACCATATGAGATCACGAACATCAACCCCAACGATCGTTACGAAGTTCGAAAGTTAGGACATCACGATGGTCCAACCATAACATCAACTGCAGCGGACAAAATGAAACAGTGGTGCAGAAACTGAACACCAATACCACTGTGTTGAACACTGCTTGATTTTTTGAAATATTTTTCCTTTTTCTGCTCTTTTTTTTTTTATCTTTTCAGAATTATTGTTTACAACCCAGCCGCGGACGTCTGGAAAGTCAGAACGGCCGTGTGAGAGTGAGTTTGGCAACACAACTGAACTATTACTACAACTTCCACTCCTCACTACTGCGGCACGAAGGACTTTAAGCGGATGTGTTGTTCTGCAAGCTCCCGATGTTTAGCTCTTTTGATGCTTCTGTGTTTATTTTTTAATTTCATACTAAGTGTTAGTCCTGTCTTGTAAACATCGTCTAGTTTAATTAAATGTTCAAAATAATTAAGTCTAATGATTCACTTCTAAAGGAAGGAGTACTAACTCCTTCCTACATATATATATATATATATATATATACACACACACACACTATCTACCAATAAGTATTTGGACACCCATGCAAATAACGATATCTGTGGTCCTGATATACGTCACGCCCTCCGCCGTTAAATATCATGTTGGAAACAACATTGGCATTAATCGCATGCAGGATGCCATGAAGTGCAGAGTTACCTGATTTCGAGAAAGGTGTAATTGTCGGGTATCACAGAAATGGCCGATCCTTAAGGGACATATTTAGCTAGCTGAATTACCCAAAATCGACAGTGGCCTATGTGATTCAGAAGTGGAAGGTGGGCGGTGATTGTCGGAATGTGCCCCGAGTCGGCAGACCCATGAAACTGGGAGACCGACGGGTGTTGTCCAGAGAAATTCGGAAGAACCGCACCCAACCGATGGCCCACATACTCTAGGAGTTTCAACAGGCATCCGGGAGTGTTGGTTCGATGAATACCATCCGTAAGGAAGAACATCTGCTTGGTTTTCATGGCCGTGCTGCCGCCCATAAGCCTTTGATCACAAAGTCCAACCACGCTACGCACGTCGAAAGTAGACCATAGATCTTTGGAAACGGGTTCTCTGGAGCGATGAATCAAGGTTCAGCCTCTACCGTTCAGATGGCAGGATCTGGGTCTGGCGTCTGCCTGGATGCATTGTGCTTACAGTAAAGTTCGGCGGAGGTGGAATTATGGTCTGGGTGTGTTTCTCCTGGTATGTACTGGGACCCTTGGTCCCAATTCATAGTAAGCTCAACGCCGATGCCTACTGCACTATTTTGGATGACAGTGTGCTTCCTACGTTGTGGCAGTTTTACGGGTTGGACCCATGTTACTCCCAGGACGACAGCGCCAGCTGTCATGTTGCGAGGTCCACCATGGATTGGTATGGTGACAATGGGGTTAACCGAATGGATTGGCCTGCCCAGAGCCCAGACCTGAACCCTGTGGAGAAACTCAGAGACGAGTTGGATCGCCAAATTTAGGGGTGCAACAATCGTCCAAAATCGATGAAGGAACTTACATGACTTCTCCAAGCCGAGTAGAATAAAATACCACTACCCCTCATACAAGAACTTGTGGAAAGCATGCCCCGGAGGGTTGAGGCTCTAATTGCCTCTCGTGGAGGCTCTACCAACAGTTGAATATGAATAAATTTTGTTTTTCTTTTCTATTACAAGCGTCCAAATACTTATTGGTAGATAGTCAGTCTCTCTCTCTCTCTCTCTCTCTCTCTCTCACTATCTATCTATCTATCTATCTATCTATCTATATAAATATATATATATATATTTATATATACAGTGGTACCTCGATTTACGAGTTTAATTCGTTCCATGACGGAGCTCATAATTCGAAATACTCGTATCTCGAATCAATTTTCCCCATTGATTCGTTCCGGGCTCCCTCAAAACACCGCAATTTTTTGTTACATGTTTTTAAATGCGAAAAATGTGCTTATAAACGACGAACATTATATGAAAACGAAATACAATAGAATGTACTGGAATAAATTTGTTTTATTAAGTGTAATGTACAACATTTACCTTGGAGATCAGACTTGAAGATGCTGATAGAAGAGTAGGAGAAAGGCTAAACTGAATGATTAAATCTTATTAGTTGATTTTTGACCTTTTCTCGTGATCTTTGACCTTTTCTGCGTTGATTTTTGACCTTTTCTGACTTTGTCCTGCCTCTAGCCTCCCAATAGCTCTCCATCGCAGTTCTTCGGTCAAATGATGCTTGGAGGTCATTGTTACAATTTGGTTATGCCCGATGTCTAATCTCAGCCTCGCAGCGACAATTGCCGCCTTGCTCTGAAACATGTAATTTTATGCTCCTCACAAATGACGTATTCCGACTGCATCGCCACTATTTTGCATAATGTAGTATTGTTCAGCACCTTTTACTTAACAACATATTAAAATTTTAAACAGATTGGCCTAGTTTTGAACGTGTTATCCCTCTTTTTGTGATTTTTCGTTAATTTTTGATAGCTAGTGTATATATATATATATATATTTACACACAAACATGGAGTGAGAGGGTACTAATATACTAGACGTATAATATCTGAGGCACCATTCATGTAAATTATTTCAAAGCCAGTAAAATTATTAAAGTTTTTAAAACACAGTTACGTACAATAAATTCTAAGTACAATCCGCAAAGCTCTAAAACAATTCCTGTCATTCATGACAAACTTCCACATGATCAGATTTGAGGAAATTAAATATTAGAGAACCGAAGTCGAGAGTATTTCATTGTATAATCCGTCAGTAAAGTGTTAGTGAAAGCTATTTTTCACCAAAACTGTTACGGAAAGAAAATTTTTATTCTTTCAGAAAGAGGAATCTTTCGCTATCTGTTTAGCTAAATGGTCAACCCCTCTGGGATTTTCTTAAAGATTTATATATATATATATATATATATATATATATATATATATATATATATACAGTCGAACCTCCATATATCGAACTTCCACATATCGAAATTTTCTATATATGGAACTCTTAGCAAATCTCCATGTTCATTACATAGAAAAATTGTTTCTATATATCGAAAAAATCTCTATATATAGAAAATTTTTTCAAGACAGATTGGGACATTTTATACCACTTTAGAATAAAATCTCCCAATTTTTGGCATTTGAAACAATATGTCATGGACTTCAATTCGCGGAAAAGGTCCCCGATTAAGTTTTTAGTGTACTGAATAAATAGAAAATGTATCTGTGATCATTATAACCACTGTCTGGATTGTTGCTATTTTAAATGTATGTAGTACTCAATAAATCTTTCATATTAATTCATTTTTGTTATTAACTTTCATTTAATGGGATTCGCTTATAAATTAGAAATGTAGTTTCGTATACGAAAATTAGCTTTAATTTTGTTAGGACAATTATGATAAAACTAAGCTCCATTCTATATATCGAATTTTTTTCCGGCAATTTGCTACTTCGATATATGGAGGTTCGACTGTATATATATATATATATATATATATATATATATATATATATATGCAATACCGAACACTTTTAAATATACAATATCAATATCTATTTATTTTATCATTATTATTATAATTTTACAAACGGGGATGTTACTAAACAATACTATGCGCCATTTGATAATACAGTATATCCATACCTTAAATAGACAAAAATTACTAATATAAACGAAATTAAAATTTGTAGTTGCTCAGTTGAATTAGTTATCATTTGTAATGATTATTGAAAATAAATCCATCCATCAAAACATCAAAATTACAGATACCAAAGTAGAATGAACGAATTTTGGAAACCCTCAGCTTCATCAACACTATATACTGAATGGGGGTCCGGTCTAAAAAACCTATAGACAAGTTCTACCTTTCTTGAGGAGAGGGAATTATTTACGTCTTTATGGATACCGCTGTATGAAAGGAACACTGAAAATCCTGGGAAGGGAAGAAAAAAATCTGCGCTTGTTTGCCTCAGCTGTACTGGGAAACTGAATATTTATGAGGGAAGTACAAGTAATCCCTATACTTTTTCCCCGCATTTCTGGTACATTGTATTTTTGTGCGCACATTATGCAAATTTCTACACTCCAATACTCCGCTAAAACGTCTCTACTGGTGGTCACGACTTTTAAGGATATTTTTATTCCCCCCCTTTTTTTTTTGTTGTTGCTAATATTACATTTATTTTTTAGACGAGAATTTTTTTTTTTTTGACTTGGATATTCAGGTGTTCAGAGATGGTGTTTTTACAACTATCGAGTATTTTATGCAAAGCATACATGTACATGCTTTTCTTAGTCTAAAACATGCAATGCACTTTCGACAAACTTAAAACGCGGTAAAAATACTAAAAAAAATCTTAGCGATAAAACTTGAAGGAAAAATCTACCACCCAAGCATTATTTCCAATATGAAGGCGTCCATATTTGTAAATTTGTATGTATGTATATATATATATATATATATATATATATATATATATATATACAGTCGAACCACCATATATCGAACTTCCCCATATCGAAATTTTCTATACATCGAAACCTTAGCAAATCTCCATGTTCATTACATAGAAAAACTGTTTCTATATATCGAAAAAATCTCTATATATCGAAATTTTTTTCAAGACATATTGGGAGATTTTATTCTTCTTTAGAATAAAATCTCCCAATTTTTGGCGTTTGAAACAATACGCCGTGTACTTCAATCCACGGAAAATGTCCCTGATGAAGTTTTTAGTGGACTGAATAAATGCGAAAATTTCTTTGGTGAACTTTTCGCAAAACTGGCTGTTCAGCAAGATATTCGTAGTTTTTTTTAAAAGAATGTAACTGTGATCATTGTAACCACTGTCTGGACTATTGGTTTTTTTTAATTTATGTAGTACTCAATAAATCTTTCATATTAATTCATTTTTTAGTTATTAACTTTCATTTAAGGCGATTCGCATATAAATTAGAAATGGAGTTTCGTATTCGAAAATTAGCTTTAATTTTAATGTTTTAGGAGAATTATGATAAAACTAAGATCAATTCTATATATAAAAATTTCTATCTATCGAATTTTTTTTTCCGGCAATTTGCTACTTCGATATATGGAGGTTCGACTGTATATATATATATATATATATATATATATATATATATATATATATATATATATATATATATATATATATATACATATATATATATGTATGTATAATTATGTGAAAATTTTCCCCTGTAGATTTTTATTTCCATATTATCGAGGGCTTTTAACTAAATATGTATATATGTTTTCAAATTATATATATATATATATATATATATATATATATATATATATGTATAAATTTGAAACTATTCACGAAGTTTAATAAGAGGCAGAAAATATTTTTAATGGCAATATAGTAAATGAATGTGTCTCGGCATTCACATCGCCTGGTTAGTTCAGTAAGTTCAAGAATAGCATAGTGACATTAGTAAGTTCAAGAATACCATATCCTTCTCTCGTATGTAGGGTTTAACTTTCGTACAGAAGAAAGCCATAATTTGAGATTTTAAATTAGCTGTTAAGCTGCATTATTGTGTTATGTAGTTATTGCGTCATAAACTCATTTTTATTTTACTCTTTAACTGTATTATTTTTTATTTTAAAATCCAGTTATAACGTATTTGAATATTCTGAACCGAAACTTATATCAAATAATGTCGTTTATGTCACTCTTACTTACTGCTTGAACGGTTCGAGACTTACTGAAGGACCTATGAGACTAAAAAAACCCAATAGTTTTAGTCCTTTTCCTACTTTTGTCTGTTACTTACAATGGGAGCGCCAAAGATTAAGTTCCTGTTAACCAAGCTTCCATTGAACCAGAAAAATGCCATGATCCGGTGACCAGGAAGATAATGGCAATAAATGCAATACATGAAAAAAAAAAAAACTGACGAGCATACCGCTAAAACACGTGATGAAATTATTTTTCACGATCACAAACAAGAAAAAAAAAGGGAGTGGATCTATTATGTAGAGGTGTAATCAGCAAATGTTTGGATTATTTGGGCTAGTTTGTATTTACGCCATTTACTCCTTCCAGCTTCTCCTTCCACAAACAGGAACTTAGACAAATATAATGTGTGGGCTTTTTAATATATCTCCATAAATTTAAATTCAATTCGACACCATGTTAGAGAAAATAAAATCAAATGAGTGAGAAGAGAGTTTTACTTTTTCTGGAAAAGATGACTGAAAGAGTAGGAAAAAAAAGTAGATAGTTATACATAAAAGTATATGTGGCAGATGTCAGAGAAATGTGCTGAATAATTCGAATTTTCTTTAGCGCGCTTTAAAAGCATTACAAGATATCGTTCAATATTTGTAAGTAAAAAGCAAAAATTACAGGAACGGGAATAAAGATACGCTGACTAGGATAAAAATTTCTAAATTTAACGGCATGATATGCTGTGCTTGTTTCATAGAATATTTCCTCTAGTGCAATAAATAAATAAATAAATAAGCACTCTCAAACATAACTGAAGAAAATATTTTTCGTAAGTGTAAATACAAAAATAGATTAATTTAATCATTATTCAGAAGTTTCATTCACAACTGTTTGGATATTTTGACTCATATTTAAGATTACATTCTCAACGAATTATTTTTACCTTTTACCCATAAGGGTTAAAAATTTAAATATGAAACATACCTTTTAAAACAACTCCATAAAATATAAAATGAACTACTCGCCAGACTGTAAAAGCATAAATTGTAACGAGAAATATTATTGGCCTCTCAAAAAGTGACTCTTCACCATTGAAGAGAAAGATGTATATGCGCATGTCGATATAATTCGGTATCAATAAATGCTTATTGCTTCCATACTTTTTGAACGATCCCTAACTGTTATAACTCCATTTCATTTATTGAAAAAATATTAAGAAGGGAGAAAAAAATCTACTGAAATATAAATACTCAAGTTTTAGGATACACAGACATTTTAAAATAACTCCATAAAACATAAATTGAACTTCTCGCCACACTGTAAATGCATAAATTGTAACGAGAAATATTATTGTCCTCTCAAAAAGTGGCTCTTCACCAGTGAAGTGAAATGCGCATGTTGATATAATTCGGTATCAATAAATGCTTATTGCTTCAATAGCTTTTGAACGATATCTAACTATTATAACTCCGCTTCATTTATTGAAAAAAAAATATTAAAAAGGAAAAACAAAATCTACTGAAATATAAATACTCAAGTTTTAGGATACGGTGGGAGTGTTGTACCCCACGTTTACAATAAATAAATGAAGTGACAAGCGTGCCTCAAAACACGTGAAGCAAATGATTGTGAGAAATGCCTTGTCCAGTTCGGAGTCGAGAGAGGGTGCTAAAGACCCATCTCGGAAGGCGTAGGTCTCACCTGTGGCCTTGTATAGCGGTAGGTCGCCTCAGGCATTACGAGTCCCCCTCCCCATCCCATTTCAGTCAACGATAAAAGCAAAAATATATTGCCTACAGGGTTGCTCACGAAAATAATAAGATGTTGGCGCTGCTAGAAAAAACTTTCGTCGCCAAATGTTTTTTTCTTTTTTTTGTTTTGTTGTTGTTATTAGTGTTGCGAGGGTAGTGCTTGAGAGGCAAGCATAACAATTGTTGAGACCTTTTTGTAAGCGGCACGATGCGCACGAATTTTAGTTCTAATTATGAAATCTTGAACTATTTATAAAAATGACTTGAGAATTATAAACTTTTTTTGTTTAATTTCGTTGTTTTGATTGTTGGAAAAATCTTTTCACATTCGATGTCGGAGAGTTGTTTTGCTGTATGAACATGCAAAATTTGAAATCAGTCTTTATTCTTTTAAAGTATTAGCATGTTATCTGAATTATTTCTTTAATTTTGAGGGGAAGGATTCTCAAGCTGAAAATTATGTGTAATTTTCTGCATGAGCATTTTTTTAAATTAGCAGTTACATTTTTCCTTCCTTTAAATAAATTTTGAAAAATATTAGTCTTCATCTAAAAATGTGTTTCTCTCTTCAGTGTTAGATAGTCTGGCCAGTCAAAACTTTGAATATTAATTCAGGTATCGAAAATACATTATTTCGCCTCTTTTAAATAATTAACATTATGCATACATTTGCATGAACATGGTGAACGTATGCCTTTTTTAAATGCTGTTTAAATTTCCACATCTTGAATTGCGTGAAAACTATATTCTCTGCAGTTCCATCAACTATTTGCTTCAAACTAATTAAAATGCCACTTTCTCGCTTTTTTATTTTGAAAATCAAGATATAGAAACTGATTTTTTTTCACAGACTATTTTTAAAAACAAATACCGAATCAGAAGTTATGCATCTCATTAAAAGTATAACGTTCTCTAGATTTCACACGAGCTGCCAAGTGGTAAAACGAACAAGACACCTTAATTTGTAACAAAAGTATGTGTAATGATTGTAAAACTTGCGATAGAGGATAAAAACTCATTTAAATTCTATAAAAAATTACAGCAAATTTTTAAAAAAATATTCAGTTTCTTAGGTTTTTTAAAATTTTAAGTGACACTGCCTATTTACACAATTGAGTTTAAATAACTAACCTTTGCTAGAATATGAAAACTACTAACAGTTTAAAAGTGTTTGAAAATAAAAGAAAGATTAATTTGGGTATCTTTGAAATTGAACTTGCCTCACAAGTGAGCTCCCGTAATGAAAGATTTAGGTGATTAATTAACAAGTCATTTGATAACAAGTTTATTAGAACCGCCTTTGATTTTTTAACTATAACTCATAAAAATATTTAAAAACAATATTGATAATTTTATGATTATCAGATATAATAAAAACTTTCGGTCCACAGTAAAAGGGATTTTATTTCTAAATTTCGATAAATTTTAGAGATTGAAAGTTACTTGGAAATTTAAATATGAGATATATAACTCATAACTTATGTCAATCAAACTAGAAACAGAAAGTGGAAAAATTAACTTTTTTAATACTCATGATGTTATTACGTTATAATAGAAAGAAATCCACTGAACATAAAGAAATGTTCATTCATCTCTCAAGTCGAGGTTTGTCTATCACAATAATGGCGTTTTAACGTCACATATGCCTCAAACACATTCCATTAGGAGTGATGGCATCAAAGTTTAATTTGAGCAGCCGAAAATGCAAGTATATAATAACAGTGGCCAATGATCTGGAAAATTTGGATAGTGCTGTACTTGATAAGCTACTTTGACGTTCACTTCTAACACTAACGCACATTCTCATATTAGCCCACGTACGTGTTTCGGTAGACATTATTATAGTCGCAAACATGTTGGTATATATTAAGTTATACATGCAGATTTTCGTTAAGTAATTAAAAATTAGAAAGATTAATTTCTTTGATTATATATATATTTTAATTTTCAAGTTTTAAATTATATTAAGGTATGTTAACTTCGCAAAAAAAAAATTAAAACTATGTGCTCTTTTCTCAAACTTCAACCTTTATATGCTAAAAACAGCTTTGAAAATATACACTTGCTGCTAGCCTATGATTTGAAAAATACGACTGGAAAATTCCACATAGCTTAATAATGGGATTGAAGATCTGTGCCAACTCACCTATCGCCTTAAAGGGTGATAGATTTCATGAGGCCGTGAAACTGACATTACGATGGATATATTGCAGACTTACTGTATTAATATGTTCCCGAGATCAGTACAACGTTAGTAATATAGCTAAAACTCAAAAGTTAAAATATTTAGTGATGGTTTAACGAAAACGTAAAATGGAAGATGGCGAGTTTTAGACATGGGTGTTCAGTTACATCGTACTTTCGGAAGTAAATAAATTTTGTCGTTTTGAAGTGTGATTATGTTTTGCAGCACTAGGTATAAACAAACTTATGATACATCATCGCAAGCTGTGAGTTCAAAAATCAAATAATATACGACTAATATCTATGGCTCAACCACTTTCACCCAGATAAAAAGGGAGGTAATTTTAGTGGCGTTTTCATTCTCTCCTCCATAAATGTTACTGATGTGCTAAGAGGCTTATCATTAAAATTTTCTAAGTCCGTTAATAGTTCCTCACTTTCTCAATAGATGGCGTCCCTTTTATGAACTCCCCCCCCCCCAACCTCATACATACATTTTCACAAATGAGCAGTTCTTCGTTTCCTCGCTAGAAGGCGCGAACAGCGCTACTTTCTCCTTAATGGACACTATTCAACGCCAGGGGGACAGCTGTATCCTGATTGGTCCACCACCAGGGGGCGCATCATCCAGAAGGCTCCTCCCACTTCAAGCCACACCCTGATCCCCTTGCTTCTCTGTTGCAGAACTGTCATTTTTATACTATATATATATATATATATGTAATAGCACGGGCGCTGGCCGACGAAGGAAGGCCCGAGTGGTATTTCTTTTTGAGGTAAAGATGGATGACTTGTCGCCCGGCCGTGCATCACATGTTTAATTTCCTTTCCCGCTTTTCATCTCACCCTCGGACACATAAAACACCACAACGTTAATTTAATTACATCTTTATTAGACGGAGAATACGTCTTTCCAAGTCAGTTACATGATCAAAAAAAGCGTACATGTTTCCGTTCATGTTGTTTATATAAACTTTGTCATGTGATCATCATCGCGATTAGGGATTTGCTGTTGTCGATAAGTCACATGTGGTTTTATATAATCTGCGCAGAGCTTATCTAAAATATTGGGGACGCCGCGCCTATTTGAAAAAGGAAGCCATTTAATATTTTCTCTCGAGGTTATTAGAGTTTAGAATCAAAAGCGAAATTTAGCTCGTACGCCCAAGGGAATTTAGAATAATGTTAGATTTTAAAATGGTATGGGGTTTTTAATGTTATAGAATATCCCCCCCGTCCGAGAAGAGGCTGACCAACAATGCCTGCATTGGAGGACAGACTCACCCGACCATGTGAGGAAAATGGGCGTCGACCACAAATTTGGAAAAGTTTGAAAAGGAACATATGTTTTAAGTTAATTTAGTATGATGATCACATGGCAAGACATTGCACATTTCAATATCGAATACACAAATATACACTAATGATTTACTAATTTATGAACACAATAAAAACAAAAAAAAATTATAGAAATTAATGATCAACTATAGAAAATTGTAAATTATGTAAATTTCTTATATTGTTGCTGTGAAAAAAAAATTAATTTTTTAAAATGCACCTATCATCAACTGAAAACAATGTTGAGCAGGGCTGCAGTCCCCACACAACACAATCTCAGAAAAAAAAAATCAATTAACATAACCAAAATTTGTAAATTACCAAAAATTTTCACTGGAAACATACATTTAATACAATATCTACCATCATCTCGATTTGAATAATACAGAATAACAAAACATAGTAATAAAAATATCAAAAACATACAAAAATTAAGTAAATGAAGTTGACTTTGATAACAGGATGAAAAATTCAAAAATTCTTCCTCAACGTTCACTACTATGGAGTGAGTCCAAAAAATTTTATTAACTTATCTTGTAATGATTTATCTGTGCAACACTTTTAGTCCTTTCACAGTCATTCGGATGTTGAGGAAAAAACACCAATTTAAAAAAAATCACAGTCTTTTTAGTGCTGTGTCATTTCTGCTTCACAAACGTAGAATGCATAAATATCACATTATCTCGACTTGTTTACATATAAAGAAAATTAGTTCTTTAGTTATATAATAAAAATCACAGTTTATAATAAAAATCACACTTTAAATAAAAATCACAAGATTTAATAAAATCACACTTCAAATATATCAATTGTACATAAAAATTACAAAACATATCACTCATTATATAGTTTTCGTATCTTTATTTATCTCATTATTTTTTCTTAATATCCATTATCTCCTTTATTTCAATATTACTTATTATCAACAAAAATCTCTTTTTAATATCTTTTATATTTCTTATTATTCTCATTTCATCATTTCTTATATTCATTTTATTTCGACAATATTTATTCATTCCAAAATTCTATTCAATATTCTTTAATTATACTTATTCATATTTATTCTAACTTTATTTATTTATTCTCAATACTTTTCACTTTATTTTCAAATTATTTATTTACTATTCATTTGTGTACATTTATTTTAATTCTACGTGGATATCCAATTTTTTGTGTTGAAGGTACCTTGTTGTATGTGTGTTACCCAAACTCTTAGTTTCAAAATTTTTTTAATTCTACCTCTAAGCATTGAGGGTTGTGTTTATGTTTGTGTAACAAGTGGGTTTTCTTTCTCCATATTGTTCTCTGACTAATAAGGAGGAAGAGTCTTTTAGCCGTACAGTGGACTAACCGTGAATCTCCGACAGAATATGACTGCGTTGAAAAACAGCATCTTGTATAGTACAAAGATGGAGAAAAAGGAAAAGGTGCAGTTGTCATACCTGTGGGAGTATAATATATAGAAATGGGAGGACAAAAGGAGTGGCCATCCCAGCCCTGTTTTAGTCATTACTCAAGCATATAGTCTTCAGCACTTTAAGTGACTGAGTTGTTGAATTAAAAACAAATAGTAAAAAATATTAAAAAAGATCTTAAACAGTTGGGACGACATCCAACGCGCTTGTAGAGTTGGGTGATAGGAAAGTGTTTTTCAAGAAATAGGAAATTTACTGAAAGGTTAAAGAAGTAGAGTTGTCATAGTCGGTGTTTAAATTGAGATCCAAAAAATTCACATATAATAGTATTCTTAAGAAGAAAGTTTAAGTTAGACAGGTTTTTTTTTTTTTTTTTTTTTTTTTATATATCTTTAGTAGGACAACACATAATTAGTTATATCAATTAAAAAAAATATATAATGATGTTAAGCATCACATAGAAAAGAAAGAAAAATGGATCTAATGTTTGTCATTATTCGTGGTGTAGTTTTAAGTTCTCTGGTGCATTATAATATCTCAATCTGCAAGCATGGACAATTTCAGAATCTCGTTTAGTGTGAAAGTTTTGTCTATCAATTTCATAATTAACTTTTGACATTTGTTTTAGAATAGTGTAAGGTCCAGAATAGGGTGAGCTTAATTTTCTAGTATTAGGATAGTGAAATTCTTCGAATAACACTAAATCTCCAACATTAAATTTAGATTCTACAAAACGTGCATCATATTTTACTTTATTCCTATTATGGTAATTAATTGTCCTTTCTTTAGCTAATTTTCTCGCCTCATCTACCTGAGGATAAAAATCTTGTTTTTTAACATGAGGTTCATAAGGTAATATTCCAAAAAGTAGGTAAGCTGGGGTCATTTGGGTGACTGAATGAGGCGTATGATTGTATTCATTAATTACTTCATTTAATAGGTTTGTCCAAGGAATTTTGCTTGTTGAGTTATGTACTTTGCACCTTAATCTAGTAATTATTGTTTGATTTACCCTCTCTACCTTTCCGTTCGTTTGTGGATGATGACTCGAGGTAAGTAATTGTTGCACATTGTTATGCTCTAAAAATCTTCTAAACTTTGAACATGTAAAAGCTGCATTTCTGTCGGTTAGCAATTTTTTTGGTGTTTGAATTTGGAATATTTGTTTTAAGCAATTCGTATAAGTTTCAGTAGTTACGCTTTTTGATGGAAAAGCCCAAATATAACGCGTTGCATGGTCAATTATCAAATGTAAATATTTCTTTGTGGAATTATAGTAATTAAATCCGCCTACTGTGTCTAAACTTAAGCACTCAAAGGGTTGGTCTGTCGGAGGTACTTCTTGCAGCAATCCAAACCTTTTCTGTCTTTTCTTTTTGTTTAATTGACAAGTATGGCAATGTTTAACATAATTACTAATGTCCTCATTGATTTTGGGCCAATAATATTGGGGTGTAAGTAATTGCATTGTTTTATTTATTACAGGGTGTCCATAATCCTCGTGGGCTCTTTTTAAAATTTCTAACCTCAATGAAAATGGTACTACAATTTTTAAAAATCCTTTCTTTCTCATGTAGATTACATCATTTAGTTTTTTATATTTAAGTCCCTGTACATTGTCTTTATTTTGAAATTCTACAATTTTTCTTAGTTCAATTAAATGGTTTATTTGGGTTTTAGGTTCTAGAATAGGGTTCCTTGAAAGCATGTCAGCTTCAATATTTGCAGTTCCCTTCTGGTATTTAATTTCATAGTCGAACATACTTAGTTTTAATGACCAGCGAAAGAGTCGACCTCGAAGATTTTTCACATTTTTAAGCCAAACTAAGGCAGCATGGTCTGTGTGAATTGTGAACTTTTTCCCGTGGAGATAATGATAATACCTGTCTAAACTGTCCACAATTGCCAAACACTCAAGTTCAGTAATAGAATAATTTGCCTCATAGTCCTTTAATACACGAGAGTGATATGCTATGGGATGCAACACCCCATCTTCACCTGGCTGTTTTAAAACAGCTCCAACCTGTTGTTTACTAGCATCCACAAATAAATGACAGTCTTTGTTTACATCATACAATTGCAATATTGGTTTACAAATCAATAAATTCTTAAGATCCTCAAAAGCTTCTTGGCACCTGTCTGACCATCCCCATTTTACTCCCTTTTTCAATAATGTATTTAATGGCTGTCTTACTTTTGCATATTTTGGAATAAACTTATTATACACATTTATTGTGCCCAAGAATCTTTGGAGTTCTTTTACATTAGTTGGTGGTTTCAAACACTTTATCTTTTCAATGTTAATGTTGTCTGGGGCAATTTTCCCATTTGTTACATTATATCCAAGAAAATTAATTTGTTGTTGCAGAAAAGTACATTTAGTTAATTTTAACTTGATATTCTCTTTTTTGAAAATGTTAAATAGTATCTCTAAATGTTCAAGGTGTTGTTCTTTGGAGTCTGAAAAAATTATAATATCATCGAAATAGTGGCATGCAAAGTTAACTTTATATTTATCCAAAATTCTCCTGATAGTCCTATTGAATATTGCAGGGGCGTTCTTTAAGCCAAATGGGAGTCTTAGCCATTCGTATAAGCCAAAAGTAGTGGCAAATGCCAATTTCTCAGTATCTTTTGGGTGGACGGGTACATGCCAATACCCTGAGGTAAGGTCTAAAGTTGAAAAGTAATTAGCTCTGCTTAATTTATCTAGAATATCATCAATTCTGGGTAAGGGTTCTGCATCTGTCTTAGTAATTAAATTTAGTTTTCTGAAATCAATACAAAGTCTAGTTTTTCCCTCATTTCGCTTTCTTGCCAAAGTCACAGGTCTTGAGTATGAACTATGTGATTCTTTTATGATTCCTGCTTCTAACAAATTTTTAATTTGGGTCCTGATCTCTTTTTCCTCAGTTGGCGAAGTCCTGTATGCTCTTAGACTCACTGGTAAATCAGAATTTAGGATTATTCTTTGGGGTTCCATCCTTATTTTGCCTATATCATATTTGTTAGCTGAAAACAGTCTATTATTTTTGTGCAATAAATTCTTTAATTCCCTATCAACATCTAAATTTTTGATTTGATCATTAATGTCAACATTTTCATAATTTGGGTTAATTTCTGCTTTGATTCCACCAGAGCTTTCATTAAAATTGTCATTTACATCATAATCAATACAGAAAATATCATTTTCTTTCTGCGAATTTTCTTCATAAGGGTTAAACATATCAGAAACTTCAATTTCATGACCATTACTATTATTACCCACATGCTTATTATCACATTTATTTTGTAGGTGTAATGAAATTTTACTTATATCACAAATATTAACCATTTTCAAAGCAATTCTATTTTGATACACACACAATTGGTTACAATCAATTACTAATTTAAACTCTTTACACTCAGGAAGTCCCAGAATAAGATAAGGCAAGTCATTGTCCAAAACATATGCAGAAATGTTTCTAATTATTTTCCCTATTCTCAAAGTTAATACACATTTAGTTGTAATTAAGATTTCACCCTCAGCTTGCCTGACCTTAATTGGAGAACTTGAATAGCATTTCAGTTGACATTGCTTGACCAGTTTTTGTGACATCAGACTAATAGTCGAAGCAGTGTCAATCACACAATTTAAAAAATTCTGTTTCTCATTTTCAAATCTAGTGTTAAAAAAGTTATCCCGATTCCCCTGATTAGTTTTGTTTCCTTCATTATTTATTTTGATTAGCTTATTAGCCAACACTATCCATTCTGTTGTGGTTTGAGGAAGATTTGCAGCTATGGTCATTCTCATTTGAGCATTTAGGCCTTCTGTTAGGCCTTCTAGTATTAATTTCTGTGATAACCCCAATCTCTTTCCTACATCAATTTTTTTATGAAAATATTTGGTTAAGTCATCATTATATTCAAATTTCAAATTGGAAAATTCAGAGAATTCCACGCTATCTGCCTCAAAGAATAATTCTTGCAAAGTGTCTTTTAATTCTGTCCAATCTTGAATGTCTAAACAAGAGTTAATAAAAACTGTTAGAGCCTTCCCCTTGAGAAATTTTGAAATATATTTTAATTTTTGTCCCTCTGGAACATTTGCTTGGCAAAATTTCTGCTCAATATAGGCAAGCCATTTTTGTAATTTCATTCCCCCCTCTGGGTCAAAAGGAATAAAATCCCCGAATTCCCTCTCTACATTTTCAAGTTGAAAATGGTCCTTGCATTCTGTCTCAATTTTATCATTTGTTGTTGTTGTTTTTTTCCCCTGAAATTCTGTCTTTATAGTTTTATCTTCCATCTTATAAGTTTAACACAATATCACAATTATATTTCAATTTAAAACAAGAATATAATATCATACAATCATAGTTTACTAAACAATTTTAAAAAGTTTATGATGGTAGACATACAACCTGGTCATGTGATGCTCGTCTTGTTACTGTAAAATTCTCGGTTGCACAAATTTTTATTTTTATTTATTCACGGTACAGCGCTAGGGCTTGCATACCGGCTTAATTAAATTCACACACAAGAACACATCGATGATTTTTGAATGGTGGGGATTACGCACTTTTTACATGATGACACTCGCGAAGAATTTAAATGGTGATCACACGAAGCAATGGGGACACAATCACCAAGAAGATTCACTCGAAGTCGAAGTCAGAAGCAAAAGCAGCTACATAACTTGTGAAAAAAAAAAGACGCACATTCTTCGATGGCACAATCTGTAAAGCTTCTTTCAGATACACGCGTACACAATTATTATTATTATTATCAGTTTTTTGATGAAGCCTTCAAGGTATTTTTTCAAAAACGCGCACATTATTCCGCTTGAAAATCACGATGAACTCCGGCTCAGAAAAACAAACATGTCTCTCTCCATTGCTTAGCACACAGAACTCGAACCAAAACAGTAGCGCACAACACGTACTACATCGGAATGACGGGGAAAGAGGAGATCTCGACCTTGACATACAAAGTCCACCGCGTGAAAATTATTCTCCTGACCGAAGACCGCAAACAGCAACCGTACTTATGGCCTGGAAATCCATTGGGATTTTCCCGCGTAGGTTCGAATCCTACCGACTTTTGTAATAGCACGGGCGCGGGCCGACGAAGGAAGGCCCGAGTGGTATTTCTTTTTGAGGTAAAGATGGATGACTTGTCGCCCGGCCGTGCATCACATGTTTAATTTCCTTTCCCGCTTTTCATCTCACCCTCGGACACATAAAACACCACAACGTTAATTTAATTACATCTTTATTAGACGGAGAATACGTCTTTCCAAGTCAGTTACATGATCAAAAAAAGCGTACATGTTTCCGTTCATGTTGTTTATATAAACTTTGTCATGTGATCATCATCGCGATTAGGGATTTGCTGTTGTCGATAAGTCACATGTGGTTTTATATAATCTGCGCAGAGCTTATCTAAAATATTGGGGACGCCGCGCCTATTTGAAAAAGGAAGCCATTTAATATTTTCTCTCGAGGTTATTAGAGTTTAGAATCAAAAGCGAAATTTAGCTCGTACGCCCAAGGGAATTTAGAATAATGTTAGATTTTAAAATGGTATGGGGTTTTTAATGTTATATATATATACAGTGGACGCTCGTTAATTCGAACTCGGTTAATTCGAACTTTCGGTTAATTCGAACTAATCCAAAGGCCCCAAAAAACTTGCATTGGAGTTAATGTTAAAAATATCTCATTAATTCGAACTAAATTTTTATCACTTCGGTTAATTCGAACTAAAAATTTGACAAAAAAAAAATTCTTTTTCCTCGTTTAATAGAGAAATTACATACTGTATTTATTATTTTGTGTGTCAAAAGTTCTTTTCTGTGTAAAGAGGCCCATGCCTGTATTCCTAGGCTATTGCATGTCCGCTAAACGTTAGTAGCTATTGTCCTTCTTATTAGTGCTAAACGGAAAAAGCAATTTTCCTTTATTCGGATCGATTTTCTTAGAATTTCAGAAAAACTAGTCTTAATATAGATCCTAGGGAGCTGCGTCAGTTATAACTGCAGTGCAGACAAGTTAATGTGGTCTAGTTTTACTTCCTCATTGTGTGGTGTGAACGTGTAAAAATTCACGATGTCTACACGTTGAAAGTACAAAACCCTAACTTTGAAGACAAAGGTAGAAATTTTAAAGAAAGTAGAGAATGGCGAATGTAAAACAAAGTTCGAAGCTGACTACAGAATTAAAAAAAAATGCCTTGTCAACTAATTTGAAAAACAAGGAGTCAATTTTAGCTTCATGGGAAAAATAAAAATTTGCTAGAGGAAGGAAACGCATGGGAAATGCGTCCCAAGAAGTTCTAGAAAAAGCTCTACTGCTATGGTTCCAGGATGTTAGATCTCGAAATTTTCCGATAAATGGACGAGTAGTGCTGACGAAGGCTGATGAATAGGCAATTCGAAGGGGTATTGAAGATTTTAAATGCAGTGATGGATGGCTTTCTCGATTTAAGTCAAGGCACAATATTTCTTATCAAACTGTATGTGGCCAAAGCTCTGATGTAATCGACGACGTATGCACTAATTTCGGTAGGAAACTGCCAGGGCTTTTTTCTACTTACCTGCTGAAAGATATTTCTAATGCGGCCATAATGGTCAAAGCCATAATGGACTCTATTGAAACTCTGAAAGCATTTATTTAGATGGAACCTTCCTCTGAAAATGAATTGAAATGTTTACTTCAAATCGAGAAGTTGGCTAAACAATGTAGGCATCATAAACAGAACCAAACATCCATTTTACAGTTTTTCCCCAAAGTGTAATTCATATTTTTAATAAAAGTTTACTTTATACTGCATATCTTCTGCTTCATTTTATGATTAATGTAAGTCTGTATTGCTTTTTAATATGTTTAACTTTAGATAACATAGTATAATATATTTTCTGGGGTTATACATACTAGGAGAGTTTCTTCTTCAGTGATACACATTTAAAGTTATATATTTTCTCTTAACATCGGATAATTCGAACTTCGGATAATTCGAACTTTTTTCTGAGAACCTTCGAGTTCGAATTAACGAGCGTCCACTGTATATATATATATATATATATATATATATATATATATATATGCACACAAACAAACAATGTCCCACGTGCTCACACCAATATACAAGGTACCGAGTAATAAGTTACGACAAAATTCACTCCAGTCTGTTTTATTCTCTATAATTGTTTTCAGGGTGAAAACAGTAGAGGCTGCTTCTAAACTCTAAAATATATTTAATAATAGTAGAAAAATTAATTATAACTGTATTATTTCATTTCGTTGTGTTCATCGATGTAAAGCTATGCATGATAATGATATATGAATTGCCAAGAAAGGAAAGACGTGAAAATATTAATCGATTTTAAACCCTTAGATGTGTTTAAAAAAGTGATTAAAATGTCATTACAGGAGCTAAAAAAAAAGGGTATATTGTGAAAGGAACGTCTCATTTGAGGTAAAAAATACGGAAAGTTCGAAAAAACTAATGAAAGCAGCATGAGAAAAATTCACCGAAATCCTTAACAATCTCAAAGAAAAAAAATCACGAGACTTAAATTTATATATAAAAAAAATAATATATATTAAAATTTTTTTAAAAAAATTGACTGGAATTATTTTTAAAGAATATTTGAAATTAAAAGCTTTCTAAGAAAAGGTATTTCGTGGATCAGCGAAGTAAAAAATAGGATAAATAGAAAGAAATAGCAAATTGCTACTTAAGAGACATGCCGCAAATGATATCGTTTTTTCACATGAAAAACTATTTTCTCTATAAGCATGCCTTAACAATCAAAACAGGATCTCCACGAAATTATTTCAGGGTATTTCTTCTGCGAACGGAGCTATTTAAAAGTTTAAAAAAAAATACTTTTTCTTAATTTGCATGGGGGAGGTATTCGAAAATGAGGTAAACAGTCTTTTCCTTTCACCAAAAAAGGAGTCAAAAGCAATCAGAGGCACTATTAAGAAAATGTTTTGAAAAAATCGGGTGATTAAACAAACCAAAGAATTGATGCAGAAAGATGTGTTTACTTTTCAACGGGATTCGGAACGGGACAGGCAATGAACATGGTGTAAATAAAACAGTCTCGATTTTGGGATGAAGGATTATAAGGATTTTACGATGCTAAACCAAAAACTTCCCTTCACTGGAGGGAAAACTCAAGTAATTAACCCTTTCCTTACGGGGTGGGATAGCATGTATCCCAAGAATACGGGCCCTATGAATGAATATATATATATATATATATATATATATATATATATATATATATATATATATATATATATATATATATATATATATATATATACAGTCTGTCACAAAAAAAATATATGCACCCAGAAGAAATCGAGCTACTATCACGAAACTTGGCAGGAATGTAGTATGGATATGCAAATGATTAAAATTTCGACGCCAATGAGACAAGGGTAAGCGCACTATGCGCATATGAGATGCGCGGCTGGGAGAGTTTAAAAGCATGATTGCTCGTGCCATAGGGTTATTCAAACAAATCTGTCGACTTGGATGGACGGTATTGTGACTAGAGATGCCTCTGAGGCATAGTACGAACAATTGTTGGACTTTGAGAGAGAGCGTATAGTAGGCCTCAGAGAAGCAGGTTGGTCGAACAGGCGTATCGGCCATCACCTCGGTCGGAGCGATATGGTAGCTGCTTGGTGTTGGTAACAATGGATCATGGAAGGGATAGTCTACCGTCGCGGAGGAGCAAGGCGTCCCAGGAACACAAATGCGCGCGAGGATCGCGTAATCATAAGAGCGGCCACGTCCGCACCAACAACTTCGCTAGAATCGGTTCGATGCCATTTGCTACCTTCCAGACAGCCGGGGGTATCAAGGGAAACCATTCGGAGATGACTGTCCGACGCAGGTATAAGGAGCCGACGTCCATTAAGACGCCTACCGCTGACATCATAGGCCATCATAGGCAGAGCCGATTGGATTTTTGCCGACCTCGGGCAAGCTGGAGTGTGACCGACTGGATGCATGTGATCTTCAGCGATGAATTCCGATTCAGTCTCAATGCTGATGACCAGCGCGTTCGCGTGTGGAGGCGGCCAGGCCACCAGTCCGATCCGACATTTGTTGTCGAGAGGCATACGGCGATTACATAAGGCGTGACAGGGTGGGAAGCGATTTGTTGGGACACACGGTTACCTCTAGTCTTCCTTCAACGCACTTTGACGGCACGCAGTTACGTGGGCGAGATTTTAACGCCAGTTGTACTGCCTATGCTATCAAGTCACCCAGGTGCCATTTATCAGCAAGACAACATTCGTCCTCATACTGCATGACTCTCCCAACCATGTCTTCAAGGATATGACGTACTTCCATGGCCTGCCAGGTCCCCAGACCTTTCGCCAATAGAGCACGTCTGGGATGTGCTTGGAAGGCAACTGCAGCCGTCCCGGAATACTGGTGAATTTACTGCCCAGTTGCAAAGATTATGGCATGATCTTCCGCAGGAGGTCATAGGTGACCTCATTGATTCAATGCCACGCCGTGTTTCGGCTTGTATAGCTTCCAGGGGTGGATTTACTACTTACTGATTTGTAACCTTTTTCATGCCATATCTTCTTAATAAAACGGTCTGTTCTTCTGAATTTGTAATCATTTGCTTATCTCCTCATACACTACACACATGTTAAGTTTCGTGATAGTAGCTCGTTTCCTTCTGGGTGCATATATTTTTTTGTGACAGTGTGTGCGTGGATATACGAGGGCAGATCAAAAAGTAAGTTGCACTTCCAAGTTATGGCCATTTGTTAAATAACCTATACAAAAGCAACACGGCTATGACAGCATACAATGTAAGTTCACTTTTCCACATAGTTCGCAAGAGACTCTAAACATTTCTCCGAACGGACAACGAACTTTTCGATTCCGGACGCATAGAAATCTCCTCCAGCGCTATGTAACCACACGGAGACAGCTGGTTTCACCTCCTCATAATTTCGGAATCATTGTCCACCGAGATCTTTTTTGAGCTTACCGAAAACATAGAAATCACATGGCGCTAAGTCGGGACTGTATGGAGGGTGTTGCCATACCTCACACTTGAATCACTACAGCAGTTCGCACGTTTGGCGGGCCTTGTGAGGTGTTGCGTTATCGTGCAACAAAATCACACCGTCGCTCAATTTTTCCGGCGTTTCTCTTTAATTGCTTTACGCAACCAGTTCAACGTTTGATAATACGAAGCCGAGTTGATTGTCGTTACTTTCGGTATAAATTCCACGCGCCGCACAAGGCCCTCCAAACGTACGAACTTCTGCAGTGATGCAAGTGGGAGGTATGGCAACAACTTCCATACAGTCCCGACTTTGCGCCATGGGATTTCCATGTTTTCGGTAAGCTCAAAAAGGATCTCGGTGGACAACGATTCCGAAATGATGAGGAGGTGAAAGCAGCTGTCTCCGTGTGGTTACAAAGCGCTGGAGGAGATTTCTATGCGTCCGGAATCGAAAAGTTGGCTGTCCGTTCGGAGAAATGTTTAGAGTCTCTTGGGAACTATGTGGAAAAGTGAACTTACATTGCATGCTGTCATAGCCGTGTTGCTTTTGTATAGGCTATTTAATAAATGGCCATAACTTGGAAGTGCAACTTACTTTTTTATCTGCCCTCGTATATATATATATATATATAGATGTGTGTGTGTGTATTCATTCGTTCATTCTTGGGATACATCTATCCCACCCCGTAAGGAAAAGGTTAATGTAAAGATAAAGATTAAAGTTACGGACGAAAATACAGATCTCCTACAGCGACCTGTGTAGAGGTTATAATGTGTCATTAAAGGCAAATGAGAGGGAAATGATATTGCCTATTCGATGCTGATCGTTCATCCTTAATACTCTACACCAGTGGTGCGCAAACTTTTCCAACCGCGATCCACTTTCATTACATAAAAAAATCACTCGACCCCAATGAAAATTTATTAGTAATAGCAATTTAAAAAAAAATTAGGGAAATGTTAACAAAGAATAGAAAAACGAAATAAGCAAATTTTGAGAACAATTTCAAAAATCAGTGAACTGTTGATTTTATTTTATTAACTGTTGCATTTTATTTTATTAACTGTTGCATTTTATTTTACTTTGCATAGTAACAAAAAAAAAGGTCTTCCATACCATCCACAATTGTTTTTTTTTTGTGCCAAATTTCATGTGACTAAATCTCTATATTTAAAAATTAATATGTATTTGTATTTCATTTAGGTAAAAATTAACAAAAATTTAAATTAAAAGAGAGTATGATTTTAAAATTATAAACTTCATTTTATCTTTATAAAAACTAGAAACACTAAACTAGAAAAAAATAATGAGAAGGGTGAACCTATACCTCAGATGTATTTGTTCAATATATGTTGAAATATTTGAGAATGCTACTGTCATATCATTGCGTAAGGAAAACGTTAATGTCCTGTTTGATTTTTATAGCTACTCATTTTGAAAACTGAGTATAGCACATATAGGTAAATGCGAATGGGAACAATGTAGGCTTGTAAGACTGTTTGACACATAATTTAACAACATCATATATTTTTAATACATAAAAAATATAAATAAAAATTTTAAAAATATGTCATTATGTTTTTTAATTAAAAAATTCAGTATGATATAAATTAACTTCAGACTATCCGCGACCCTTCTAATTTTTTTCACGACCCCTCTGTGGGTCGTGACCCACTTTTTCGCACCACTGCTTTAGACCCCTTAACATTTCAGATATATTGTACAGTAAATAATTAGTACTTATGAATCTACGCGCATGTATAAACCTTACAAATATATTTAACTATCTATAATAAAAAATCACCCTAATGAAAATTTATTGGCAATAGCTTTTTTTTTCTTTTCTTTTTTTTTTTTTTTTTTGAGAAAATGTTGACAAAAGCACAAAAAATCGAAATAAGCAAATTTTGAGAAACTTATTTCAAAAACCAATGAGCTGTTGATTTTGGGTAGATATTTACTTTGCATAATAACAGCAACAAAAATGTCTTCCTTCCCATCTACACTTCTTTTTTGCCAAATCACACGTAACTAAAATTTCATATTTAAATAATAATATGAAAATACATTATGATGATTACTATGATTCATAATTATTAACATGAACAGCGGTGTCCACAATGTCGATCGCAATCTACTATCAAGTACGCAATGGTTTCTGGTCGATCAGATATAGCGCATTTTTATATTTTCTTCTAAGTCCCTTTTTACAAAAACGCGTGTACAGGTGTTACACCCACGGCCCGATTTAGAAAATTCTTGACTATTGGCACAACTCAGGATGGGGGCCTCCACTAACACTGATGTGTGCGTAAAATTTCCAAAACTGACACACACAAAAAAAAAATAATCATGAATCATTGTGAAAGTACCATTTTACCAAAAAATTGGCTATTTGAAGCCTAGAAGCCTAGAACATTATCAAATAACAAAAAGCAATACAACATATTAACTTCATCATTAAAACACTAATACAATGCAACCAGAAAGACTTAATAATCCCTTATATACTGTACACTACTAGCCGAAAACCCGCACTTCGCTACGGAGTACATTCAAATTAAATACAACGGTCAATGTATGCAATTAATGCCAAAGAAAATAAATAAATAAATAAATAAATAATATATATATATTTATAAAAAAGTCGTAACGGATATTTTTATAGACAAAATAATGCAGAAGAAACTATTCAAATTAAATCTAATAGGATATACTGAAGAATATAGTTCAGTCAATATAGTACAGCTTGAGGAACAGACCTTTTACTGTTGTAATGACTTGACGGTCCCTACGGGTAAATTCCAAGGGACACCCGTCTTTGTCATCTAAGGTGTTTTATCAGTGCCGAAAGGTGACCTTCCGTTTAGTTACACAAAGCCGTGTCGTAGTGACTCTTCGATACACTTCAAGAAAGGAACCTCTTTTGAAACGATTCCCTAGTTGACAATGGAGTCCAGATGAAAGGCTAGTGTCGGCTGGTCAGACGCTTGAAGGAACAAAGCGGCAAGCGGTAACTTGTAAGGAACCACCCAAAGAGGGGCGAGGATATATATTCGCCACCTTGATGTAAATGGGGGCAGATGACCCTTTTTTTTACAGGTGTGAACAACCTCCATCGTCGGACGTGTGCCAGAGAAGGAGAGCCTGCAATGTTCCATCATGGTATCCTGAACCCCGCGAAAATAGCCTCAGATAGTGCTTATTTTTTTTTTGTAATTATTGTATAAAGCCTATATTTAATCGGGATGCAAATAAAGCATTTTTGTAAATATTAAAGGCTGTCAGTCTTAGTTTTAGGCGAAGTCCTTACAGACTGTTATTAACTGGTGTCAGAAGAGTCATAGGATATCAGTGATGAACGAAAGGATTACAGGTAGGCCGATTCTTTTTATCAGATTCTGGCTTTGATTTAAAAACTAAATAATGGTTTTGTATAAATGCAATAAGTAAAAATTATTTTATTGTTTTTTTAAATGGTATATTTATAAGTAGCCATTTAGAGTTCGCATTAAGAACTAATATTTTAGAAATTTTGATGAATTAAATCAATTTCTGTGTTTTTTTAAATGGTATATGTACAAGTTAGCCATTTAGAGTTCGTATTAAGAACTGATATTTTATTTTAGAAATTTTGATGAATTAAATCAATTTCTGTGGGTTTTTTAAATGGTATATGTACAAGTTAACCATTTAGTGTTCGTATTAAGAACTGATATTTTAGAAATTTTGATGAATTAAATCAATTTCTGTGTTTTTTAGATGGTATATGTATAAATAGCCATTTAGAGTTCGTATTAAGAACTGATATTTTATATTAGAAATTTGGATGATTTAAATCAATTTCTGTGTTTTAATGGTGTATGAGTTAACCATTTGAAGTTCTAAGTAGGAACTATTGTTTTAGGAATTGTGATAAGTAAAACCAATTTCTGTGTGTTTTTATGGTATATGAATGAGTAACCAGTTAGTGTTCAAGTAAAGAACCAATTTTTGTTTGTTAGGAATTGCAATAAGTTTAGCCAATTTCTGTGTTTTGTTAATTGCAAATACTGTATGTTTTTCTCTATTTTTAAAGAAAGTGAATTTTTTTTTGCAGTGTTTATTTAGTATTTTTTTTCTTTTAATAGTAACAGATATATTTAAGTTTCTTATGCTTTGATATTAACAGTGATAATTTAGTATTTGTGTATTACTGTGTGAGAAATCTATGTAGAGCATTGATTAATTTGAGAATTCTGTTTATGTGTATTCTGTGTAAGAGTTCGGTATTTTGATTTGATAGGTATTGAGTAAATTGTGAATGTTTATATTGTGCGGTGCTAGTTTGGTGTTCATAAGGGCTAAAATTATAGTTCGGTCTAAAATTGATCAGTTTTGAACTTGTTAGTTCCGGTTAGGACACATACCGTAGGAAGGTATTGCTAGTAGCTGAGGAAAACTTTATTGGTTATCATACAGTTAGTTACCCTAAAGTTAGAAAAATGTCCTTTTTAAATAAGGGTAAGAAAGGGGACCTTTTAGAACTTTTAGAAGAGTTAGGAGGACTAGCTGACGATACGCTTAAGATTTTCGAAATTAAGAAGATCATTACAGAAAACGAAAATTACGTCGAAGAAGACGCTAGACTCGCACTAGAGCGTATTATTGAAGATAGAAAGGAACGTGAAGAGAGACTTCGCCAAGAAGAAGCGAAACGAGAAGAGAGAGAGAGAGAAAAGAGAAGACAAAATTCGTCAAGACCAACTTACTCTCGAAATAAGGAGACTGGAGTTAGGAATTAATGGAGACAATAGAGCCCGAAATGGGAGGGACAGAGATGCAGACGCAACTCAGAACATTCAGCTCCTTAAAACCATGCAGAAAATTTGACGAGAAACGGGACGAAATGGGCCTGTATCTAATTAATTTTGAGAGAAGAGCAGAGATGGCGGGAGTCCCTAAACAAGATTGGGTGCCATATTTGTTAGGGGTACTAACCCCAGAAATTTCCAACATGATGGCCAGAGAATCGCCAGAACAGGCAAAAGATTATGACTACGTAAAGAGATGATTCTCCAGAGATTTAGGATGAATACAGAAAAATTAAAACAACTGTTTTATCGCCATCCTAAACTCGCAGACAAGTCATGGAGGAATTATGCCCATGAGCTTAGTGGCTATTATGATGAATGGATAGCAGATTTAGAAATCACTACATTTAAGAAACTGAGAGACCTACACATAACGGAACAGATGAAGAGACGGGTACCTGCCGATATAAAAGATCATTTTTTGGAGCAGTGGATGCAGATTAATACTCCTTTAGAATTAGCGGAAAAAATAGATAAGTATGAAAGCTTGCAAGACAGTTTCCGAACAAGAGAATTCCCAAAGAATCAAAAGTCCACAGATAAAATTAATAAGCCATTTAAAAATAACCATAATTTTAAGGAAGAGAAGAAAGAAAAAAAAGATGTGGAAAAAGAAGCTTCTAGTGGACAAAACAAGGAAAGAATTTTTGAGAAAAGAAAACAGCTCCGTTGCTACGAGTGTGGTTCTTATGACCATCTGCGACCACAGTGTCCTAAACTTAAAGAGACGGAAATTATCGCGGCAACAGAAACTAGTGGAGGAGACTCGAGTGGCGTGATGACTCCATATATCAGTCAGGGAGTCGTTAATGGAAAATCTACGTCTATTCTGAGAGACACAGGAGCGAGCATTGATCTGATTTCTAAAAATTTGGTACAACCCCATATGTACACAGGAGAGCACGTTTATGTCAGTGCACCTGTGTTAGATTCATCCGTTTGCTTACCTATAGCAGAGGTCGATTTAAAATGTGAATGGGGCCACACCAGAACTAGAGCAGCTGTCAGCAATACGGAATTCGAGCAGAAACACTATTTGTTAGGAAATAAAACGGCAGCCTTGCTTGAGAAGATCAACAGGAATGTAGAAGTTCCGGTGAAAAGTACTGTGCAAACTCGGGCCGAAAAACTAAAATTTGATAGAGAAAGACGAGACACGGGAGATGAAATAACGAGAATAGCGCAAGTGATTCCCGGATCAGAAGCGGTAGAAGAAATCACTTCGGAAGAGAGCGCGACTAACTTGCCTCTCCAGGAGAAACAAATAATTACTCCCGACTTATTAAAGACTTCACCCGAAGAATTTAGAGTTGCACAAAGTGAGGACGAAGAATTAAAAGTAATTTTTGATAGGGCGAAAAAGAAGACGCCCGAAGAAAATAAGTACGTGGTGGTAAACGAGATGTTATTTTACCAGAAAAAAAATAACGATGGAACCACTAGAAAACTGCTTATTGTGCCTCGAAAGTATCGAGAGAAATTAAAAAGACTCTGCCACGAACAAACTAATGTTCATTTAGGCGTTGCTAAGATGAAAGACTCATTAACTCAGTATTTTTACTGGCCATATTGTCACTTAGATATAAATGATTACGTGTCGGCTTGTGACAAATGTCAAAATGGGAAATGCCCTAATGTTAAGAATAATAAGAAACGTCTTAACACCGTTAATTCCCGCCGAACACCAGGCTAAGCCGAAGTTTAGTCGTAAAAGTTTAAAATGTATATTATAAGTATGTTGATTAATTGTAGTTTCAGTGTAAAAATGTGACCAGAAATTAATGTGTATTCGTTTGAGTAATGTTTTTTTATGAATTGTAACATGTAATTGTTTGTAAATTTGAACGACTCGACCATAGAAGTTGAGTTTTGCTTTAAAGGAAAATTCAGGTGAAATTCCTTTGACGTTATCATAATATAACGGTTTTGTAGTGGCAAACGCCATATGACGGTTTTTTGTATGCCGTGTTAGAATGCCTCAGATAGGTTTTAATTAATGTTCAATTGTAACATTTTATGTTCTGTTTTGTTTGTTGCATAAGCCAGTAGAATGCCTCAGAAAGGTATGGGCTAACTTTTAAATGCAGATGTGTATGTTTTTGTGTATACCTAAGAAGGTAGTAATTGGAGTCAAAATGCACTCCGTACGGTGTTTGAATACCGCAATTGATTGATTTATTGTGAAATCGATAAGTTTTGTCTGAAGAGTTGTTACGACAACAGATAAATGTAAGTGTTGTCAAGGAATCCAAGTGATTACAGGAATGTGAAGTTTGTGAGTTTTTTGATAAGGAATGAGCCAATGAGCTATTTTGTTATAATTTTATGTCAGTCAGTACTGAAAGATTAGACCCTAAATCGATTGTGAATCCTATAGTAGGATAAAATGAATATTTAAATTTAGGTCACTGATGGCTGTCCACTTAAATGGAAAAGATTGGATCACAGGTAATTGTGAACGAATTAAGTTCCCTGATCCAGAATTTACGGAAAGCCGAGTATTAAATTGTTTTATGACGATAAGTGTTAAATGTATTAAAAGATAAGTAAGAAATTTAAAATTTTCATGTGTATTAGTAACCGTGATGATATGTTCTGTATGAAGTTTAGGTATCCATTTTGGATTTGTGTTTAATTTTATTTGTGTAAAGTTGTTTCATTATAACTGTGTTTAATATCAATTTGATAATTTATTTGTGTCATGTGATCACAATTAAGGTAAATTATAGGATCCCAGTTGAGTGATTTACTAGTTATAATGTTTTTTATGTAGTGTCATGTGTATGTACTAGTGTTCTATGAATTTAAATTTTTTTTGATATGACATGTATTAGTATACTGTTTTATTTAAATTTTTGCCAGAACGTGTTATATTATTGTGTAATTTTTATAATTTCTTTGCTACGGCATGTTCTCTTATTAGAGATTTTAAAGTGCGTAAATTTTAAGTATAAATTCCTTTTGTTGTGCTTTTAAAAATAATACTTTGAAGTACAGTTAAAAATTTTCTTTCATGAAGGTAAAGCCAGAGTTTGATCAAAATTAACGGTCTACTCGTAATGTCAATTGGGTGTGCATTTGCCTTCGGGAAAAGTTTTTATAATTGAAATTGTCCTGAGAAGGACCATGTTTTTGTTCTGTTTTTTTGCAGGTGAAACTCTCTGCAGAAAAAACATCTGGGGAGGGGGGAAGGAATTTAGACTGTAATGACTTGACGGTCCCTACGGGTAAATTCCAAGGGACACCCGTCCTTTGTCATCTAAGGTGTTTTATCAGTGCCGAAAGGTGACCTTCCGTTTAGTTACACAAAGCCGTGTCGTAGTGACTCTTCGATACACTTTCAAGAAAGGAACCTCTTTTGAAACGATTCCCTAGTTGACAATGGAGTCCAGATGAAAGGCTAGTGTCGGCTGGTCAGACGCTTGAAGGAACAAAGCGGCAAGCGGTAACTTGTAAGGAACCACCCAAAGAGGGGCGAGGATATATATTCGCCACCTTGATGTAAATGGGGGCAGATGACCCTTTTTTTTACAGGTGTGAACAACCTCCATCGTCGGACGTGTGCCAGAGAAGGAGAGCCTGCAATGTTCCATCATGGTATCCTGAACCCCGCGAAAATAGCCTCAGATAGTGCTTATTTTTTTTTTTGTAATTATTGTATAAAGCCTATATTTAATCGGGATGCAAATAAAGCATTTTTGTAAATATTAAAGGCTGTCAGTCTTAGTTTTAGGCGAAGTCCTTACACTGTATTTTAATATTTTTTTGGATAATGTCCAATCGTCTGCCGCATTAGCAAGAAAAAAATATATTTTTTTTGTCTATTCAGTTGTTATGCACGTGACGATAAATTTATTTAAAGTACCAGAAAAAAAAATCACGTGATCAGCATTTAATAAATTAAATTCTAAAAATTAATTTTTAAAAATTGACCAAAAATCAGAAAATGGAGGTAAAGATTCGAAAAAGATTTCATTTTAAAGGAATTTTTATGATCTTTCTCGTGATATAAATTTTATAACCCTCAGATTATTAATTTAAATACAAACTTAAAAAAAGTTACTAAAACAGCTTAAAATTAAATTTAAAAAATCTAAGAAGAATTTTCAGAAATCTTCTTAATGCACCCCTACACTATAAGAAGAATCGCCATGCAAAATTTCAGCCCTTTAGGTCCAGCGGTTTGGTCTGTGCGTTGTATGTCAGTCAGTGAGTTACGGAACTGTTTTATATATATAGATAACATACATATGATGAACTATACATATAACTATACATATGTGAACCAATCATTCAATCAAATTTGAAAGGATATATAAAAATAATTGCTATTAAAAAGGCAAAATTATAAAAAATTGAATTGGGAATTTTTTTTTTTTCCTTTTAAATTAAAATTTTTGGGCTGGCCCTAGGCCCAGGCCTACCGAGTCAATGGAAAATCAGGGCTGGTTAACCCCATAAATCGTCTAAAACCTTTTATAAGTAAAATTAGCGTAATAAAGCAAGTATAACAATATGAATACACAGCTTATATAAAGTGGAAATAATGTATGTACAATTTAATTTCATCTATAAGAAATGAAAAGATAGCAAGCGCACTTTAAGACCACAGGGGGGGAGGGGGGGTTGTGATAAAAGTATGTTAGAGGCCGAGTCATAAACGTTGGGTGTGAGAAGCTAACTGGATGTAATAGGAAGTAGGAAGTTAGACATCTCATCGTCGTAAGATAGCAGCAGAGAAGAAACATCAATGTGGTCAACACCTTTGCAAGGCCGCAGTGGCCCAGTTGGCAAGAGAAGCGGGCCAGAGATCTGAACGTCTCTGGTTCGATGCTCGTCGCTGACAAATCCGTCGCCGTGTACGCTAATGGCGGTTGGTGCACATAAAATCTGTCGTGGCTGCAATGTCCTTCAAGTTCTCAAAATTTACCCCTGGAGGTGGGGGATCAAGTGTACCGGTCTCGTCACTTGATTCGGTACAAAATTACGGGACCTGTCCGTTTGCCATGTCGGACTCCGACCCTTGTGGTGCTAACTTAAAAAACGGAGTTGCATCTCTCAGCCCAATAGCCTATAATGACCTTGATATGATGTTGCTGTCGGTCAAGGGGCATAAGCAACAACAACAACAACACCTTTGAGGCAAAAACGTACACAAAACAACATTTTCGCATTTCTCATGAATAATCATCTTCGGATTTCTTTCGGTTCACGAAATACAGGGGCATATTTAGTCCTTTCGTTAATGCAAATTGGTGTTAAGCAAACTCACGGTAAACGTAGCATACGTAAATAGATAAGTATGATATTCCAGAAAGGAATCCATTTTTAATAAGTTTGTCAATCTGGTTTGCAATTTTCCACAAGGGATCAAATTTTACCGAATTCTGATCGTCTATAGAGAACTCCGGTATGAATGGTACTTGCGCTGATTTTCAAGAGTACCACAAAGTTGAAATTTAGAATAAGCCCGGCAAATTCCGTTGCATCGAGAGAATCAGAATGAAAATCTGAATTTTTATTAAATTTAAATTATTTATTGTAGGATTCTTTGACGTTGTTAACAGACGTTATTAGTAGAAGTTAGGCTCTAATTTTATAAAAAAAAAATATATGTCAATTTTGCTGATGGATTTTTTTAAAATTATACCTTATGAATAATATAAGAATGTCATGAATTTTTCATTTATTTAAACTTAAAAGCCAAAACTATTTTAGTTTATGTAGTTCAAAGTTACAAAATACATAAAATTTATGACAAGTGGAAGCTTAAATATTGGGTCGTGTGTTTTTTTTTAAATTAATAATAATAATAATAATAATAATAATAATAATAATAATAATAACAATAATAATAAAAAATAATAATAATAAATACTTGCTTACTATTTCTCTAATGCAAAATTTGTCTTTCCTTTCAGTTTTGTAATAGATCCCAAATGAATTTTCAACTGCAACAAAGGTGTTAAGTAAATTGTAACCGATTCCCCTGTTATATTTAAGAATGCCTCCATTTTAATTTTCGACCAGCAGTAAAAAAAAGTTTCAGCGTATGAAAGGTTGTCTGTTTTATTGAAATGAACCAATGTGTATAGTTTAAAGCCACTTTTAAGAATAATCTTCTACTTTCAAGGGCAGAAGACTTTAAAAAATCTTTGCATGCATAATGTGTGCATTATTGCAGGATATCTTGTCAGTAAGTGTACATACATTATTTCCATTTTATATACGATATGTATTCATCTTGTTATACTTGCTTTATTATGCTATTTTTACATATAAAAGGTTTCAAAGGATTTATGGGGTTAATTTGTACATACGTTTTTGTAAAAAGGGACTTAAAAGAAAATATAAAAATACGTTATTTCTGATCGACCAAAAACCATTGCGTAGTTGACAGTAGATCGCGATCGACACTTCGGACACCAGTGTTCATATTAATAATTATGAATCATAGTAATCATCACAATGTATTTTCATATTATTATTTACACTGCTGGCCACTGTAAATGCAACACCCTGAAGGAAACATGCAAATAACATGAAATTTACAACATGCATTAGCGGAGGTGAGATATGCAAATGATTAGAATTTCAGCGCAGACGCACATCACGCGCGCCTGTGGCGCCACTTCAAAGCGCTATTTAAGGCTTGGAGATTTCGACGATTTCAAGTTCGGCAATTGTGTTTTTCTTGTGGTTTTTTCAAAAAAAAAAAACGATCAATTATGCCTCGTCGAAAGCAGCGATCGTCTTTTGATCAAGTATCCGAGTTCGACAGAGGAAGGATAGTGGCCTACCGAGATTGTGGATTATCTTTCAGGGAAATCGGTAGTCGTGTTGGACGAAACCAAACAACTGTAATGCGGATCTGTGATCGTTGGATGCAGGAGGGTACGACGGACCGGCGTGTTCGATCGCATCCACCTCAGCGCACCACTTCACGGGATTACAGGCAAATTGTGCGCATGGCAGTGACGGATCGCTCAGTCACATCACGAACCATAGCACAGCACATGCAGTCTGTAACGCATCATCCAGTGTCTGCGCGTACCATTCGACGCCGTTTACAGCAGAGTGGTCTGTCCGCAAGACGTCCATTGCTTTGTCTACCCTTGACGCAGAACCACTGACGTCTCCGCCGCCAATGGTGCGATGACAGAAGGATGTGGACGGCAGAATGGAATGAAATTGTCTTTACTGGCCAGTCACGCTTCTGTCTGCAACACCACGATGGTCGCATTCGAGTCTGGAGACACCGTGAAGAGAGGATGCTGAACAGCTGCGTTATGCACCGCCACTCTGGTCCTGCATCGGGTATTATGGTATGGGGCGGTATTGGATATCACTCTCGCGCACCTCTAGTACGCATTGCCGGTACTTTAAACAGCCAGCGCTACATCTCCGAGGTGTTGGAGCCAGTTGTCCTCCCTTACCTGCAGGGCTTGCCCACAGCCATATTTCAACAGGATAATGCGCGACCACACGTGGCACGCATTGTCCAACGGTTCTTCGTCAATCGCCAGATTGAATTGCTTCCCTGGCCGCCTCGCTCTCCGGATCTTTCGCCGATAGAAAACATGTGGTCCATGGTTGCTCTACGATTGACCCAGATTCCATCCCCAGCTGCCACAGTAGATCAACTTTGGCAACGTGTGGAAGCTGCTTGGTCTGCTGTACCCCAAGAACTCATCCAAAGTCTCTTTGAATCAATGCCGAGGCGTGTGGCAGCGGTGATCTCCAACAATGGCGGCTACTCTGGCTACTGATTTTGGCAGGAACCACACTTCACAGAAGTCTATAAATTTAATCATTTGATACTTGGTCAACATGTTATCTACAAATTAAATTTTGTTGTGATATCTCTTGTCTTTCTTGGTGTTGCAATTTGGGTGGCCAGCAGTGTAAATATGAAATTTTAGTTACGTGTGATTTGGCAAAAAAGAAGTGTAGATGGGAAGGAAGACATCTTTGCTGTTGTTATTATGCAAAGTAAATATGTACCCAAAATCTACAGTTCATTGGTTTTTGAAATAAGTTTCTCAAAATTTGTTTATTTCATTTTTATGTGCTTTTGTTAACATTTTCTTAAATTTAAAAAAAAAATGCTATTGAGAATAAATTTTCATTGGGATGATTTTTTTATTAAAGATAATTAAATATATTTATAAGGTTTATACATGCACGTAGATTAATAAACGCTAATTATTTACTGTACAATTTTTGTCAGTAAAAACATTGATTATTTATTAAATCAATAGAACCATTAACTAATTATTTCTATGAATATTATTTTATCCACAAATTTACTTTTTCTATCAAAAAAAAACAACTAACTCTTATTCAGGTTTCAAAGGGTATGAAGAGAGGAAACCAAATTAAACAATTTACTTGGGAATTAAAAAATATGAATAAATAAAGGCTTGAATATACGCTTAAAATCCTTTTTAAGTTCTTTCTCTTTTATAGATATAGAGAATAGTAAATAAATATGGTACCCCTTTTTTATAATCTTATTCACGTAGAAATTATGAATGACCCAGTACAAATTTCTTGCAACAATTGCGCAGATAATGTACCATCTAGGTCTCTCATTTATTTATTCGTTTGTACGCGGCTCAAAATTAATATGCATTTATGAACGATGCTATTTTTTTCATTAGAATTTATGGGTAGAGCATTTTCCAAAAAGCGGAGAAAATAATTGCTCCATTTCTGATGCTTGGGAAAAATTGAGATTGAGGGAAGATAACGGAACAAAGCAATTCTTTCCCCTCACATCGTTGTTCCGCCAATCATAGGCGATCTCTCGCCAAAAACAGGAAACGGGCACAAGATAGGAGGGAGATTTAAGAAGCGAGCTTTTGGGGCCCGAAGTCTAAGCCAAACATTATTGGGATCCGAAGCCACAATGAGGCCTGTGTTAGTGCTCGTTTCTCTCCTTGTTGGACCTGTTTTGAGTAGTGTGGATGAACATTTGGAAACTGTGCTAGCCGTTACCCAGTGCCGCGCCTCCTGCCTTGATCAGGTAAGAACAACATCTTCATTTATCACAAAATGTATTGGTGGCCTATATAGGAACTTAATGCTCATTTTTCACGAGAGCTAAAGTTCAAAAAGTATCAAGCGTAACAATTTGATATGTTAGTGTTCTTGTGAACTCGTAAAAAAACTTAAATCAAGAATCGTTTAGGCACACAAAGCTTTTGTATACACATATGATTCGTGATAATTTAAAATAATTTCCGGTAATTTTTATCTAGAAAGCCTACAGCAAAACTGTGAGGTCACATTACTTCATGTCAAACGCAAAGTTTCCCGTTATACTTTCAAACATTTATATATATATATATATATATATATATATATTTATATATGTATGTATGTATGTATAAATATATAAGTACTTTTTTCGATCTGAATCACCATTTCTTACGTCTTACTTTTTGCCTTAAAACAGTTTTAGCTCCGAAATTGGATGCTTTTTATACATAACCTCTGAACTTTATACATATTTCAAGACATGGGTATGCTTCGTACAAACTTTTGGTCCACTTAACATCAGTCTCTTTCAAAATTCTTAGAAACACTAAATTACTCATTTGTTTTCGTAAGAATTTCTAAAAACTATGTTACAGGGTGGCTAATAAATACTGTAACACTCCAAAAAATAAGAGTTAATTTTAATCGTTTGGAAAAACAATTTATCTATCTATTTGTGTGATTGGCAACTTTTTGTAAACGCAGACGATTTTTGTTTAAAGTAAAACATGTAGAATATTTTTAAAGATGGAAGCCAAAAAAAGGTTAATGGTTAATGGTTAAACAGATTTTTGATAGCGGATTTTCTGCACGTAAATTATTTAAGCAATTAAAATGCCTTGGTTTTAATAGGACGTTTATATATAGGACTATAAATCGATTATTGGATACCAATAGCTGTAAAGATCGACCAAGGTCCGGTCGTCCACGCACTGTTCGTACAAAAGAACGTATCAAAAGAATTCGTGAAAAGATACGAAGAAATCCACAACGTTCTGCAAATAAAATGGCTGCAGAAGAGAACATCAGTCGCAGAACTATGCAACTTATCATAAATGAAGACCTGGGTTTTCGCCCTTATCGCAAAAGAAAAGTTCAAGGTTTGACTACTGCACAAATAGTAAAAAGGTTACAAAGATGTAAGAAATTGCTGAACCGGCACGGTAGCAAAAGTGTTGAAAAAATAATTTTCTCTGATGAGAAGCTGTTTTGTACAGAACAAAGTTATAATGCTAAAAATGATGTTGTATATTCAGCAATCTTCGAGGATATACCTGAAAATCTTCGAACTGTTAAACGCTTTCAGAACAAGAATTCTGTTATGGTTTGGGCTGCAGTGTCACACAATGGAAAACTGCCTCTGAAATTCATCGATAAAGGGGTAAAAATCAATGCTGAATATTACAAACAGCAATTATTGGCTACACGTTTATTACCACATGCTAACAGATTGTATCCCAAAAATAATTGGATATTTCAGCAAGATTCTGCACCGTCCCACCGATCCAAAACAACACAGGAATGGCTCCATGCCATTTGCCCGAAGTTTATCAAGCAAGAAGATTGGCCACCTTCTTCACCAGATCTAAATCCTTTAGACTATTGCATTTGGGGGATTTTAGAGTCTAAAGTAAATGCTAAGCAGCACAGAAGTTTGGACTCCCTCAAAGCTTCCATACGGAGTGAATGGGACAAATTACCTCATAAAATGATTCGTGCCGCAATAGGACAGTGGCGTAAGAGATTATCTTTAGTAATCGATAAAGATGGCGGTCGATTCGAGTAAAATTATTTCATGGTAAACTTTCATGTATAATGTTCATAATATTGTTGTATTTTCCATTTTCTATTTCATCTGTGTGTAATTAAAGGATTTGATATTTGTCACAGTATTTATTAGCCACCCTGTAGATTTATTATGGAAGAAACTTACGAAGGCTTAACTGCGGCGAAGTCAAAGTTATTAAATCCACTGCCCTCTTGTGGGTTTGAGATGTTAGGCTTTACAGTGTTAGATTGATGTTAAAGCTGTTTCTTTCCTCCTTCACATGATACCATTTCCCAGATGTATAACCATCAAGGTTTTATATTACATGTCGTACCTAAATTTTAACTAAACATATGTTTAAAATGTAAGGTTATCGAAAGCTTTTAATGTTATCAATTTGGTGTGATTAGGGATAATATATAATTCTTTTCAATTTAGATTTAATCCAAAACTTCGGGAATTTTTAAAAAAAGTATTTGAGATCTTAAAGGATAAAAAGATAAATAATGCTTATAGTTTAATTTCTGCTTTATTGTAAATTGATTTCCTTTTTCACTTCTGTTATGAGTGTTGAGGTGTAGACACCTTTATGAAAATGAGAAAAAGTAAAGTGTTTGTGACTATTTACAAATTAGACTTATTATTACACTTACTTTAAGTTAACACAATGAAAATTTTATTTCTATGATTCCTAAAACAAATAAAAATATTTCATCAAGCTCAGACTGCGTAACCCTAGCTTTCGTCACAAAGTAGACAAAAAAATAATTATTTGTGTATGAATAGAAAGATATCATATTTATATGTTCCTTATTATTAATTTTTTTTACTAAACACATTCATTAAATTTTTTAATTTTTCTTACCATTTAACACAAAAAGTTTTATTAATATATTATCTTTATCTCTTATTATGTCTAGGAGGCTAAAAAATATAAACATTACAATATCTACTATACATATACAACTATTTATCTTCAGCTGCTTTTATTTTTATTTTTATTTTATTTTATTTTTTTAATAGACAGTTCATATCATCGTTAGGTTGTTATCTTCAATAATAATCTGAGGGTGAGAAACAAATTTTAAAAAAAGGGTCTTTAATATTCGTCTTTTCATTCAGTTTAATTTTTAACACCCCTTTCTAGAGAAGATATCTCATAAGAATGTTTCATATGGAAAAAATTTTTTGCTTTTGAAAAAAAGGTAGGAATCAACTATCACAGCTACAAATTAACATGTTAATAGCCTATCAAAGTAAATCAGTTCCAAAACGTAGATTGTATTTTAATCAAAATCACAAAAGCGGACACACAAAATACATAATTTGTAATTAAAGTTTGAATCAAGATTTAATGAGTACAAAAGCTACCTTTTTGAGGTTTTTTAGAGTATATATTTTCTAATCATAAAACATTTTTTTTATCATTTAGTAAATATATAAAAAGATAAATTATTACATGTGGCAAAGAAGTAGGAAATTTATGTAACTACTATTAAATCGTTAGTTAGTAATTAAGTTTTTAATCGTAATAAGTTACCGAGAACTGCCAGTTTGTTTAGCTGCTTTTATAAAACAGTTTGTTACAGCTGATCATGAATTTTCCACTAAAGAAGAAAAATAAATGTTTAAGAAAGACCGATGAAATATAGAGCTAATTAAATCAGTCATGTAAGTGGTGCCCACACGATGCAAAACATGGATACTTCTAATGCACGTTGAAGATTTAACCAAAAAAAAAAAAAAAAATGAATGATTAGTTTGTTTTTTTCTCGATGATGATCATAATTTAGGCAAATATTTTAATGCGTACTTTTTTCCAATAGCCGTAATATCACAAGATTGCACCCAGGATAGATAAACCTCTACGGATAAACATCAGAATAAGGAAAAGGATAATAGGACGAGCAAACATTGAGAATATTTAAACCTTTGAGGCGGAGATTGATTTTCATCTAGATCTTTAAAAAAGAAGCCAAACACTAAGTTATCTAAATAAGTTCTTATGGATGCAAGAGGAATGAGAAGGAAAATTTTCATTATACCTTTAAATAAAAAAAATAAAATAAAAACTACCTGACCGTTAATAACTACTAAGAGGAATATAATATTTTCAATTCTACTTATTTCTTCTACTCAGTAAATTTCCAGGTGCTGCTGTGTATTTGCTGTATAAGGTATATTTGCTGCGAAATTTAATTATATTTGAAATCCATAACAACAGTTATGGATTTCAAATATAATTATAAATATAATTAACTTTCTTATTATTATTTTCATTACTTATGCAAAATATTTATAGACTAAAGTTAAAAATTCTTTAGTCTATAAATATTTTGCATAAATAATGAAAATAATAATAAGAAAGAAAATATGCGATAAAAATGTAAATAAGTTGCATGTAAATTTTCCCCCATACATCAGTTTCTGAGAGCATACGGAAACATAATAAGCTGTGTTAAAGAAATAGGTACTTATTCCAATTAATTAACTGAAAATTTCAAGTAGTGCCCCTGAGCATTAATTAAACACCCATTGTTCATAAACTTAATTACAACTCTGGAATAAATTAAAGTTTCACTTTACGGCATTTTTGAAAAAGCAGGAGTGGTTTTTGAACTTTTGAACTTTTTTTAATTTGTATGTGTGTGTGTGTAAGTAATATATTAAATATTATGCCCTCCATTCTAGCATTTAAATTCCCTTTCCTAAATCCAATCCCCAGCAATATTAATTTATCGCATTAAAACCCTCAGCCACAGAACTTCCCACGAATCGCATCCCATCAATATATATATATATATATATATATATATATATATATATATATATTTATTTATGATAAATACGACGATCAATATATACAATTGATGTAAAAAAACTAAAAAAATATATTTATAAAAAAATTGTAAGGGATATTTTTATAGACAAAATAATGTAGGAGAAAATATTTAAATTAAATCTAATAGGACATACTAAAGAATATAGTACAGTTTGAGGAACATAATATCTTTTATTGTATTTTAATATTTTTTTGGATAATGTCCAATCGTCTGCCGCATTAGCAAGAAAAAAAGATATTTTTTTGTCTATTTAGTTGTTATGCACGTGATGATAAATTTATTTAAAGTACCAGGAAAAGAAATCACGTGATCAGCATTTAATAAATTAAATTTAAAAATTAATATTTAAAAATTCACCATAAATCCGAAAATAGAGGTAAAGATTCGAAAAAGATCTCATTTTAAAGGAATTTTTATGATCTTTCTCGTGATATAAATTTTAGAACCCTCAATTTATTATTTTAAATGCAAACTTTAAAAAAGTTACAAAAACAGCTTAAAAATTTAATTTTAAAAAAATCTAAGAAGAATGTTTCAAAAATCTCTCTTAGTGCACCCCTAAACTATAAGAAGAATCGCCATGAAAAATTTCAGCCCTTTAGTTCCAGCGATTTGGTCTGTGAGTTGTATGTCAGTCAGTGAGCCAGTTACGGAACTGTTTATATATATATTATATATATATATATATATATATATATATATATATAGATATATATAGTATATATATTATATATATTATACAGTGGAACCCCGATTTTACGTTTTTCATGGGACCAATGGTAAAAAACGTACGAAACGGGAAAACGTAAAATCGGGGTTAAAACATAATCTAAGCATAGTACAGGCGATTTTCACGGACCAGCAGAAAATGACGTATGAAGCGGGATAACGTACGAAACGGACAACGTAAAATCGGGGTTCTACTGTATATATATATATATATATATATATATATATATATATACACACACACATATTTATAATACATACACTCACCACACAAATTGGGCTAAAAGCAGTTGTATTTTCTAATCTTTCTCATTTCAAACGTCATTAATACGGAAATTTCTAACCCAGGCCAATTGGACTCTTGAAACGGACATCCAGAAATGCTTTATTCGAATTCTGCAACTCGAGGTTAATATATGCCTTGGGAGTGTCAGTGGTAGAGGATTCTAACGGGAATATTTGTGGGGTGTATACTTAGCAAGGGAGTATCGAAGATTAAGAGTTACCCTCATGCGGGGTATAGGAAGTTCCTTAGCTCTAGGAGATCATTATCAAAATTTGACAATTTTGGCATTAACATTTTTCGATCGTGGGGTGAGGAACCGCAAAATGCTCTGTGGAAAACACATTATTGGCATAATGAATCCAGCTAACTGCGGTGAACTGGATCCGTTAGGTGCATAACCCCGAGGCTGTTGGCGCTACTTTCGAGAAACCCTCTTCTCTTCTAGAAAGAAGTTAAAATATCTATTAAAGGGAGCTTCTATTCAAAAAACAATTATGCCGCAGAAAACCTCAGAAAAACAATTAACCGGCCGCTCATTATCTCGTGAAGGATTGGTTATTGATTAAATTTCTATCAATTTAAAATCCCACTTTTTTATTATTATTATGAAGAATAATTTTACTTTTTCATTTCTCTGAGACATAATTTTCTTGAAAACTTGGTTTTGTATCATCTCTAAGAGATCTAAAGAACTTATTTTTCATTTCTGTTTTTCAGAGCTCTTTAATATTTTTATCAAGTACTTTTGTCTATCTCTTTCTTTAAAATTTAATTTTTTAGTACGTGACTCTTAAAAACTTTTTATTACTCAAAGGCCGATGTGTATTTCGGAAGAAACAAAGCTTCCCCGCCTTTATTTAAGATTCTACTCCTTGCTTAGGGGTGCGAGTATCTTCATACAAGATACATTAATAATTTAGGATTTTTTAAGTTATTGATCAAGGGCATCATTTGTAATGTCTTTTCGTTCTAATATTTAAATGACGTGTAGATATGTTTTGCCCCTCTCGACTTATAAGATCTATAAAAAACACGATAGTGAATTCCTTAATACTTTTATTTATTTTTTATTTTTCATTTTCCTTTATTTGTTAGTTAACTAATTTATTTTTCAAAGAATACAAACACTCTGCATCAGTCAAACCAATTCAATTAAATTTTAGGCTAAGAATCTAAATATCCATAAAATCTATACTTGACATAGGATCAGCAATTATTAAAATTGCGTACTATACAAATTACTTAATAAAAAATTACTGGATTCTGATCAATAAATTTACTTAATTTCTTATATTTCCCATATTTCTATTTTTTCAAAAATATGCTACTCTCGTCTAAAGACTTCATTAAGCCAGTCATCCTTCTAAAATTCAGCAAAAGGCAACAATAAATTTAAAAAATGCTAACAGCGTAAATTTTACCATGAATTTCACTTTGCATTTTTATGAAAATGATATAGTTTTGAAACGTTATCCTTTAAAAGTTTTGAGTGTTTTCTTAACATTTCTAGTACGAAACTTTTAAGAAATAAGCAAATAAAGAACAGTCTCATTAAAACTCAAGTTCTTGATAAAAATTCATTGGATATAGTAAAGTGTCTCTGACAGAGCGTCTCAAGAAAAGTAGGAAGCTTAGCACTGCACGTTTTCAAAACAATTTGTAAATATCTGTCAGAATTTATCGCTAAAAACTGGTTAAAAATAAAAGTAGCAATTTATCGAATGAACTATGTGTATTCAAATGAGAACAGGTTAATAAAAACATACATACAACCATGATTAAACAAAATATAAATCTTGTAATTTTGCAGGCAGTGTTCTCCAGTTTGGATAAAATATATTGTATATTTACTTGTGTATATATCATGTATAAGGACGATGAAACAAAGAAACAGCCATAAGTGCATTGCATATAATGCATCGCAAAAAACTTCTACTATACAAAATGCATATTTTAAACACATGCGCTACAGCCAGAGAGGTCAAACATTCCTACAAACACAAGGCACGCGTCTTTTCTCCACTACACTGACAGGGCAAAAATCCACCTCTGTCAGAATTTATCGTTAAAAACTGGTTAAAAATAAAAGTAGCAATTTATCGAATGAACTATGCCTATTCAAATGAGAACAGGTTAAAAAAAAACATACCTTAAAAAAAACATACAACCATGATTAAACAAAATATAAATCTTCTAAATTTGCATTCAGTGTTCTCCAGTTTGGATAAAATATATTGTATATTTACTTGTATATATATAACATACATAAGGACGATGAAACAAAGAAACAGCCATGAGTGCATTGCATATAATGCATTACAATAAACTTCTACTATGCAAAATGCATATTTTAAACACATGAGCTAGGGACAGAGAGGACTAACATTCCTACAAATACAAGGCACGCGTTTTTTCCCCACCACACTGACAGGGCAAAAACCCACCTCTAATCTGGGCTCGGTTTACTGCAATATATTTTTGAGACGCTTCCAAACTCCTCGTCCAATTTGTGTCACTATTACCTAAGTCTCCAGTCGAGGGACTTTTTTCAGCCTCCTTTTTTCTTTTTGCGTCGGATGGTTCGGTGCTGATAAAACTTCTTTTCTCCGGTGTCCACCCCGTTTCGCCGACACAAAATTTCCTTCCCCCTCTTTTTTCCCGTTCAAGCTTCCCTTTTGAGATATTTAGGGATTTCAAGTCGAAGAGGGTTGGTGGGTTCGACATTGCAGGAAATAGTTCTGGGAACTAGATTGCAGGCACAAGTGCACAAACACATGGTAAACTTGAATTTTTTGATTTTGCGTCGAATTCTTTGGTTTGCGTCTAATTTCTTGGGTTTTGCGTCGAACATCATTGATTTTGAGATAAAATGAGCGACATTTCTTTCATTAAATCAAAACGTGGCGGAAATTTAGTGCAGTACCAAAATTTCCTTTTCCGCATAGAAAGAAAAAGAGAAAATTTGAGTTACTGGAAGTGCTCCTCGGATTCAAAATGTAAAGCTCGTATAGTTTTACAGAAAGATATTTTTAAGAGTTCCTCCGGATTTCATACACACGAACCGGCTATTAAAGAAATAAAAAAAAAAAACTTTATCTTCAAAACTGAAAGAAAGAGCCGTCACAGAAATGGCAGTTCCAGTTCCAAGAATATATAAGTAACTATATACTTATACGTAAGCCAAAGCATATTTAGTCTATATTAGAAACTAAGGAATATTCGATTTCGTCAAAAATTGTGACTCAATGAGCATTTCAAAGACTTGCAAATCTGGAAATGACTCATTTTGATAAAAAGCCCTTTAAAAGATATTTTTTCCCCTACCTTAATATTTACTTTTCTAAAACCACCAAGGTTTCATTTTACTTTTCATTATATATTTAAATGCATTTTTATTCCAATATTTACATATTTTTAAAATATTAATACACCCCAAAAAATTCCAATTTTTGTTCGATTTTTGGTAATTTGAAAGTCCACCATCCCTTAAGACATCTAGATTTCTTCTTTATGAGTATGCATAGCAGTGGTGTAACTACATATTAAGCGCTCTGGAGCCAGTACAATCAGTGCGCCCCCTTGTTTCTCGGAAGAGTTCTGGCGAATTTGTTTCTATCTGATCCTCTTATTTCGATTTAAAAATCTTACTACTAACACTTAAATTGAAATTAAAGACATTTCAACATTAAGATATTCAATTTAATAAATATTACTATAATAATAAAACAAATTATTATTCTTTAAGTACGGAGTACCTACTATATTTACTACATATTTTATTAACTGATATGTCAAAGCACTTATACATGTTTAGTTTCCACATCAAAGAAAAAAAAAACTTAAATTGTCGTTTTCCCCTTTTTTCGTTTGCAAATCGATCAATCAATTCTCAAGATCCAAGTTGGAAAGTTATTGTTTTTCAGATTTATATAGTGGTCAATGAGTTTAGACGGGTTGTGGCATGATACTTCTAAAATGTTTTGATTAATTTCAAGCGTTGAAAAACCTTCTTTTCTGCTGTCGTCATCGTCACCGGTAAAGTGAAATATCAGGCAAGCTGTAATTATGTCAAAGAAGCTACTTGAGTCTGTGGTGTGATTAAAAGTAGTTCAGCAATTCGCGTATTAAAGTAATTTGTTTTAATTGAATATAAAAGCACATTTAAATCGAAGCAAGTGAGGTCCAAAATTAGGTGAATATGGAAAGATATGCCGATTGTAACAATTCTGATCCTTCCAGAATACTTTTATCAAGTGACGAGGCGAGATATGCAAGTGATAAACTTTAAAAAAGTGTACATAACTGTCGAAAAGGATTCAGATCTAATAGTAAATTGATTAATTATTAAATCCATTACTTTATAAAACACTTCGACTTTGAAATATCGTTCACTGTCTTCACTGAGTTCATCTACTTGTAATTAAGCAAATAATTTTTTCACAAGACTCATCTTTTTGGGGGAAAACAAGGTTTAATATTCCATACAGCTGATAACTCAAGGGTATCGTTTTTTTAACAAACTCCCAATTATTCCATAAGTTCTGGAATTGGTTAGGAGTGATGAAAGCATCTCAGCGGATTTCTCTATATCTTCATGAGTACCTTGCAGCATTTTCGAGACGGTATTAATAGGTTCGAGTATTTTACTTTGCACAATTATCAAAATAATTGTTCTGAAAATTTTTCTTTGTCAGACGAGTCTATTTCTATATCAATGTGTTGTGAAGAATTTCACTTTTCTGTTTGAATTGTTTCAGGGCGCAGAAATTTTCCTAATGTCTGTATCTGTTTGTCTGGAGAATTATTGCCTTGAGCTTGCGATTTGTTTCCACTAAAATTCAACGAGTGCATTATTTGAATCGACCCGTTTTAAAAAATGTTCATATTTTAGCAACTTTCATTAAAACTTCCTTTTCGGCTTCTTACATTTCTATTCTTCGTTTTCTAAACTGAGCCCCACATAGTTTTTTTTGCATCTCTAACCTACAATACATATATAAATATATGGTATTTATTAACAGAATTTAATTAACAGAATATATATAAATATCTCGTTTAATGTTGATAATTTTTTATTTATTACTTTTAGAAATTTTAAAAACGATTTTATTTTCTTACGTTATAAAACTAAAATATTTTGTATGTTGCAACCTCAATTAACATAATAATTTATAAACAAACCATTTACTTTTAAAATTTTACGTCGCTGAATCCACAAGCACACTTCAAAAGATTCTTGATAAAAGTATATAAGTAATTTAGTAAAATAGCCTTAAATTTTACAAAGTCAATTAAACGGAACAATAAAATTACAATCTCCAGTGCACTCAATAAGTTTTAAAATTATATAACACATTCATTCCAGAATTCAAATCCTTACACTGCACAAAATAAAGGGAATAGGAAACTCTAAATACTACGCTTGCTTTTTAAAAAAATCCCGAATATTGCCTCGATTCTGCGCCAATGTAAACTTACGCTCGTGGGATTTCCCCGTATGCATGTAACTTTTTTGCTGTAAAATCAACTTACGATACGCATAGTAAATGTCTATAGTAGTGATTTCAAACATTCTTAGCAATCATCATGCATTTTTATAGGTCTATAAAATGTTAAATTTATAATGAATATTTTCTAAATCAAAGTTATGATTTTAGTCAAGTGCATACTAATGTATTTAAAAGCTTTGTTTTATTTATCTAAAAATATTTCATTTATTTTTTGTATATTTCATAGAAAATCTGACAAATCGAATTTTTTATAGAAAAGTTTTCGCAAATTTTTATTTCACCCTTTCTAATTTTGCACCCGCATGATTCGTGCGCCTGGAGCGAACAGCCCCAGGTGAGTAGTGTAGTTTGTAAATAAACATTTGTCAACGAGAAGGAGAAAGGCATTGTTGTGTCGGCGAAACGGGGGGTGGTCCTTTTTCTCTTTTTGGGGATTTTTCCCACGAGAGGGGAAGGACATTTCAATGTCGGCGAAACGGGAGGTGAACCTTGTCTCCTCCCCTGAAAACCATCTGTTTGTTATCCCCAGCGTGGGATTCTCCGAAAAGGAGAAGTAAGATGGGAAGATAAGAGGTCGGGAGGTTAATAATGCGCCTTTCCCCAGCCATGTTCGAACCGATACCGCAAGAAGAATGCTTCTGATCTTTCATTCGATGGCAAATCATATGTTTGGATAAGGAGGCTAAAAATGTCTTCAGCTAAAACAGGAGTACCATAATGGGATATTAATAGGATCCCTTTCCCAAAAGTGGGTGCTTATTCAGATAAGTAAGTAACGCAAAGATAAGATTTTAAGTTTCTCTAGGACATCACTTTCGTCAGTGCAGTTTTCCCTTACGTGCGCATTGGCAAGGTTCCCTTTTATTTATTTATTTATTTATTTATTTATTTTTTTGTCTTCGTTGATCTGATAAAAATAATAAGTATAATGGCAGTAGTTAAAAAAAAAAAGAAGAAGCTCAGGGACTGAAAGCTGAGGCAGACCAGCATTTTGCTTGAATCTATTTTCAAACCTCTTAATATACTGTTTCCATTAATAATATTTACTCAACGTTTTCCAGAATGTGTGTGTATTGGTATAATCACGATGTAACATAATTAAATAGCAGAGAAAAACACTCATTCTAGAAGAATTGGAAAGATTTTATATATGATATATATATATATATATATATATATATATATATATATATATATATATATATTATATATATATGATATAAGTCATGATATATGACTGCACGCGCGCGTGTTTGTGCGCACATAAAACTTCTTGGAAGTGATATCCCATCAGTTTGGCAAAAGACTGAGCAAAAGTGGCATAGAGGTTATTTTTCAGACTCGAAGCAAGCCATATTTATTTGAGATATAAAATAGTAAATTAATTGCAGTTCTTATTTACAACATATCAGCACAGAAGCACAGTTTAATAATTTCTATTAGAACTCGATAAGACTTTGCGCACAGTAACAACTTAATAGATAAGACATTTGTATACCTCAACGAGCAATTATATTTACTTACAGAAAAAGTACTACAAAACATTTTAAAGGAAAAGCCCTAATGCCTTAATAGGCAAAAAATGTTATAAAGATACAGCTGTTAGAAAGATGCAGATCAAGAAGTTCTAACCCCTTTCATCCCAAGAGTTTATCACATACTGTCTCTTATTTTAAAACTATTATATAAATATCATGGACTATTATAATATGCATGAATTGATTTGCATTTATCAATCTTTCAAACAATTAAAAACTCTAAAGCAAAACTTTTAAACACAAAAGAAGTTATAAGAAAACTAAAATTTTCCTCATTAGGAAAAGTATTTTGTTATATAAAATTGTTATTCATAGTATAGTGATTGAACCGCATATAAACTACGTTCAGAGCCCACCATATGCAAAAAATTTTGTTAAATGGAAGTGCGTTATATGGAGACTCTACTATGTTTTCATTGTATATAAGAGTAAATGTTAACATATATCTGATACTAAAAAACGTGTATGTGTTTAATTCCGACTGGAAGTTTGAGATATTTGCTAGTCCTGAAATATTAAATTTTCTTCAGCACGATAAGGGGCTATGTTTTAACTACAGTCAAGGTATTAGTCAATGATAAGATTATATATTTCTTGAAACCATCCTCGAGAGTCGTTTGCAGAATTATACTTTATATCTATATATTTAAGTTGCTAAGCCGACTTTTTGGGCAGTCCGTGAGAGAAAACTACTGCATCAATTTACTTCATTTTGGTCTTAAACGAAAGATTGTAATCTGTAGATTTGTCAAATTTGGTTTTTGTAACCGCAATTTCTATTAATAAGCGATAATTTACAGTTAAAAATTCATTTCTGCGCATGCTCAGTGACATGTTTAAATCTGTCTTTAGAAACTCACTGTTTCTGCGCATGCTCAGTGACAAGATTTAATGACATACACTTTCATTCCGAGGAGTCTCTCTAGATCTGTCTCTGCCATTTTTATTTTTATGATAATTATGTTTGTGAAATATAAGATTAAACCTGTTGGAAATTGCTTTTTTCACGCTGTTTAGTTAGCGATAATTTACAATTAAAAAAAATTGCTTTCTGCGCATGTTCGGAGACATTTTTAAGTCTGGCATTAGATACTCACTAAGCACGAGGCCGCTTAAACATATTAATTCGTTTCTGCGCATTATTATGATTTTCAACATTTGGCAATGATGTGTTGAGTATAATTTGTGCATTAGTACATTTATTTACTATCTAGCCGTCATGTTTTGACGGGTACCAACTAGTAATGATTTAATTTTCAAAAATATACAATATTCTAGCTTATGGGCAAACATCATTTTATGAAAATGTTTACTACATTGAAAGTGCCTTAAGTGAAGTTAATTTTTTTTAGGTTAAATCATAACTTCTGTCCTATTATGTATTAATAAATAAATAAACAAACAAACAAACACACACACACACACACACACCACACATATATATATATATATATATATATATATATATATATATATATATATATATAAAGACAAAATTGAAAGTGAAAAACCAGTATATGCTCAAAACTACTGCAGCCAGGAACTAAAAACATGAAAAGATAAGTGAAAAATAGGTTTTTGACAGTATCTCTTCATCAGCGGTGCCGATACTGTCTATTTATATATATATATATATATATATATATATATATATATATATATATATATACACATAATATTCAGAAAATATTCACATTTCTGATGGATTCCTTTCGTTTCTAAAGTGAAATAGCTTTAGCTGAATGTATATTACCACAAGAAATAAATTTTTAAATAAGATTTCGAGTCTAGTGAAAGATATGTTATATTAAAAAGTTGTTTTCTTATACATTCACAATGGTTTGCCCTACACTTCTGCTTTATACTAATAAGCATTTTACAATGACTCTGAAATTTTTCATTTCTTCCCTTCTAGTTCAGCCACGTCATACGGACGGAAGACAACTGCCGGGAAGATTCGAATTGTCTCATGGTAAGAAATGATTTGTGTGCTTTTATGTGAGCCATAGAAAAAAGGTTTAATTACAGCGTGAAAAGGCAGGATGTCTCTGAAATGACATTGTTTATTACTTGTAATAGCCTTTTACATCTCGTCATTTGCTATGACGAAGAATTCAAATGCTTTAATAAGTAAAATATTTCTCTACATTCTGTAATTTTCTTATATTCCGTCACAAAAATACACAAATGCAAAATATTTCCCACAAAATATTTTTTCATACTAGATATCGAGATTTAATAGTAAAAAAAAACCAATAAAAATCAACACATCAATCAATAAAATATAAAAATTTAGATATAGCATGTATGTCTTTGGTGAAGATTTTTTTTAAATTTGAGTTTTGCTTCTCAGTTTGCATTTTATAATATCCGTCTACAAATGACATAAGCTAAAAACTTGCAGTAATGCATAAAAAATTTACTGTTAAATTTACTGTTTGTAAAATATTATTATACATTATTTAACATTTGTATATATTCTACGAATTTTCAGTGAATATCCAGGTTTACCTTTAAAAAAAAAAAATTCGGTAATAAGTATATAGATAAACTAGCTGAAAACCCGCACTTCGCTACGGAGTACATTCAAATTAAATACAATGGTCAATGTATGTAATTAATACCAAATATATATATATATATATATATATATATATATATATATATATATATATATATATAATAATAAATACGATGATCAATGTATACAATTCATGTAAAAAAAATTATATATATTTATAAAAAAATCACAAGGAAAATTTTTAAAGACAAAATAATGTAGAAGAAAATATTCAAATTATATCTAATATGACATAGTAAAGAATATAGTACAGTTTGAGGAACATATCTTTTACTGTATTTTAATATTTTTTTTTTTTTTTATGTCCAATCGTGTTGCTGCATTAGCAAGAAAAAAAATTATTTTTTTTTTGTCTATTTCGTTGTTATCACGTGACGATAAAATTATTTAAAGTACCAGAAAAGGATATCACGTGATCAGCATTTAATAAATTTAATTCTAAAAATTAATTTTTAAAATTCACCAAAAATCAGAAAATGGAGGTAAAGATTCAAAAAAGATTTCATTTTAAAGGAATTTTTATGATCTTTCTCGTGATATAAATTTTATAACCCTCAAATTATTATTTTAAATGCAAACTTAAAAAAAGTTACTAAAACAGCTTAAAAATTTAATTTTAAAAAATCTAAGAATAACTTTTCAAAAATCTTTTTTAGTGCACCCCTACACCATAAGAAGAATCGCCATGCAAAATTTCAGCTCTTTAGGTCCAGCGGTTTGGTCTGTGCGTTGTTTGTCAGTCAGTCAGACAGTCAGTTACGGAACTGTTTTATATATACAGATAAAGAAAAGATTCATTTCGAAAAGAAATCTAGAAACAATTATCACTCGCAATTCTTTTATGACTGTCACAAATTAAAATTACTGTCTTTCGGCTTCTATGTACGATAAATCGATACACAAAAATATCATAAAGGTAAAGAATTGGGATTTTTTCAAGAATGAAAAGAATTGAAATTTTGAACAAAAATGTCATTTCAAAGGCGCACGTATATCTTAAAAAATTCCTTTGTAAAGCTGATCATTGGCAGTATACGGTAATACTTGGGAATGTAGATCCTGGTCTCATTAGTGACATTAGTTTTTTAAGAAAAAAAATTAGAAGCATTACGTTTTTTTATACCTTCTTATAAACTTAATAAATAATTAAAGCTAAAGTAATTCCCGGTTGATCTTACCTGTCAAATTATTCATTATTAATTACAATAAATTTTCATTAAAACTCTTGAAAATCAGGAAAGCCTATGGGTTTAGCAGTTTTAAAACTAAGTACGACGTCATGAAAATGTACAGCTTATTTAAAAGCCACGCAACAGGGGGAAATAATACCCCAATATGGGAAATTTTGTACAAGATATATCGAAAATATCAACAGCATTTTTAAACAAAATTTCAACTTCATTCAGCTAAAATCCTTGCAATATTCTGCTTTATTCTTCCAATTCTCTAATAAAAATAGTTAAGAAATTTCATTTACTCAGTCCAAACAAGACCTTCATTAAACAGGGAAAAGCTTTTCCGAGGAATCATGTATAAGTTTGGTTCTTTTATTTAATGCTTTAAATCAGGGGTTCCCAACCTTTTTCCTACATCGACCCCTTAAAGAATGATTTTCTTCATCGACAACATCTCATTTTTCTCTATAATATACAGCATACAGCATAAATATAATACTAATAATTGCACATAAAACACTTAAAGATAACAACTTGACTAAGAATATGAACAAAAAAATTAGAAAAGGCGGTTCATTAGGTTCATGTTTTATTATTTTTGTACAATTTTCATTTTTAATTTCACAATTATAAACAAGATTTCAGAAACACAGATTTTAATTGCACAACATCGCCAAGAGAAAAACAAAACTGCCTCTGATTGGTTGCATCGGTTGGTCCCATGTGCTGTTTAACCCTTTCAGGGGCAAAAACCTCCCGTGTTTGCGCGGTGCAGATTTTTTCCCGATTTTTTTTTAACCTTTAGAATATTGAAAAATTTTCCAATTAAAGGTTGCGAAATGTTTTTACTTTTTTTACCTGATAAAAGAGGGCGGTACTAAGCAGTTTTCTGCTCATTTAACTGGAATACATTGAATGCAAGTGGGAAAAAAGTCTAGTTTTAGGCGTTTGCACTGTGCAAACGGCGCCCCTTAAAGGGTTAAGGTCCAGTGGATTTGCCAAGTTCTGCCTAGTGCTGGTACACAAATAGGGTAGGTGGGGGCAAAGGTTCGCACGTACATTTGAAAATGACCGGGAAGAGTTTTGGGGGGAATCGAGTAGACAGAGCATTCGTATACTTCCAGTCAGTTTCCTTGTGAAAGCTGTTGGAGTTACGATCTCCTCTTGCAGAGAAAATGAGATAAGCTTATTTTCGTCCTTTTTAATGTAATTTTTTGCAACTTTTGAGTAATTTTGAGCATCACTCAAACTCACGAACTATTTTATGCTTATTTTCGCATGTTAGGGTGGTAAATAACCTTTCAAATCCTACCTTAAGTTTTGGATTAACTCAAATACAGGTTTGCAGTGCAAACCTTAACCCCACCGATTGGGGGGTAAAGGTATGGTAAAGCCCCCACCGATTGGGGGCTTTACCGTACATCCGGTTCGCAAACAGGTGCTTTGGTAAAATTAAAAATTCGGCGCCTAAACCTTTCGGGAAAAAAATCATTATTTTATAGAAGGTAGAGGAGATACCCAACTACAATACAAGTGACTTTTAGGGGCGATAGGATCTAATAGAGGCCCGTAAAAAAACAAAAACTCAAAACTGCAAAACCTTTGCCCCCACCTACCCTAAAAGTCGACGGCGGCATTCGAGTCATATACAAAAGCGTCATGACATTCGACTTTAGATGCGTGGATCACTCCGCCCTACGCAAATCTGTATTTATACATATTAAAACGGATATTATTATCTAATAATTACATTCTTAAAATATTAAATTAAATTTTAAAACAGAAAAATTTATCATAGACCCCCAATAGACACCTGGAATAGACTCTTTTTAAGCTTCCATCTGGACCCCGTTGGGAATCCCTGCTTTAAATCATAAAATGCTTAACATTTGGAAGCCCATAATAACCTTAACATTTAGAAACTCCTCTCAGCTCTCCAGGGAGAGCGAAAAAATTCCCCGCATGAATTTTCAGCAAACTCAAACCTTTGGGTAAGCTCATGACACAAGAGTTATAGTCTACAAGGAATGATCTGACAGTCGTTGTTATATTCCCCTTCTTCCCCCAACTCCCCGGTATGATGAATAATAATCAGAGCCTGACTAAGGCAGGGGCATACGGGGCAGTTGCCCTGGCCCCCACATCAGAGGGGGGCCCCCAAATCGAATAGAAAGTTTAGTATTAAGTATTTAAGTCTTCATTATCTGAAGTTAGTGAAGCAGCGGGGGGGCCCCCAGAGAAGTTTTTTGCACCGGGGCCGTCCCAATAGGCTAAGTCGGGCCCCTGATTAAATTTATCACTCCCGAGTTTTCATTCATAAGTCAGCTCACTTCCCTCAATACTCTCCTACCTGACCCTAAATTCGTTTAAGGAGTACTAAAAAGTGATATCTGGTTTTTCCAGGTAGTAAGAAATAATCTTAGGTTTAATGCTTATTGAAACTTTAAACTAATTACTTGCTAGATGCTACGCACCCATTACGCAATATTTTGTAACGCTATGAAACGTGCGTCAGACTCCAGTGTAGGAGAAAATGAAGTAATTATAGAAATTACCTTCGAATTTTAGAAGTTTTTTCAAGGGATACAAACGACTTTTCATAGAACTTTCAGCTAAATACTTCTTTTAAGCGGATATTTTTTCAGCTTTTCATATTTTAGGGAATTCTTAAAATACACGTTGTTAACACATATAATACATATAGTGCTGTATTAGTTATGTATCTACATAGTAGATATCATCTTGTGTGTTAATCTTCAGTTTTTAGATTGTTTAATGTCAAATTAATATTTTTCTGTACTATATCCAAGCCTATAAAATAATCTATAATAGTCTTATTCTCTTCGTTAGGAATGAAAATATAACAAAATTAACTTTAGATATCGACTCGATATTTTCTATATAAAGCATAGCTGAAAATTATTTCAAGGAAATCGTAATAATAAAGAAATAATATTGCTTAACTGTCAGCAAATCACTTCAAACTTTTAGTTTGAAACGACCAACAAATAACCACATCTCCACAGTTTTATCCATCAAAACCATCAGCAAGATGCTAAAACTTTGTTGCAAAAGAAAAAAAAATCTTATATTTTGAAAATACCATTATTAGTTATAGATCTAATTGATAAATTTGGTTGAAATTCAACATCATAGTCCATTTATAGATATGATTGAAACTAAGTGTATTGGAATTTGAAGGATGTATAATAGACTGCTTTGAAGTGCCTTTTTTAAACAATTTTTTTATTAAATTGTTTTATTTTATATAATTAAAACTGCAATGCTTTTGAGAATTGAAATGCTTATTCGAATTATTAGAAATACCTGAAATAGGGAAATGCATCCATACTGATATTCCAGTCTATGAAAAGCCAAATGGATAACACGTTTGAATTCCTTGAACAAACAACAAAATAAATCAAAATTAAAATTTAGTTGATTTTTATTAGTTATTTGGGATCCATACCCCATTCCCCAGTAAGTGTCTTTCTTCCAAACAAATTCAGAGTTTTAATTCTATTTCCATTAGTCATCCATAGTCCCAGTCCAATAAAAATTGAACGTCAAATTCCCCTTTTGACTCTTTGGTGCCAGTTCCCCTAGTTATTATTAACATCTGTATACACTCGTGATGGAACATACCATGAGATCTGACATGTAAACACGTGATAAGGATTCTACTTCAAATGAAGTACAACGTCAGATTCTACTTCAAATGTAGTTTTTGTACTTACCAAGGACTCGGCTGACCACGATGATCAGGGACATACCATTACTTGCCACTCTGAAGTTTATTAATGATTTTGTCCGATACCACCCAGAGGGCAGGATGTCCCAACCTATTCTCTTGATTGACAGCCCTCATTAACAGAAGGGTCAGTTTAAAACGGCTGTATGGCTTTTTTTATGGGGGGTGGGCAAGTGATACTAACGACGCATCATGTTTCCCTTAAGGAGGTCGTTAAAATCGGACCAGAGGGTCCATTTTCGTAAAGGAGGTTTGGTTTCACTGGAACAATTTTTTACGGAGGGGAGAGTTTTCTTTTCTGCTTCTCTGCCCCACGCTGCGACAAAAGGATAGCATCCACTGGAATGAAGTAACAACCATAAATTTTCTTCAGTCTTTAGGAGTCCAAACCGCAATGTCGCATCCGCTCTTGACCTTCATGTTTCAGTTGGTAGCATACGGCGTCCCGTTTAAACAAACTCAAGAGAACTGTTATTTATGAAGATTTAATTTGGTTGGTCATTTTAAATACCACGAATAGTTCATCTAACGGCATGAAGCATTTAGAAATTAAAAAATATATATATTAGGTATTTGGAATATAGTAAAGTATCACTTAAGTATTCAAGCAATTTTTTTCCAAAATGTTTTATTAGAACGTCTAAAGCTCTCTTAAAAATAAATAAATAAATAAATAATAATAATAATAATAATAATAATAATAAACTATTTATCTAAACTAGTTGGTACCCGTCAAAACATGACGGCTAGATAGTAAATAAATGCACTAATTCACAAATTATACTCAACACATCATTGCCGAATGTTGAAAATCATAACAATGCGCAGAAACGAATTAATGTGTTTAAGTGGCCTCTTGTGCTTAGTGAGTATCTAAAGCCAGATTTAAAAATGTCACGTAGAATGCGCAGAAAGCAATTCTTTTTTAAAATTGTACATTATCACTAATTAAACAGCGCGAAATCTTATAATTCACAAACATAATTATCATAAATATAAAAATGGCAGAGAGAGATCTAAAGACACTCCTCGGAATAAACGTGTTTATCATTAAATCATGTCACTGAGCATGCGCAGAAACAGTGAGTTTATAAAGCTAGATTCAAACATGCCATTGAGCATGCGCAGAAATCCATTTTCAATTGTAAATTATCCCTAATTAATAGAAATTGCGGTTACAAACACCAAATTTGACAAATCTACAGATTATAATCTTTTGTTTACGACCAAAATTTAGTAAATTGATGCAACAGTTTTCTCTCACGGACTGCCCAAAAAGTCGGCTTAGCAACTTAAATATATAGATAGCTCTTTCAAAAGTAAATCTGTACATATACTATTAGATTGTCCTAGCATTAGAAGAAAAGACCACTTTAACGTGATTAACGGGGATATTAACGTGAAGTTCAACATATACCCTATTTCAGACTATCCCCTCATATTCGTGTCCTCATGTAAAAGGCCCAAAGGAATTTACATTGGTTTGAGGGTTCAATATTCTACCAAAATCAGAAATTACTTTTTCTGGTTTAGGAAAATTACTACGAAAAATTTTTTAGGGGACAACAAACCCAGGAATCTATGCTTACTCATTAATAAAACATTTATTTTCATGGAACGCTTTTTTAGCCCAGCATGGAGTGCAGGAGTGTTATCGACTCAATTTATAATGGAGGGGTAGTTGTTGTCAATAAGCTAGGCAGTATTTAGAGATCTAAAATTTCTAAATTATTAAGGCAAGGAATAATAAATTTAGCGGAGAAAGACAGAAAGGTGTACCCCGTGACAAAAACGTGAATTTATTATTTTTTTAAATCAAAATCCATTGAAAAGTATAATTTGTATTGATAGTTTGTGTATACTTATATACAATGAAGTATAAAAATTGGTAAAAAAAAAAAGCCGTTGTAAAGTTGCTTTTTACTCTGAGACATTTTCAATTTTTGAATGACAAATTAATTTTGCTTTAACATTCAATCTTTTTTTTATTTAGTGCTGGGAAACATGCCAGATGTTGATTGAAAATTTCAAAATATGGGGTCCTATGTGTGCTGTGTCAGATGTTTGTGTAAGTATTAAAATTTGCAACAAATATTCTTGAATAGTCTTGTCGGTCTCTTCTACCGTTTACCTAATTTTCTGTCTTCAATTTAAATTCATTTTTTATTTCTGTGAATGATTATCTATAAAAGACTAGATGAACTCTAGTCATTTTAAAGTTATTAATATTTATTCCCGGCCAGGAATGAAGTAAACTTAAGATCTCCAAAATACATGAGAAACATTCTAACCATCGAACCACTAGGTTTCATTGTGCTTTAAACTCGCTTTTACCTTTTCAAAGGCACAAATTGTGACTTAACTTCCGAAATGTCTAAGAGAAGTGAGGAACAAATGATTTAAGGAATTTCACATGAATCAAATTTTTAGATCTCAAAATGAATAGAGGGGGAACTTGAAAGTAAAGCCATAATGTATCTGCAAAAATTAGAGTTGGTAGATCTCTAGTTTTCAGAGAATAGATATCAAAAGCCTTTAGTTTTGCAGAAAAGGGATAAAAGCGCGTCTTCTAGCCAAGATAAGATACACCGCTGTTGAATTAAAGGATTTTAAAATACCCGAGATTGATAGAGTAATTCATAAGGGGGATTTATATACATCATTCTGATGTATCATTACATATACATGAGAGAGATTGTGCAAGACAGAAGAAGGAAAAACAAATTGAATTTTAGGCTATCCTAATACTTCTTTTAATGCTACATTATATAAACCTCCAGCATATGAGCGTTAGCTTTAGAATATCAAAGGTAGCGAGAAAACTAACTTTCTTTTTAATTTTTTTCTTTTTTAGCTTCCAGGATGCCAAAAGGCTTGCAGTTTTATCGAAACTCGAAAAAACAAAAGTGAGTAAACATATTTAATTATTTGATTTGTCTGTATTAAATTATTTCATTTTCGTGGCTTTACGGTGATGCAAAAATGTTCTGGTTGCAAAAGTCATCCAGCATAATTATAGTCTTGATAGTGCGTAATTCCTGATTTCATTTAAAATAATAATCTAATATATGTAATTACAAGTTTTTTTCCTATTTAAGTTATTAAATGGGGGAATAAGTATGTGTGTATCGTAAAGTATGGTAATATACCAAGTACGGTAGTATTACATGTAAGTATAATGCATGTATGGTAGAATTTAGCACACTATAGAGGTCTTCACTCCAACAAAAACAACAAAAAAAAAGGTTTTTAAAGGCTATTAAGAAAAGTATCAGATGTTCTCGGGATCTCCAAAACTTCAAATCGTTCTTTTTGTGGATGCCAGGCGATGGCCGAATGACTAGGACAATGGCACTCGGTCCAGATCCTGAGGGTTCGAGTCCTATTGTTGGTAGGGATGCTTGTAGTCGTTCGGAATCGGCTTTAAAGTGTATGTCCTGGTCAAATTAGCTCTCGTGTAGAGTGGAGTTGACCACAGTGCCCTAAACCAGAGCTCCGCAACCTTTTATCTTCCTCGGCACAACAACGTTTTTTTCGATAATTCCGCGGCACACAAGAAAAAGCTTGCAAATATATTAATTACAATAAATACGTATATGTTTTTATTAGATAAAAAACACAACAAAATAGCTCTATGTATCAAGATAATTATAATCATTTAAGTTTTATATAAATCATTTTAAACTGTACACCAACACAAGAACAAACATTTAAAATTATAGTTTACAAGTAAAAAAATTTTCTCTTTAAATTTTTTTGGTCTTTACTTAAGCCTAATAAATCAAAGTTAATTTAAGTATAACTAATTTATTAATGAGATATTTGAGATTGTTTTGATAAATGTGCGTTTTATATTTGGCTCTATATTAGAAAGAGTTACAGTTCATGATCAAGGCCCTTTAAATATGATCGTTTGTCATTTTCAATTAGAACCAGTGTCGTAAAACTTTGTTCACATAAGTATATCGTAGAAAAAGGGAGCAAAATTGCAATGGCCTTTGTCAGAAATTTGTGGATATTCTTTCTTAACTGATATCCAGAAATATGACGCTCGAGCAATGTATGGCTAACAACATGTTTTTGCTTTGTGTATAATTTCGACCCAGAAAAATTACATATTAATAAAAAGTTAGAGGAATATTTTACTTAGAAAAGTTTCTATTTAATGCAGTGGTTAATTTTTTTTATTATCATAATCGATAAAATCACCGCGGCACAGTGAAGATCACCTCGCGGCACACTAGTGTGCCACGGTACAGCGGTTGCGGAGCACTGCCCTAAACCAATTAACCGATATCTCAAACATCCTTAGTCATAGTATCATCATTTCCTTTTAAAGTATTAACCCTAAATTAACAGCTCATTTAACGTTTTTGCACTAGACAGTCTTGTAGATGTCACTCCTTCGGCACCACAGCTAATACATTATATACCACGGGTGGCCAAGATAAAAAGTGATAACAGCCATTTGGGACTGTTTATATATTTAGAAGAACTAGAAACAGAAAAGGTTATATTTGATAGGGAGAAAAATTGCGTTGTTTTTTTCTAATGTTTTTTTTAAGTATATCCTTCTCCGATTTTTAATAAAATTAAGACTTCTAAACTCTTAACTAGTTTTTATAGTTTAAATAATTTTCTTTTACTAGTGTTGCCAAATCATACATATCTGTCTTCCTGAGTTGTTGTAGTTTTTAGCAATTGAGTTAAATGTTGATTTCTCAATATTGAATGGTATTTTTTATCAATCTAAACTTAGATTACAGGGATTCACAGTTATAAGTTGCACCAAGAAAGGCTATTTGGTATTTAATTTTAGGTATTTTGATTCTCAAAGTTTTCAAAATTCTGGCAAAGCGCCGCATGCGGCTCGCGGGCCACAGTTTGTCCACCCCCTGCATTTTACCCTTAAGCGAATTACGTTGATGACTAAGGCGAATCAGCAGCCTCAGTTTTGGTGCTCATTAGACCGGGACCTACTACGTAAGGCCGATACCGAAAATAAACAAACATCCCGGCCGAACAGCAGTACAACCCACTGACTCCGATACCGAATGCCAATGCCTTAGTCATTCGGCTGTTGTCGTAGAATCAAAACTGAAACGGTAGTGTTTAAGTTGATCATGTGCCTTTCTTCAGCATTTTTCATTATTACCTGAAATTATTATCAATGGTTGAGAAGCGTAGAACTTCATCCGAAGAAACGCGTAAAACTTTCATCCGCACCCGAGTAAAAATTATCGTTATAAGAAAACTACGATAACGATACTCATACATCTTAGGAGCAAATTTCTTTTACCAGTTTATCTTTTCTACAATATTTGCATCATTATATGAAATTATTATCACTAAAGAGAAACTTTTATAAGCATAGATTAGCTGAACGTCTTACCAAAAGGCCTTGCATTTTAAATTCAACTCAATGTCTTCCGTCTTCCTAGAATCTTACGATTAGATTTAGGTCCCATTTTTCATCTTAAAACGGAATTAATATTGCAAATTCATGCACGTTGTTAATTTTATAGATCCTTTCTTTCAAGGAGAGTAATAGAGTAATGCCCTAATTATACTTGCCCGTGGGCCATGATAAGGTATTCTCTAATTAAGAATTTAGTTGCATGGACATTCAAATAAAGCAATACTTTATACATAATTTTTATTGTCGATTTTTACTAGCAGTCCTACATGCTTGTTGTTAAAACAAGACATTAGACTATTGACTTCAACCTTTTTTTTTAACCCTTCAAAGGGCGCTTCCCGTGTACAAAGTTGCAACATTTTCGTAATTTTTAATGGTTTGTGTTTACATGTAAAGTTTGAATGCTATAAGTAGTTTTTATTTATAGCTACACCCTTTCTAATGCATTTCTGATTTTCTGACCCTTGTATTCCTTTCCATTCATTGTTAGTCATGATTTAACCGTGGTAAACCAGTGATTATACTGGATTACAATACGACAAAAGCAGGAGTTGATGTAGTCGATCAAATGTGCAGCTATTACACCGTATCCTGCATATCACGAAGATGGACTCTCTTATTGTTTTTTAGGTTTTTGGACATAATAGGAATCAATTCGCAAGTTGTAATTAGATCCAATAAACAGGATAGTTTTGAAATAAGGCGATTGTATCTGCATTCTTTGGCCTTTAATTATAAATATATCTCAATATTATAAACATTTTATATATTTTCATAAAACGCAGAATTATTATTTTCAATTTGAAAAAAAAAGTTATTATAAAAGGAATAATCAAGGTTGAAAGAAACGTTGCACTTTGTGCCACGCGCGCCTGCTGGTGTTCCAAAAATTGGCGCTCCCGCTGAAGGTTTAAACATAATGTATTAAATATTTTTTTTTATTTCTCTATTCCAATATGGGATTCCAGTTGATACAGTGAGAAATATAGTACACAGAAATGTTAAATATTGAATTTTGTTTCGTCATTTCAGGTACTTTCTCTTCATCTCCAATCTTGTTAAGATCTGTTTATGAACCACACACAGATCGCGTGAGCCTGGAATGGGTTCCAGATCAGGACTTGAAAAGCGAAAGCACAGTTCTTTATTCCGTGTTACTGAAAGATGAAAATCAGAAGTGGTATCAGGTAGCCCAAGTAAGTAAACGCTATTAAGATTTTTTAAATATATATATATTTCTCTGTTTTCACTGACATTTTTCAGGCTTAAAATCTGTCATAGTATTTGCGAGGGGATAGTATAAAATAATAATGCTCTATATGCAAAATATTTAAAAAATATGAATATTCCACTTATCAAAAAAGGTGTGTACTTAGTTACATCAACGTTAATAGCTAGGTTAATCCATCAGCTGACTGTTTCGCCTTTAAGCATCTTTCTAGTTATTCCAGTCTCTCGTATCATTTCAATAAAATTTACGAACTTAGTAATTTAGGGGAATATTCGTGTCATATATTTTCCTCTTAGGTATATGGAAGATTTCTTGGTTCGATTGAAGAATCTAAAGCCTTGCTAAATTGTTATATGAATTAATTATACGTTTTACATCTTTAAGCAGCTTTTTATAACGAGCTTTCAAAAAAGTCTAAGCATTCGTATAGTAATAGTATTTACAAATATATAATGATAAGTGAATTTTCTATCAACATAAAAATTCTAGGCAATAAACCCCGCATATGCGGGTCTTAACAGTGTGTGATTCACAATGACACGTGTCTTTTGGGACGTCTGCTAAATGAAGGCTACCTGACAAAAAATCCTGAATGCTAAAAAAAATTATCCTGTACGTAACATCTTTCCTGCGGATTTCTATAGCTTCTAGTCAGCTTATTTTTCACCTAATAATGTTATTTTAATAGGAGTGGGGAGGAACCATGGAAAATTATGATCACTACTTCAAAAAATGAAACCGCAACGTTTACGGGCTAGCTATATTTCGACGGGCTCCTGAAAAGTAGTGGGAAATAAACTAACTAAAATGGTGCCGCGACTATTAAAGGAATAAGGAATGATGAATTCTCTTCTGCCACATTTTGAATATCCAAGCTGCAATCAAGGAGTTAAAAACGCTCTTTATAGCTGATATAGAAGAAAGATATTGTCGTAACCTTTGAAGGGTAAAACAGTTTCGCAAGTATAAATATTACCAGTATGTTAAGAGGTTGAAGAAAGTATAAAAAGTGAGACAGCAGCTACACAAGTTATAAACATACAGCAGAAGCAAATTTATAAAGCAATTGATATAACTAAAGTCAAAAACTTAGGTTACTATGCTTCCCTTTAAACTTGCTTATAGTGTATGTGAAATATTTGTTTTATTTTACAAAAATTCCTAATTTTATTTCCTCTTTATTTTGTTCAGACAACTTCCCATGTTGTGCACATCAAAAGAGGTTACCTAAGTCGGAATACCTCCATCCGTGTGGTTGCGGCCAATGCTACAAGCCAAGTGTCAGATAGTGAAACCTCCTACTTTGACAGTTATGTCATTGGAGCCTCATATCACAAGACAGGAAGAAAAGAAACCAGCTTGTGGAAACCTCAGTTAGAATCTATGGTACAAAGTGAGTCATCAGTTGGATTTCTGACAACTATAAGGTGGCCGATTAAACGAGATAAAACTGAACCTACACAGTATGAAGTTTCCTGGAATGTTATTGATGACTCTATGGAAATTACGGGACACTTATACACATCAAATAATGTTGCAATTCTAACCCTTTGGCCAGACTCTTTGTATTCAGTTCAAGTAAGTTTAATATTAACTTCACTCATTTTTTTCGTTTTTAATACTAATCAAGCATAAATATCCTTGTCAATGATTTTAAGTAAACTATACATAATATTATAAGGAATGAAATTTCTTGAATCACGTGCTAAAATCAAGCCTTATTATGAACTCATCTAATAAGGGCGCCCATAGATTTTTTATAATATCCACAAGCGTGATGACATAATGTAAGGTACTTGGGTAGAGAGGATCAGCTTGATCCTTTAGTAGTGCTAATGTAACATAAGACTAGATTATTTTGCTTATAAATCTATCTACAAATTTCACATTAAAATCCCTCGGAAATTACAACTAAAATAAGTATATAAACACACTGTTTGTTTGCAAACTAATCTCAGTTTTTACAATTAAACTAAAAGAGTATTAATATTCAGAAAAAATGCTACCTACGTTATTTTGCCAAATTTGAAAGTTATTCCTAATAAGTCAAGGCTTTGTAAGATTCTTAAAAAAAAGAAGAAGGGAAAAAAACCCTCTTATATTTTACTTAAATTTGGTTATTGCTCTTCTATCTGGTAAAACCATGCAAAACTTCGGAAACTTTCTTTACGTCCTTATTAATCAATTTACGTGTTGAATAATATAATAAATGTTTTGGCGGCAGTGTATTGAATAAAAATATGGAATTATACCTATTAAACTTTATTTCCAGGTGAAAAGCTTTACTTCGGAAAAGGATCTTCACAGTCAAAGTGAACCACTGATTATAGACACAAGAAATTCAGTTAAAGAAACTACAACATCTGTGATATGCAATACAGGTAATTATTTTTGACGATAAATTAATGTCATTCATTACTATCCTCACTTGACAATTAAGAGCAACGCTAGTTGACATCGATTTCGAGATCCGATCATTGCAGTTGTGGCAAACTTCCTCCGCTAAGTTTTTCTGGTATTTAAGAATAAACATATAGTGCAAATAAGTTCTTGCCATCTTGCTCGTGTGGTTACTCGAATCCTTCGTTCCATATGCAACAGACTCCAAAATATTTTCGGGGATAAGAGATGGACCATCGTGAAAATCTTCTGAAATGGCTCTAATCAGTCGAAGCACATTTAATCCCTTTACTTTTTCTCCAGTTGACAAACTACTTGACGGCTTGGCAATCGAAAAGGAGACCACTGGATGAGAGTGCTTATCAACTACACCACGGCACCCTCTACAATTAACCGTGCATTCTCCCCAACCCAACTGACACATCAATCTTTTTTGAAGAATAAATTATCAATTAATTTAAAAAAACAAAGAAAAAGTACTTTTTTTTAAAGAGGTTTACACTAGGTGAATGTAGATTTATTCCCAATTTCATCCTTACCACAATTTTTGTTCACATACAAATTTTTGAAACATGACATCAAATTCGAAATTTATAAATAACTTTTAAAATATAAGACCTCATAAAATATTTTTTAAGAACATGGATTTCATTAAAGTGTAGTTTGATTTGGTTTATTTTCTTCATTATAATTCCAGTCCGTACCTGTGACTAGTAATGAACGAAATTTTAACAATATTAAAGTACCCAATACTCAACAGGCTTTGCTGTATCTATTCATTAACCCCACAGCATACTGTGAAACCTGCTAAAATATAATCTCATATATATTTTTTTTTATAACTTTGTCAGAAATTGCACTACGTGAAAGTATGTTTCGGTCAAAAGTACAGGTGTTCTAAGACTGAAAATTTTGCAAATTAAACTACATTGTATATGTGTTGTATATACTCGATAAACCTTTTAACCATTTGGGTGGTACTTATGTGCTGATTCTGTATATTCAAAGATCATAGTATCATGTGAAGTTTTCTATGTATACTTATATATTTATATAATCTATTTTACAGTTCCAGGAGAAAAGCTGGCAATTAATGCTTTTGCCTTCTTATCAGCATTCTTCCTAACTTTCTTAATAATTGCATTCGTTTGGATATTAAAATGCAGAAGAGGTAACTTCAGCGAATTAAGTGGATGCAATAAAGAATTAAACGGTACGTAATTACTTTGCATTTTTAAATTTCTTTGATTACTTAAACTTTATAAATATTGTACTTGTTAGCTTAATTCTGATGTAAGCCATTCAAATTTAATACATCTTCATACAAAGAAATGTAAAATTACGCGAAAATGAAAGTAAATTTGAAACATACCAACACTAAAGAAAGGAATGTATCCATTGAAATTTCTTTTTGGCAATTTTTTAATTTTTATTGTTACCTGAAATCTCATTTATTAAAAATTGTGATTTTCTCCTTTAATATATTTATTACATTGTTATGACTCGCTTAAATTTTCGTTTTATCTGCCCATGTATAATAAAGAAAAAATAATAGTTTTAAAATCATTAAAAATTCTTTATTCTCTCAGTTCAGCACATTATTTAATGATAATACTTCTTTATCAGGAGTATTATCATCAAATAATGTACTTCGATCATTAATCTTCTTAATATTAGCTAGAGTTGTGCACATATGTGTTAATATATATATATATATATATATATATATAAATGTTATACAAAATTCAATTTGAGGATGCTAACTTTATCTTTTTGTTATTACAGACAACGCAGCAACATTCCGTCATGTTCTCTCCAGGAGAAAAATCACACCTCAGAGACTCAACATAACAAAACCTGAGGGTAACAAAAGCACACCAAACGTTCCGGTTAATATTAAGTCTGAAATATTTCACATCGTTTGAAATATAACTTGTTAATGTAATACTATGTACATATCAGATTTCTCGAGCTGCATGCACAATCAGAGCTCAAAGCAAAGATAGTGACAGATCTAAACCACCGAAGTCATCAGTCCTATACTGAATATGATTGTCTGAAATGCTTCACAGGTCGGAGCACAGTTAAATGCTTATGTAAATATATTTATTTTTTATACATTGTAAATAAATTCCAGAGTCTTTTAAAACTCTCTTTATTTCATACCGACACATACTGATTAAAAAAAAATTGTTCATATCGCTCACTCCTTTCAATAACGTCATATCTCAAAAATCGGCGAATTTTAGTTATGCTTGTTTTCAGAATGCCCTGAAAGAATAGTATATCCCTGCAAGATCGTCATATCTCACTGCTTAATATTTAGCCGCTAGAGAGCAGAATTAAAATCTATTTTCAATACATTTCAATGTACTTTTAAACTTTCAAATCACTCTCCTGAAAAATCTTGTTTTTTGAGATATGACGTTGTTGAATGGAGTGAGCGATATCATACCGACACATACTGATTAAAAAAAATTGTTTATGTACAACTTCCCATATAATTTCATTCATAGAAATCCATAAATACAAAACGAAGGTTTTGAAAAATCCACAATTTTTGCTTCTGCTGTACAGTTACGATTAAAGGTGAACAGGCACCTACAATATTAAATATAGCTATATAAATTATCATACGATAAAACGTCTAAACGAACAGCACAAAGATTTCAAAATTTTAAATTTTTCAAAAAGTTAATTTTTTAAAATAGAGTATTAAATTATTCGTATCTATTGCTACACATTTAAAACTGGTTTTTAACCAAAAATCATATCAAAATAAACTTTTTAAAAAACAAGCGTTCTGCTTTTTAAGCTATATTCTCGAGAACAAAAAACATAATTAAAAAATTTTAAAAATTTCTAATCCGAGATTGGAGATTTAATAAGCGAAAAATTTCCCTTTAACTTAACAAGGGAACTAAAGATCTGAGAGAACAACTGATTAGCTGCTTAAAGATGCTTCCGACTGGAAAAAGTATGTGTGGGAAGTATAAACCGACAGAGACCCGCAAGTTTAAAGATCAGATTTCGAAGTATAGTTTGGGAAGCTGCAAGAGAACATGCCCCTTCGACAGAAAATTGACACCAATTTTAAACAAATAAGATCATGCAAATAATTCTTAAAACGTTGAACTAAGAATGAAACACCAAAATGAGTTCTTGCTCCTTATTTCTAAATAACAAAAAGGTTAGCATAATCTCCTTATTCTGTTTCTTTAAAATATAAACAAAAATTTCTTTATATGCTTTGAAAATATTTTAATAAACAACATGAAATGCGAAATGTACTAGGTGCCTTGAAAGAGGCACACTCTTCAGAACTGCATGCAACAGTGAGACGTAACTCAAGGTGATATGGTTTTAGAAGTAATTTAGAAAACTGTAACCACATAAAATACTTAAGGCTTACGGTAAGATTTTAACCTTTTTTTTCGGAGGAAATGCATTTCCAGCAAATACGTTATCTTAATGTTTCCGTTTCATATTCGTATATTTCATTGATTTTTACAACAATAACGATTCCCAATTATCGGAAATCATATTTAGATAAAGTTTCCCAGAGTAACTTTTTGGCAAGTATTTACAAAATAGAGAGCATGTTTTGCTTTTCAAGGCTGTTATAAGACTCATCACTTTCTAGTAACTAAAACAGAGTAACTCTTGATTTCAAAAGGCCCTTTTACTTTCCGGACGGTGGCCGAATGGTTGAGGCGTTTGCATTCGATCAGAACCCTGTAGTTTAGGTTCGAGTTCTACTGTTGGCACGAATGTTTGTAGCAGTTCGGAACTGGCTTTAAACTGTTGGTCCGTGTCTTGTAGTAGCCCTTGTGTAGCAAAAGTTGACCGTATAGCGCTGTTAACAAACCAACATTAAAAAAAAATAGTTTAAAAAACTAAGAACTGACAATTTTCAACAAGAGAGTGTGAGACATTTAAGAGGAAATTTATGAAGTAAACTCCTGCGCATTTCAAACAACAAAAATTATAGGAAAAGAGCGAACAAAAATTTGCTTTGAAAAGTTATTTCATTTATGTTATTCATATTTTGAACAGTCTCAAAAAAGACTCAGTCCCCCCCCCCCCTCTTGACTCCTCTAGTTACCACCCTACGCGTACAGCATATTTTCAGTCGACACAGTAGAATCTTATTTCAGTTATTTCAGGCTCTAGGTGAAGCTTAAATTTAAGACCCTTAATTTATATGGACTCACTCCGCCCACATGGTGTAGCGTCGTGAGCTTCCACGCAGCGGGCTTGGGATCAAATCCCGAATGAGGCCTGGTCGTTAACGTGTTGTCCCTTCATAGGGAGCAATGCCGGCTCACTTAGTGCTCCCACAATAAAGTAGCTGGTAAGACATAGCGGCGAATACCTCACGACAAGTGCCTCATTAGAAAAAAAAATAATATTAAGAATACAATTTGCAAGATTCGACCATCCTAAGAGCTTTTATTACCTCAAACACACCGATTCTCAGTTTTTCCCCAGCCGCTGCCCAATAAAACTTTGTGGAGAAGAATTATCTATTTACTTTGTTTGTCCCCAGCTTTGACTTAAAGAATCTTTCTCGCAGAGATAACGTTACGATAACTAAGCAATCTGAACGAAAAAGGATAGGACAAGCAAGTTTAGTACCACAATTTAGCGAGAGAATGTTCAGTTTCAAGCCGATGTGCCAGAGAAATTTTGACAGGTTGTGAAGGAAGACAAGAATAGAAACTTATGAGAGTGAGGTAAATAGAGTAATTAACGCTTTTTCTTTAACAGTAAGATTGAACTTTTCTAACCTTCTGCAAACTTCAGATTCACGAAACTACGAGAAAACTTCTCTCTGACTTTGGTTGTTCCAATAACTATCCAGCATAAAGGGTTTGAGATTCATATAATAAAGGGAACACACCGTAATCAAAGGACAGTTAGTTACATTTGTTATTCAAAATTTAACATTGACTATTGTTAACTGTTGAAGGTGTTGAGTTAATGCGAAAAAGGATGAAAAATAATAAACTTTTCAGAAAGCATACCCAACTATGTTCACTTTAAAAAATTTTTTTAGTGAAAGTAACAATTATTGCTCGAGGGTATAGATGAAACACTTCAATTTATAAAGAAATAGAGTTTTACTACTATATTGTAATCGGATGCACCCGTTTAAATGAAGGGTTATTTGTATTCCCAATAAAATAGCTACACATTACTTGGTTATATCATTTCTTATCATAGATGACCCTCCAACTTTTTCTGTTTCAACAACCTATGTAAAAACACGCTCTCCGCATTTATATTAATGAGTATTTTATCAAAATATCTATTTTGTCAGATTTCTAGCGTTAAAGCTGTAATAAATTCAATGCATACTACGCATTTTTTAAACAATTTCTGAAAAAAAATTGCAAACTATAAAATTAAATAGCCTTTGCATAGCAAAGATTTCTCTAAGTATTTGCAAAACTCCACAAATATTTGTGTAAAATATTTTGAGCAGTATGTATCCCCATACTATAAAGCTCTTACAACGTATTAGTAACCATTTTAATGATATATTAATTTCTAAAAAACATTTTAGAAATAAGTAAAAATAGTTCTTTTTACTTACTTTAATGCCTAGACCTCCTTAGAGCGCACACACACACATACAGAGGCTGTTCGCACATTTTTCAGGCGATTTTGGTAAGCGGTAATAAAAAATCGTTTGCTGCAAAAGAAATAATTGCAATTGTACTATGTTTTTTAAAGTCAAAATTATCGTCTGCGGCTTCAAAGTTTTGTTTTTATATTCAAAATGGCGTTTTTAACAAAGCAGTGGTTCGAAGGCTACATTTATGCTCTTTCCGAAGAGAAATATGCATACTCCGTTATCCAAAAACGATGTGAGAGTCATGGTTTTGTGATATCTAAAGCGTCGATAGGTAATATCGTCAACAAGAAAGGAAAAAAACGTCAAATTGGAGCCTCAAGTGGGACAAAAATTCCAAACAAGTATCCAAGGAAAAAACGGACATCTTCGACTATTGCAAAGGTACGTTGTTTAATGTTAAAAGAAAATCCCCCTAGTCAAAGGACAGTTGCAAAATCATTAAAATGCTCGGTGTCCACTGTAAACAAAACGATAAACGTTGATTTAAATCTTAAGAAAGCGAAAAAACGCAATGTGCATAGTCTTCTTCCAAATCATATCGCTGAACGCAGGACACGCTGCAGAATTCTATATGAGAAACACTTATCCAAAGAAAAATAGAAAACAATTGTCACAATAGATGAATCATGGGTGTATTTAAATGATTGCAACAAAAAAGAGCCATTTATTATCATAAAGGGGAGAAAAAATTTAAGTACATGGTTCAAAGAACCGAAAGAAAGTTTTTCTAAGGGATTCATGATTGTTGCTGGTTTTTCTTATAATGGCAAATTAAAAATAAAAAGAGTGGAAAAAAATGTCAAGATTAACTCCAAATACTATCAGGAACATATTTTATCGCCAATTTTTCTGAATGAAATACCATCGCTTTACCCACAGTGCCATCAATCTGTGAGACTCCATCAGGACAAAGCTAGCAGTCACACATCAAAATCCACTGTAAATTTCCTAAAAGAAATGGAACAAAAAAAACTGGTATCAAGGCCATACCCTTCACTGATATCCCTACTAAATCTCCCGATGTATCACCTATGGATTTTTGTGCTTTCGGACTTTTAAAATCTGCATTATCCAAACGTCGTCCCAAAATCCTTACAGGACTCTGGAAAGCTGTTCAGGAGGAATGGGATAGAATACCTCTTCTGACACTTCAAAAGGCATTATTATCCTGGAAATTGCGGTGTCAAAAGATAGTTCAGAATAAGGGATGTCAAATAGAACATTTAAAACACAAGAATTTTATGTAATTTAGTTTTGTGAATACAATATACATAGTCTAAAAAAAGTGTGAACAGTCTCTGTATATGCAGTCGATTCCGGTTAATCGGACCACATCGGGACGCGATCATTTTGGTCCTAATAACCGGCTGGTTCGATTAAACGAACATGCCTTGTTACAAGACGGGATTCGGTCCGAAGGATTTGGTCAGAATAAGCGGCTGGTCCGATTAACCGGAATCGACTGTATATATGTATATTATTTCGCCCCATAATCCCTCCCCCCCCCCCCAAAAAAAAAAAAAACAAAAATGTGCACCTGACACAAGAGTAGGAAGTGTTTTAATGTCAATCGGAACTAATGTATATCAAAATAAGAACCAAGAATTAATTAAAAAATAAAATAAACATCACAAACGAAGGGTCCAGGGGTAAAACGACTTTACAGCCATTTTTGCGAAAATGAGTTAGCAGTGCCATCGTGTAGCTTTCAAGGAGTACTAACACCACGTGCATTCATATTTGGGGCAGAAGCCCTCTAAAGCCGTTAAAAATAGCGATAAAGCTTCGGCGTTCCATAGAAAAACCATGTTTCTCCAACTTTCAAATTCGCTTTTCTCAAAACGAGGTTTTTGAAGTGGCGTGGCTTGTACGAATTAATAGTAATACGCTCACTTTCACAGAAAAATATCTAGAAGCATTGATAATTGGTTTTTGATTATGATTTGTTCATCGCAAGTGCTTAGGCAATAATTATTTGACCTTATGTCCCACACAACTAGTATTAAGAAATTTACTAGTTCAGCAATCATACCCGTACCCTACCACTAATACAGAACAAAATTTGTTATCAATATGTCACTGTTATCGGCTACAGATACGCATTCTGGATTATGTAACAAACTATAGAGCATGCCCTGGCAACATGGATTCAGTTACACATTGTGAATGAGTGGATGTTATACAATCAACGAGAGAATAATGACGTCCAGTGAGGAAATTTCAAAGCAAAACTTTGCCTTTTTTAAACTTTAAAATATGATCACACCAATGTAATCAAAATCAGTTACATACTTTGATTAGGTAAATTATGCTGAAATTAATTTTTTTTCTAAATTTACTGATGAATTTGATTAACATCAAATCAAGCAAGTCTTCAAAATGCAATCGGCACATAGGTACAGGGCATCCTCTGTTTGTATGACTTATTACAAAGCTGAATAGCATTAACTGAACTAAAATTGATATTCAGAGCGAAAAGATAATAGAATACCACACTAGCAAGCACCATGTAGAAGACGACTCAGTCACTGTGTAAGGCATGAGCAAATGACATCATCGAGTGGCAAAATACACCAGAAGCTAAATTCTATAGTTCACCAGAATATTTTGCATGCTTACTGAAAAATGGATTTATTTATGACATTAATATTTTCTTGCATTTCTATTTATATAATGCTGATTATTGATCATGGAAAAGAATTAGATTTGTTAATAAATAGCTTGAAGATTTAACATTTTCCTACACTGATTTGACAAAATTTTGAAGAACCAGTCTGAGAGCTAGTGTTTATACCAAAGTCATAACAGATCGACAGAAGTTTAATGTAAAAGGTAATACTCATGACTAAACAAAATTTTAAGAGGAAAGTAAAAGATAGGTATGAAATCAAAGAATGAAATACACAATCTTCAACAGCAGATTATATTCCAAAAATCCTTTATTTTCAAAAGCTGAATTTACACTAATGGAAAATAAACTTTATAGATGTACCTCAATATCTCTATGAACAATAACTTTTCATTTTAACAACATGATGAGTAACAGGAAACATGTATTCCTTTAAAAAGGTAAGGAAATGAAATATGTACATTTATAGACAAGAAATTTATTCTAAAGTGTTTGCTGATATTTTAACAAAATGGGGAAAAAAAAAAGAAACTGAAAATAAAAATAAGTTCATTACAAGAGTTTACTGCAAAAAATCCTTAAATTATATATATCAAGACAAAGAAAATACATTAATTCCTGAACCTATTAAAAAATTCCCATATCAATTTCAAATATTCTTCCATAAGGAAAAATATGTAACATTTCATCATTTATGAAGTTTTTTTTCCCAGAATCCAGTCTTGAATCCAAATTTTAAATCCCTAAATAATTCATTCATGTGACCCAAAGCAAAGTAATTGACTGCAAACAATGCAGAACAACATGATGAGTAACATGAAACACATGTATTCCTTTAAAAAGGCAAGGAAATGAAATATGTACATTTATAGACAGGAAATTCATTTTAAAGTGCTTGCTGGTATTTTAACAAAATGGGAAAAAAAGAAAATGGAAATAAAATAAGTTCATTACAAGAGTTTACTGCAAAAAATCCTTAAATCTATATATATAAAAGAGCTTGTCTGTTTATTTGTCCGCTATAGAATCATAGACTGTTTCACAAACCGGGACCAAATTCGGCACAGTTAATGTTTAGGACCCAAGAAACTTAAATCAGGAAAAACGAAATTTGGGGCTCAATTAGGTTTTTTAAATTAATTTTTTAATGATTTTTGTGCTCCTAACCGCGCCTCTTAAATGTGGATACAGTCTAATTCGATACGCGGGGGAAAAGAGGTTTGTTCTGAGGGGTGGTTTGAGAGTTGGTCTGGGGGTGACGGGGCGGGGGAGGGAGAAGTGTTTATTTTGCGGGGGGGGGGGGGGGGGGGGGGGGGGTTGCAGCCCAGTATTTTTTTGATGGAGTTCATGAAAAATTTTATATCTATATATCTACCCAGGCAATGCTAGTTATATAATATTAAGACAAAAAAAATACATTAATTTCTGAACCTATTAAAAAATTCCCATATCAATTTCAAATATTGTTCCATAAGGAAAAATATGTAACATTTCATCATTTATGAAGTTTTTTTCCCCAGAACCCAGTTTTGAATCCAAATTTTAAATCCCTAAATAATTCATTCATGTGATCCAAAGCAAAATACTTGACTGCAAACAATGCGGAACAGGGGAGAAATGTATATAATTAGATACAAAAATAGTTATTAAGTGATAAAGGAAGGCAAGGGGGAAAAATGAATGAAGATTAAGCTAAAATATTACACTACTGTTGCTAACCTAGTAAAATAATCACACAAGATAAATATACTTACATTAACAAATATTTAACTAAATGGAATTTCCAATATCATTTGCTTGTTAATTTTTCTAAAGTTTCCCTGTAGACAAATTAAAAATAAAAAATATTTGTCTATGAATAAAAAACTAATTCTATTTTCTACATTTGCTGCCACATTTGATTTTGCAAGGTTTTTACTTTCCTAGTTTAAAAATTAAGTAAATGTTTTTACAAAACAAAACAGAAGCTTTTAAAGAGTTTTTTTTCCATACTTTAATTACCAAGTAATGGGGCAATAAGCAGGAAACTTTAGATAAGATGACAAGAATGAACTCAAGACAGGACAATAACAATATCAGCAACAAAGGAACTTTGTGTAACATCAACTACAGCACTCTTTCAAATAAACAAGACTACACTGAAATAATCACAAATTTAAATCATTCAACACTTTTTGACATAAAAAAATACAGCTGCAAAAGAACACTTTAATATTTTTAGCATACAGAAAAAAAAAGAAAGAAACTTTCAAGGGGGACACAATAAAAGAAAATGATTCATAATTTACAAGACAGCTTAAATGCAGAAAAATTTGGTTGCATAAATTCAGAAAGCAATATTCTGCCATGCAACATGTTACAAATGGTTCTTTTAAAGGTATATAACATTTAAAAATTTGGAGAGAAAAAGAGCATATATGCAATTTCACATTTAAACTCTCAGTAAAATCTAGTGCAGTGTTTAAAAGATTTAAATTATGCAGTAGTAGAAGTTAAAGTATTCTCACCATTTACAGTTAACAAAACAATGGAGGAGTAAATTTATAAGGTATTAGCAAGAGCACTTAATGCATTCCTCCAAGATGCATTATCAAAGACAATTAAAATTTCCTGTTACACAACTTTGTTTCTCCAAAACCAAAAGTTAAAATTTCAGTGTGAAAGATGAAAATTTATAAGTAACAAAAAATGCAGGAAAAATTATTCATCAAAACAAAAGGTACTCGGCAGTGAAACTTAAATTCATAATAGTACAAAAACAAAATTTTAAAGAATTTATTTAAGCCTTTTAGCAATTTTTCATAAAATAATAATTACCTTGAAAAGAAGAAAAATTTCTAACAAATTAGGAATATAGATATTAAGACATGTAAATTACACAAAATTTCTAATTTTGCCGTTCAGTGACTAAGAATGTAAAGATATGCTATTATAGGTCAACTATCATAGTTTTAGCAAACAGTATAATTCTTGGAAAAATAAAAGATATATTGATAAAATTACTTTAAAAAAAATACTTAAATAAGACAACATAACTGAATTTCTATAAGCACTTCACTTAGAAAGATCATCCAGTCATTAAATAGAGCAGTCATTTACAATGAACATGAACGTGGTTAGGAAGAGAAATCTTTCTAAGCGGCAAGCTTTGAATTCTAGAGAAACCATTTTTATACAAAAATGAATGATAAAAGTTTGATAATAATGCAGTATGAGCAAGAGATATATGATGATGGCAATACACACTTATACACTTGCATCTTAAATTACATAATTAGTAAAATGAGGAAGTGGATGACACACAATGTTAAAAAATAGATTCAAATGTTAACTGTATGTACATATTTATATGCAGATGCAAAGATAAGATTTAACATAAATACAGTAACTTTATACATGGTTTTAGTTACAAAAAATGATGTATGAGGCAACAGCTATACAAGCTACAATTTATGCCTCAAAGTGAATGAACAACATTTGTGTCTAAGCTCTTTTTAATTCGATGCTACAATTAGCAACTCCACTTTAAATTTTTCAATTAGGCAGAGGTAATTTAATTAGAATTCAACAAGACTAGGGGAAAAAAGATAAATTTGAAAATATATCATTAATCAAAACATTACATATTATGTGAGATATGAATAAATCTCAATGTAAAAGCTTGAAAAATAAAAATGGGAAAAAAGCAGTATATTAACTTCAAAGTGCAAAGAATGGTAATATAAATGTAATACACTTCAGTACTGCAATCAAGGAAAATAGGATCAATTCAGAAAGGGTTGTGATTAATTCAGAAAGGACCCACACACTATTGTAGAAATAATAATAAGTAGAAATGAACATGAGATTACTAAAGTAACATATCAAAATAAATGAAATAGCAGAGAATGAAAACTTAGAAAATAAGAAGGCAGACATAATCTCCCTTTACATTTTCAAGGATCACCCAACTCAGATGATCTTTGAATTCAGTCATTATATCAACAGTATGACAAAAGTTACAGAAGTATCACAGTCATTTAGTCACAATGTTTCCTTTTATATAGTTTTCTACTTTTGTTTGCATTATCATCATCAGACTTTATTTCCCCTTCTTCACTAACAGTTGACCAACCTCCATCATCAGATGCAACTGGTTTTTCTGAAAAATGATCAATTGAAACATTAATACTTCTTTCATCTGAAATACACACAGAGCGCTTAAACAAGCTAGTTAGCATTTCTGCCTCACTATGTGATTTCTGAGGCAAAGGATCAGAATTCTGCTGAAGTCTGGTAGCTGAACTAGAATGACATTCAGTTATGTTACCCTCATTAATGCCTGAAAGAAAAACACCTCATAAATAAAAGATTTTATGTTACAGTAATTCTTCACAATTTTTATAGTGAATACAAATTAGTAAATAACAATGAGATTTTTCATTGAATATGGCCACAAAAGAGTCAGAAAACTGCAAAGACAAAGCAGAAATTAAAAAGCTCAAATTTAAATGTAAATTAGAGAACATAACAAAATTTATACACACTATATAACTGACACCAGGGTTGGGTTTTTTCCAGGACAGTGGAAGAAACTGGAAAAAACCGGAAGAAATGGAAAAACCGAACAGAAAACAAAACAGATGCTCAAAATCAAAATATATTAACTATGTAAAAGAATTAAACTCAAAGCATATTATATCAAATGTGTCTGCCTATATGGTGTCCCCACAATTGGGCAGTAAAATTGCAGCGTAGTATAGGCAAATGTTTGACGACAAGTGCCTCCGCATTGGGGAAAAAAAATGTAAAGTGCATAACTTAATTAATATTAAAGATATTATTCATATTTTTTTAGAATGCAATCCTTTGTATGAGATCATACTGACAAGTTTATTTCCCTCTCTCCCATTTCATTTGCACCTTACCTTACATGCCTGCAATGTTTTATTCTCTCCTATTGTTCAAGCCTGGCCGCATAAGGCTGTTTGTTGTAAATGAACATTTTGATGATATTGATAATACAATCACAGATGTCATTAGGAATTTTAAATACAATAATTATTGTATATTAGTTTAACTAATAAAAATTTATGCTGGTTAAATTGAAATGGTTAACTTTTAATGGATTTTGTGCATTTTAGATAAAATTTCTTTTATTCAGGTGTGTGATCTGATCTTTGTTAAAAGACTGATGTAATTATTAATTTAGCATATATAATTAATTAAATTTTTATAGGTTTAATTAAATTTACTTAAGGTTATCTACAAGAAAAATGCATTTATTGTATCTTCAAAGTTGCAACTTATATAGCAAATTCTTAAAGAAAAACAATTTCTTCCATTTCTTCCACTGGTGGAAAAACCTTTTTACTTTCAGTCGGTTTTTTCCGCAATTTTTTCCACTTTGGAAGAAACTTGCCAACCCTGACTGACACATAACAAACTTCTCTAAAAGGATTCATATTGTCTTTACCACAAAGAACTTTACCTATTACACAGGCAGTTCTTAAACCTTTTCCCTCTCAAATAAGTTCACTATCTTCCCTTGTAAAAAGTTCCCCATTTCAAAAATTTGTTTCATTATAATAAAATCTTTTAAAACAATCACTTATCCTAATAAAAATTTTTACTTTAATTTGTAATTTTTTTAAAGATCACATGAAGCAAAATCAAAACAAATATCTTTCAAGATAAAAAAAAAATTAATACTAATTAACAGTATTTATTATCTGAAAATTAAATGCTATGCAGACTCTACTTAGAAAATTTTGAACACTAAAGTCTACAAATAACTTTATTTACAACATAATTTTTATACAAACTATTCAATTCTTTTCTATCTTAAAATGTTCAAGAATATAAAGTCTTGTAAAACTTCAAGCAGTAAAATTTAAATTTACATAAAAAGAACAAGCCACTTTTCAATTACACACAAAAGAATTTTTTTTTAAAGTAGCTCACATGAGGCTATTCTTGGAATATAGTGAGATAATGTTAAGTTAGTAATGTTTGTGTGACTGACAAAATGCATACATACATCCCTGCTGCCAATTGCAAAAATAAATATCTCATATTTATATTAAGCATTGGTATCATCTATATATATAACTTCCGTAACTGACTGACATACAACATACAGACCAAACTGCTGGACCTAAAGGGCTGAAATTTTGCATGGTGATTCTTATAGTGTAGGGGTGCACTAAGAAAGATTTTTGAAAAATTCTTAAGATTTTTTACAATAAAATTTTTAAGCTGTTTTTGTAACTTTAAGTTTGCGTTTAAAATCATTTGAAGGATATAAGATTTATATCACGAGAAAGATCCTAAGAATTCCTTTAAAATGAAATCTTTTTCGAGTCTTTACCTCCATTTTCTGATATTTGGTGAATTTTTAAAGATTAATTTTAGAATTTAATTTATTAAATGCCGATCAAGTGATTTCTTTTTCTGGTACTTTAAATAAATTTATCGTCACATGCATAACAACAAAATAGACAAAAAATAATTGTTTTTCTTATTAATGCGGCAGACAATTGGACATTATCCTAAAAAATATTAAAATACAGTAAAAGATATGTTCCTCAAACTGTACTATATTCTTTAGTATGCCCTATTAGATTTAATTTGAATATTTTCTTCTGCATTATTTTGTCTATAAAAATATCCCTTAAGATTTTTTATAAATATATTTTTTTACATCAATTGTATGTATTGATTGTCATATTTATTATAAATATATACTTTTTTTTTGGCATCAATTGCATACATTGACAGTTGTATTTAATTTGAATGTACTCTGTAGCGAAGTGGTTTCAGCTAGTCAATTTATATGAAGATATGTCTGAACAAATAATTTTTTTGAATTTGAGATTGCTCCTACTCTATTTCTCTTAAATTAACTACTGAAAACAACTGATATTGCCAAAAATCATACATGGAACAGTTTTTTAATATTTGCAAATCTTATGAATGCCACATTCCAAATGTGGCTTTTTTGAAATCTTGTATATAAAATACTCCCCAAAAGCAACTTGTTAAGACTACATATATTAGCATGTACAGTTAAAAAAATCAAACAAGCCCCCCCCCCAAAAAAAAAAAAAAAATCACATTAGCTCTTAAATATGAAATTCAAACTTTCTTTTTATAAAAGTATTGAAAAACAATAGACTGTTTTAAAAACAAAAATTTTAATTATCTGATGGAAATAAGAGGATATTATAAGATATTTACTTTGGAGTAATAAAGACACCTTATTAACTTTTTATTCGCAAATCTGTTGATATTTATTAAACAGTTTAATTTTCAGCAGGAACATTTTCACTTCCTTCTTGAAAATTATAAGCTTTATAAACAAAATTATTATAATATTATTTAACAATCATAACCTTTCATAGAAGACGGAACATTTAGGTAGGGTACAGTCAGGATGTTTAGAGACTTTTTTTGCATTAAATTTTTAGCCCTGCAGATTTAGCATTATCATCATTGGATGACAGTCTGATCAGCACAAAATTATTTCTATTGCTATTTCAAGTATAAAAATGAACAGAATTTACAAGTGGATAAATAGTTGCAAACATGTGCAAGAAAAATAGAAAAGGTTATGGCTCAAATTTTTTTTAAAAAAAAGGGGCGGGGGGGGGGAGAAAGAATGAGGATTTTTTTTTCAATACAGCTAAATTTTACTCGGGATAAGTAGGAAGCAGTCTCCTATTTGACAAATACTTAAAAATAAAATGTCTACAAAATTAAAAAGATAATATGCTACTAGAAATGCTCCTACACCAGAAAGGTTTTGGAAAAACAGCTTGCAATCTTCAAAACATTTTGCGTAAAAGTATATAGACAAATCAAAATTTAAAATATTACATCAATGTTTCACATTTACATGTTGTAGCACCTTTAAATATTATATGTGAACTTACATAAAACTCTTACTAAGCGTTCAGTTGGATTTATAAAGTGATATCTTAAGCTGAGATTAGTTAATTGCATAATTAAACATATGATACAAGCATGCATTAAAAATCTTTTTGATGTTCATTATATAGTTATAAAACATGAAATGATACATATAAAAGGATAATTTTGGAAAGAATGTAGGCTTGTAACAGAATAATCATGTTAGCATAAATACAAGAGCAATAACAGAAACGGTTGTTATATTTTAAGATTCAGTTAAATCCATGTGTAATGGACCCTGTATTCTAACTAGGTACATGATTTATCAAAAGGCATTTGTGTTTGAGAGTCAGTTTCTAGAAGTTTAAATGTAGAAATAAAAAATGTAGTTAAAGGTATTAATTTAATTTCTGGTGCTTTTGTTGCTGATTTGCTATTAAAGGCTACATGCTTGAACAGCCAATTTAAAAAAGAGGTTTAAAGATCTTTAGCCAATAGTTATTAACAGAATTCAAAATAAAATATTTTGCTTGGAAAAATCACTAAAATTTATAAGAATAATTTCATAATAAAAATCAGCTTGGCCAATTATACTATTGATGAAATAAATTTGAGGTCAAGTATCAATAACTGAAGAGTGAATCATGATTTCTACTCTTTTCTTAATCCATAAATAAAGCGAAAAGCAGCACTTATTTCTCCTAAAAAAAAACTATACATCCCAAAAATTATATCGTATTTCCTTTTGTCATTTTAAATGTCAGTTATTTGCATTTCAACATTTTAATTCTAAATAATTATAAAAAACAGATCTATATTCAATATTTATACTATTTCAGACCATATAATCAATGAAAAATACTCATTGTGCAACAAGCATGTAACCCGACTGAATTTTAAATCACAAGTAAACTATAACATTTCATCACAATAACCTGAAAATTACAAACCATCATTTGTCATCTGCCCACTGGTTTGGAAGTCCTCATCTTTTCCCCTAGACGATCCTTTAACACAGCTTTGATTTTTTTGTGGATATACATAATCTTCCCATCCATCATCTGGCTTATCGGCTTTCAGAGCAGTGTATTTATTTGCACAGTTATTTGAATTACTGAATTCCAAGTTTAGATTTTTAGATTCTTGAGAAAAAGCTTCAATGTCAGTTTTCCAATGCACATCAGTTTGTTCCACATTAGACCACATACCATCATCTGTTAATATAAAGAAAAAACATTAAGTATAAAATGAAATAGAAAGCCATATTTTCACAATTTTTTTACTTTACTGATTTTACCAAAGTTATGCGAAAACAAAAACAAGATTCTGTGAAGTGCAAACTCACTTTTCAGATGTGTTAATACTTATACCTCAAGGACCAACATCTAGAGCAGGGGTCCCCAACCCTATGCCCGAGGGCACCATGGTGCCCGCCAATCGTTTTACGTGTGCCCACTGCTGTGCGACCACGATAAAAATATTTCAGTTTTCAATAAAATGCCATGTAAAAGTTGTTAGGGAAAAAAATAGCAGGAATACATTTTTCCTCCCTATCTAGCCTTAAATGTTTACTTCGTGAGCCGTCATTAAAGCATTAACGTTTCATTAATCCCATGACGTCATCTCAGTAAGTCAACGGAGTTTACAGCACAGTAACGTCATCTTGTCATCATCGAGTGACGTCGTTTTTCTAAAGTGCAATAAATTTGCATTATTTCGGAAATCTGGCAGGGTGCGTCGCAATCGGCCTTCTTAGATAAGTACCGTACAGCGAGCTACTTGAGTGAGACGGTGTGTTCTTCCAGTCGGTGCCCGGTGTTTGACAGTTAGCAGTATGCTGTGCATGCAACCCGTTCCATTTCCAAGAATCCATTACCTGAGATGTTTACACTTCGATCAGGGTTCGACGGTGAACCAACGTGCCCAAGTTCAGTGCCTCTTCTAGCTGTAATTCCTAATGCTCGTGCAAGGTGTTACACAGCATTGTTTTTTTTTAAGCTCACCGCTCTCGCTAAAACACCCAAGGGATTTGGGTCTCCTAAATGTGAGTTGCTTTGATTTTTTTGTTAAAGCTAGAAGAAGAAAAAAAACTTTTGTTCGTCTGTTTTTAGACTTCACGAACTTTATCTTTTTAATTCTCGAACAGTTGAACCTGTGTAAGGTTCCCTACAATCCCATATGTTTACAACAAGTATTTATGTGTTGAATTTTTTTTTAATTCAACTTCCATATATGTCTAAATAAACTTGTGTTATTTTTAAACTAGTTATTTGTTTTATGTATGTTTCACTTCAGGCTTACACACCACACATTTTCAAAAGGTTGTTTATCTTATTTATGTTTAATTTTTCCAGCTATCGTCAATATCTATTAAGGCAATAGACCGCCTTCCCTGTTATCTATAACGACTCTGCACTTTAAGCAAAAACTTTATTTTTATATCTTTATATTTATTTAAAGTTTTTGGGCATTTCTGCCCCAAACTATAACAATTGGTAATAGGCCCCAGGCCCTGGCGTAATTTGTTTTGTTTTGCAAATATTACAAACTAAGGGTGTCTATGCCCGTTTTTTCTTTAAAAAATAAACTAGACTAGTGATAAGGTTTTTTTAATGTGTTGTGGTGCGTAAGCTGTAAGCATTTTTGAAAATAAAAAAGGCCTATATTTACAAAAGTCAATAAGAGGGGGGGGGGGGCATATTTATAAAATTGTGAAAATTAAGATTTGTATTTATATATATATGTTTTTATGAGTGTACAATTTTAACTTTAAATATGGCCGATTTGCAACCAAATGTGGTAGTTGAAAAATTGACCCAAGAAAATTATAATACATGGGCAGCAGACATTAAATTCATACTTATCTCTATTGATGCCTGGGAACTAGTTAATAGCCGTGAGGTTAAACCAGCGCCCAATCAGGAAAATTTAGTAGAGGTAAGGGACTTCGAAAGAAGGTCTCGACTTGCCCTATTAACTATTTTTCTTAATTTATCCCCTGCTTTTAAACCTGTAGTTGAGCATTGTACTACTCCTCAGGATGCCTGGTTAACCTTGAAAAATCATTTTCAACCGGACAGCCGTAGCCGGCACATGCAACTATTCACTGAATTGGTAAATTGCCGAATTTGCCCCAATGAACAGGTCAATATGTTCGCGGCAAGAATCCGTAAAGTAAAAAAAGCCTCAGCAGCGTAGGCCAAGATATTAAGGAAATTTACTTCTGTTTTCAATTGATTAGATACCTGCCATCCGAATTTGACCACCTTGTTCAAACTATTTTACATTGGGAGGATGAAAAATTTAAATTTGAAAGTATCTTAACAGAATTAGTTGCAGAAGAAACAAGGTTAAATGTCCAAAGGAAGGACAAATTTGACAATCCCATGCATGAAGCTCAAAATACATTTACTAAGCAAAATTGATCTAGAAATCCGAGGAAATCATCCTAACGTCGGAACACTCCTTCACCTGCGCCAAGGTCACCTTCCCCCTGTAAACAAGTTGGTTTTCCGAATCAGCAAAGCTCCAAATCACCGGGACGAAGAACGTCATGTTCAGCTAGACGCTCGTTCCGAAGGAAAAGCGGTGCAAACAAAAATACTGCGGAAACCAACTTCACGCTAGAAGCTTTCTTCCCGAAACAAAGCGGACAAAGTGATTGGGTTGTCGATACGGCAGCGACCCATCATTTTTGTAAAGACTTATACCTTTTTGAACAGCCCCTCGAACCTGTCGATGACAGAAGCCTTGCTGTAGCTACTAGAGGGAAAACAATCCCTATTAAACAAGGAGGTAAGGTTGAGCTCTCGAGGGTGAAAGGGGTATAATTGAATTAAGCCGTGCTTTATATGTACCTACATTAAGAAGGAATATTATTTCCTTAGCATTATTAGATGAAGATGGTTTTAGCTTCAAAGGAAGGGACGGTAAAATATGTTAGCAATAGCGGCGGCATTGGTTATTTTGTTTACCGTGCGTTCTCGTATCTGCGAATCTTTCCCGAAGCAATCGCCGCGGGGTTAAACGTCATTAATTATGCATGCGTTTTTCTGGGCACGCGTAACCTGCGGCGCATGCTCCGTGGGAGCGACTCATAGTATAAATGGAATGAGTGTTTCAGCTTTCCAGCCAGACCAGAGCAGAGCAGTTCGACGACGTGCCGGAGCTACGGACGTGCCTGTTAAATTTTGTTAAAGGCAACAAATCTTGTCTCCAGTTTTAAACGATTTTAAATAAAAGGAGTTAGATGCTCATTCGCCTGGTCTTCATTTCCCGTACTCACCTGAGCTTTGCTACACCCATTTTTTATTTTTAGAGGAAGGCAGTTACACCTTATGTAACAGATGGTTATGGGCCCAGTTATGCCCTTCCCTTATTTAAAGCAATGGTGAGACACGAGGACCAGCGTCAAGTAATATAGTAAAGCCGATCCACTGACTTGAAAATTAAAGCCGTTTGGCAACCGGCCAAGGTTTGAAGCAGCAAGAATCTATCAGAGCTCAGCGACGGGGGGTCATGGAATCGACGATAAAGAAGCTGAATAGTAACAACTATTCGAAATGGTCCGAACAAATGAAAGTAGTTCTTATGGACCGAGGGTGCTGGAAATTCATCTTGGGGACCGAACCTGCTCTAGAGAAGGGGGCGACGTCTAAACAAACCCGTGAGTATGAGATGCGTAAAGATAAAGCGTTCACGACTATCTACTTGAATGTGGAGGAGGAGTATCAAGACTTACTGGCTGAGATTACTGACGGTAAAGAAGCTTGGAAGAAGTTGAAGGATCACTTCAGACCAGACACAAGATGTCGAGTCATTGAATTATTGGATGATTTTTTTGAAGAGTATTATCAAGAGGGAGAAGAGATAGGCCTTTATGCCGCTCGCCTCAAGAAAATTATTTTGCAGTTGTCAGAAGCCGGACGGCCGCTGGAAATGATCTTTCAAGCATTCCAGTTGATACGCCACTTGCCGCGGGATTTTACAGGTATTGTGCAATCTATTTATCGTTGGTCCGATGAGGAATTTACTTTTAGTAAAGTTCTAGATGAACTCTTAGTCGAAGAACGTAGGCTTAAGCAAAGTAAGCGTGATTTCGAAAAAACTGAGAACTCTGCTTATAAAGCAAAGTTAGAGGCGCCTAAAAAGGAAAAACCTAAAGTTAAGAGTGAAACCACGCGAGATAAATCCCCTAGGGGAAGGAAAGTAGGCCCTTGTTATAGGTGCGGTAGGCCTGGCCACCTCATAAAAGATTGCAGAGTTAAATTTAAATTTAAAAGAGAAAAAATTGAGAAGGAAACTCCCAATAGAAAGGCAAATTTTATTACTGAAGCTAATATTACCGAAGATATACAAGCAGAAAAGTGTTCGTGGATTTTTGATACCGCCGCGTCTAGTCATTTCAGTAATAATAGAGCTTTATTTACTGACTTTAAGAGAGTTAATAATACTAACTTATCACTAGCAATTGGTGATGTTAAAGGCAGTATTGAAGGAGAGGGTACAGTAAAAATGTATTTTCAAACAGAAGGGGAAAAGAAAGAGGTTATTTTGCATAATGTAATGTACTCTTCGAAATTAAGACGAAATCTATTTTCGGGACCTGCCTGGGAAAAACTAGGAGGAAAGTTTATAGGAGCGAAAGGGAAAATAGAAGTTTTCGACAAAGACGGGGAGAAGCTATTTTTCGCCCAAAGGCGTAATGGATTATATTATTTCAGCCCCCAATATTTGAAAAAACAAATAGAAAATGTTAACTTAACTATTTCGCAGAAAAAGGGATTAGAATTATGGCATAGGCGTTATTGCCATATCAACAATCAGTATATTGTAAATACTAGTAGTAAAGAGTGCGTAAAAGGATTGCCCAAACTAACTCTCGGGAAAAGCGATTGTGAAGATTGCAAGTTAGCAAAGTCGAGGAGTATTTCTTTTAAATCTTCATCAAAAACGAATTCACGAAAACCCCTGGAGTTAATACACATGGACGTGTGTGGACCACTCCCAAACGTATCCTTAGGGGGAAAGAGATATTTCCTGTCTATTACGGACGACATGTCCAAAAAGGTTACGGTGTACCCGATGAGGCAGAAGTCTGAGGTTTTTGAACTTTTTAAAAAATTTCAAGGGCGTTCTGAAAGATTCCTTAATAAGAAAATTTTGCGTGTACGCACAGATAATGGCATGGAATTCTGCCATAAGGAATTCGAAAAATATTTAGAAGATCAGGGAATCGTATCAGAGAGGACGAACATTTATACCCCCCAGCAAAATGGCGTAAGTGAGCGTTTCAATTATACGGCGTTAGATGCTGTAAAAGCGATGCTCAAAAGTAGTAATTTGAGCGATGCGTTTTGGGCTGAAGCGTTGCTCTGTTTTACCTATGTATGGAACAGAGTAGTGCATTCAAAGCAATTAAAAACCCCTTTCGAGTTATATGGTGGTCGGAAACCGTCGGTCACTCATTTAAAGGTTTTTGGCTGCACAGCCTATATCAGGATGCCTAAGCAATTAAGGAATAAGCTTCAAATGCGGGCTAAAAAGGGGATTATGGTTGGCTACACTACAAAAACTAAGGGATATAGAATATGGATCCCTGAAAGTCATAATGTCCTAGAAACTCTAAATGTTTCGTTTAAAGAAGATGTGGGGGAGATAGAAAACGTACAAAACCACGAGTTAAATCAAAATATTAGAATAATTCCTGAAGAAATTGAGGATTCAGATTCAGAAAGTGAAACAACCCCGGAAAAGGCAGAAATTAGTGAACCAACCCAAGAAAAAGCAGAAATTAGTGAACAAATAACCCAAGAAAAAGCTGATAGTGGTAAACATAGGGTGAAAGACAAAGGGACAAAGAACCCTGGTCGAATCCCATGTAATCAAATTAAATGGATGAGAGAAGCCATATTGCGTAGAGATGGTTCGAAAACTGACATTTATTACCGAATCAACGGAACAAGTGTAAGACTTCGTTCACCTAAAGATGCCCAAAAATATTGTAAGGATAATAATATAAATTATGAGGAAGATTTCTTCAATTTTAGAACCACAGATTACTATACTGGCCCTGTAGGAAATGAAAATGCAAGCAGCAGTCTGTTATCGGCTTTTCATGTAGAGGTAAAGATACCTAGAAATTACAGGGATGTTTTGAAATCTCCCCAAAAGAAAGAGTGGGAAGAAGCAATGGGGGAGGAGATGAAGGTCATGAAAGATAGAAAAGTATGGGAATTAATCCCGAAACCCAAAGATATGAAAATACTGGGAAGTACTTGGGCGTATACACTAAAACGGAATGACAAAAATGAGATTATGCGTTACAAAGCGCGTTTAGTAGCCCAGGGTTTCAGGCAGCGTAAAGGGGAGACTTATGATGAAGTTTACAGCCCCGTTATAAGTTTCACCCTAATAAGAATGTGGTTTGCATTATTAGTATGCTTACTTGGCTGGACACATTGCCAGCTAGATATAAAATCTGCATACCTGTACGCTGACCTTAATGAAAGGATTTACATGTATCAGCCACATGGATTTAAAGACGAAACTTACCCCAATCATGTTTGCTTGTTACGCAAAGCTCTTTACGGCATACTGTTAGGAGTAAGCGCCATTTATCGGCATATTTTACTTATAAAGATCGCTATCCCTAACTTTGATTATATCCCGGCAACTATGCGCAAATAAAGGCACCTAAACATATAAAAACACCTATTATTTCCTTTTAATTTAGGAAGACCTTTAACGGCTTCGTTTCTAGCTGTGTTTTTAATATATTCCGCGTTAATGTCCATAACCTTCTAATTGAGTTTTTCGATCATCTATATCGAGACTCTATTACATACACCAAAGTGGGCGAGAGTGGTTTAATGAAATCCACACTGTTTTACAAGATCTAAACTTCGAAAAGCTAGACTGGTGCAATTGCACGTACATCTTTGAAAAACGTGTTCTACTACTCCTTTATGTAGATGACATCGTTTTATTCGGTAAATCAGACCTTCACATAAGGGAAGTAATTAAGCTTTTAAAAGAAAAATTTGATTTGAAAGTGCTGGGAAAAACCCGAAAATTACTAGGCATTGAATTTCTAGAAAAGGACGGGAAAATATATATACACCAAGAAGGTTATATTGATAAAGTTTACGATACTTATAAGAACTATAAAATTCCGATAACATCATTACCCATAAGTAAGGGAACTCTCCTTTCAAAGATAGACTGTCCTAAAACGCACGCCGAAATGGAAGAAACGGAACGATTACCGTATCGAAATGTAGTTGGATGTTTAGCATTTTTAGCGGGGAGGACTCGCCCCGATATCAGCTATGCTGTAAACATCCTGTCCCAGTTTCAAGAGAACCCTGGGTTAGTACATTGGAACTGCGTTCTAAAGTTGTTAGGGTACGTACATGCCACAAAGAGTTTAAAGTTGAATTTGGCAAATATAGATGAATTAAATATCAGATGTTACAGTGACTCAGATTTTGCGTCAAATAGAGATGACAGAGTATCTGTAGGCGGAACGATTTTGTTTTTTGATAAGGTTCCTGTCTCCTGGCGAACTTTCAAACATAAATCGGTAACTTTGTCTATGTTAGGGAAAATCCCGATTAGCTTTCCTCTTCTTCCCCTAACCTTCCAGCCACGTAGCAGGAGCGATGTATTTACATCATTTCCCACCTCCACAGCAATGTGTAAGCATCGTCAGACGCCAGTTGCGTCATGACCAGCGATATGCCAGCCGAACGACGTCATTCATCCAACGATGACGCCATACCATCAGTTAAGAATGACGTCAACGCACATCACGTAAAATTAGCATAATTAACTTTGCTATTCTCCTGCCACGAGGGGGCGCGGCAGTAGACGCCGGTATAAATACCCAGCCCGTTCACTTAGACGGGGTATTCGATGTAGTATTCGCTGTGGTATTAGACGGTGTGGTTGAGTGATAGTTGCTGAGAAGCGATTTTACCGAGCCAGGCTCTACCGAGGACCCGTATTAGGAAGCGGCGACCAACTTGCCAGCAGTGCACTGATGCTCTAGTCGTCTCGACCTTGCATGCCCGCAGGTAGCCACGGGATAGTTTTTGTGCCAGGAAGGCGCTATCTACCTTAAGTGTTTTCTTACCACGATAGCAAAGCTTTGCCTCGACCACCTGTGAGTTATTTTTCTTTTATTTTTCTACACCTCGGTAAGAACACGACAAAGCCAACTTTTTAGGATAACACTACGAGCTGTGTAGTGCGTCTGTAAACAAGACCCTTTAATGTCGTTTTACTAAATAAATGTATTTGTTATTTTACCTAAACCTTCGTACGTCTTTTTAACATCTTGCATATCACACAACAAAGCTAGCTAGCGTTGCTCTGACTATATCTAAAGATTAAGAGTCCAACCTTCCCTGCTAGCCAGTACGACTCTGCACTATTAGCTATCAGTAAAGTTTGGGGCATTCCTGCCCCCAAATCTTAACTAACTTTGGTTGGAAGAGCCGCCAGGTTCTAGCGGCTCAATTCCGTAACATTTTGGTTATGGGCCTCAGGCCCTAAAGTTAAGTTGTAAACAACTACTTTTTACTTAAGGGTGACTTTGATCTAAAATAGCAGAGCACAACGCGAAAGCTTTGTGATATGTGAGAAGCTAAGCGTCGAAGGTATAAACAAAAGGTAAAGGCCCTGAATTTATGAAATTCTATATTTGGGGGGGGCCTATTTGTATATATATATAATATTTAGTGTTTTAAATACTGTCTTGCATTTTTTTTATATGCATATATATATATATAGATTTACATACTGTACTTGTAACTTAAAACATGGCCTCTTTACAACCCCATATGGCTATAGATAAATTGACCGAGGAAAATTTCCATACCTGGGTCGCAGATATTAAATTTGTACTAATATCCCTTAATGCGTGGGACATTGTGAATAACCGCGAAACCAAACCGATAGCAAGTGCGGAAAATTTAGCTGAGGTAAGGGACTTTGAAAGAAGAACCCGACTCGCTTTATCTACAATCTTTTTAAACCTATCCCCTGCGTTTAAGTCGGTCGTGGAACATTGTACCACCCCCCAGGACACATGGTCAACCCTAAATAGGCATTTTCAGCCTGACAGTCGTAGCCGGCACATGCAGTTATTTACCGAACTGGTTAATTGTAAGCCCTACGCTAGCGAGAAAATTAACATGTTTGCGGCACGAATCCGCAAGTTAAACGAAAGCCTAAAGGGAATAAACCAAGAAATAAAGGAGACTTACCTCTGTTTCCAGCTAATCCGGTACTTACCATCGGAGTTTGATCACTTAGTGCAAACTATACTTCGTTGGAAAGATGCGGAATTTAAATTTGAAGCCATTCTAACTGAACTAGTCGCCGAAGAAACCCGAATTAGCGTGCAGAGACAGGATAAGCGTGAAAACGCTACTTGCGAAACGCAGAACACCTTTTCGGGTCGGCATAATTCTCGAAGTTGGAATAAAGACAATTTCCGACCGAAAACTCCATCAAGAAGCCCTTCTCCCAACAAACAAGTCCATTTTGGGAAATACCCAAGTGGGAAATCACCGGGGCGTAGAAAATCTAAACGCTCGTTCCGGCGAAACTCACCAAATAATGAAAAACCCCAGAGCCATTATACTGTAGAAGCCCTATTTACATCTCACAGTAATCCAGGTGACTGGGTCGTCGACTCAGCGGCAACCCATCATTTTTGTAAGGATAAATTCCTATTTGATGGACCCCTTGAGGATGTAAATGACAGGAGCCTAGCAGTTGCTACTAGGGGAAAGCCTATCCCTATCAAGCAAAGAGGGCCAGTCGACCTACTCTGTAAGGGCGAGAAACGCGCCATTACGCTTATGCGTGCATTGTATGTACCATCTCTAAGGCGCAACATAGTTTCATTACCTTTACTTGACGAAGATGGATTTACTTTTGAAGGGGGAAATGGACAACTCCACGTTTACGATAAAGATGGAAAAGGTTATTTCACAGCTCGCAAACAGGGGGGAATTTTTTATGCAAAACAGCAGCTAACCCCAGAACAAGCTGCGAGAAAGAAAGCTTACCAACACGAGAAAGAAACTCGATCGAAGAAAGGTAAGGCTTATGAAACTACAGCTAGAAAGAAACGAAATACCCTAAGCAAAAGTAATCAAAAACCTGCCAGTGCATTGAGCAGATGGCACCGCAGAATGGGCCATATGAACCCTGAACTAATCAGCCAGTCTTTTACAAATAAAAGTGTCAGGGGTGCTCAGGAGGTAAAATCATCCAAACTTTTTTGCGAGGATTGCAGGTTAAATAAAGCTAAACGGGTGACATTTAAACCAATCGGCCAAACTAGGTCAACAAAACCACTAGAACTTTTACATCTAGATTTGTGGGGACCTGCTTCAACGACGGGATATGCAGGAGAGAGGTATCTTTTGAGTATCACCGATGATCACTCAAGGAAAATCGCCCTGTATCCGATTAAAGATAAGACAGCTACTTTTCCCACCTTTTTAAATCATGTGAAACGCGCCGAAAGATTCCTTTCAACTAAGCTCAAAGCTATCAGAACTGACAATGGTAAGGAGTTTGACAACTCACAATTCCAAGAGTATTGCCGTACGAATGGTGTGGCCCACGAATTTACCGATATTTATTCGCCTGAAATGAATGGAGTAGCAGAGAGGTTGAACCAGACAATAGGGAATACCCTCCGCACGATCCTAAATTCAAGTAAGGTTCCAGTAAAATTTTGGCCAGAAGCCGTCCGCTATGCGGCCTACAATTGGAATAGAGTGTGCCGTAGAAACCAGACGAAAACACCGTTTGAGAAATACGGAAAGTTCAAACCCTTCATTAGTCACCTTAAACCATTCGGGTCAGTTTGTTTTGTGGGTGTGCCGAAGCAACACCGAACCAAATTTGATCCCAGAGCTAATAAGGGAGTTCTTGTAGGCTACGCATGTAGGATTAAAGGGTACAGAGTGTTGTTCCCAGAAACTGGGCGAATAGTCGAAACCCGGAATGTTAGCTTTGCTGAAGATGAACTAAATTTTTATCAATTGAAAGCTAAGCAGACTAACAATGGAGCAGTGCTGGGCGACCATCCAGAAACTACCATATACTCACTTCACAACCCGGAGCTTGAGACGGTGGTAATCCCACATATGGATTCGCGCCGAGTACATACCCGGAGTTACCAGCAGGATCCCAGACCAGGCCCTAGTTATGCAGTTCAAACTGATGAAGCAAGTGAAGACGAATCAGACAGAGAACTATACGTCCAAACACCTAGACTCCGAGTCGCTAAGTGGACAAGGGAAGCCGTTCCGAGACCAGATGGAAAGCGGACCGATATATATTATCGAGAAGTTAAAAGGCAAGGGGGCAAGAGCCACATATTGCGAAGCCTCAAAGAACTCAAGCAATACTGTAAAAAGCATAAAATTGAGTACCAGCCTGAATACTTCAACTTTAGCAGTAAGAATGGTAGGACGGGCCCTGTTCCAACCCCTCAGCGACAGGTGATTGATGACGATAGCGATCTGGAATCTGAAAGTCAGACGGAAAATGAAGAAATGAACTACTTTTCCGCCTATGACACTTCCGAAAGTGAGATCGACACAGCATGACTAGAAACTGTAGTCATCCCGAAAACCTTTAAACAAGCATTCAAAAGTAAAGAATCTAAGCTATGGAAGAAAGCGATGGAAGAAGAATTAAAAGTGTTAAGTGAAAGGGGTGCATGGAGCCTAGTGCCGCCACACTCAAAGTACAAGCCTCTCGGTTGTCGGTGGGTTTTTACAACCAAAACTGATGAGCATGGAAATGTGGTAAGATACAAAGCGAGGCTCGTAGCACAAGGCTACAAACAGGTAAAGGGAGAATCCTATGATGAAACCTTTTCACCTGTAGTCAATTTCACCCTTATACGCCTATTTTTCTCCATGCTAGTTTCCAACCTAAAGTGGTATCACCTCCAGTTAGACATCAAATGCGCGTATTTATACGCACCCTTATCTGAAACCATTACGATTACCCAACCACCCGGTTTCGTAGAAAAAGGAAAAGAAAGCTACCTCTGTCTACTAAAGAAAGCCCTTTATGGCTTACACCAGAGCGGAAGGGTATGGTTTTATGAAATTGAGAATATATTACTTGAAAATAATTTTAAGAAAATTAACTGGGCTAACTGTGTTTACCATTTATCTAATAATCTAATTTTACTTTTATACGTAGACGATATAGTTCTTTTTGGAAAAACTAAAACCCATATTGAAGCAGCAGTTAAAATTCTGCAGAAGTGTTTCGACATTAAAATACTTGGCCAAACTTCTAAGTTATTGGGGGTTGAATTTGAATTCAATCGAAAACAAGTTTTCATTCATCAAACCCAATACATAGATCAAGTTGCTAAACGCTTCAAAACCTTCAATATCCCAATTGTATCCTTACCCATAGCTAAAGGAACAATATATACCAAATTACAAAGCCCTACATCTGAACCTGAATTAACGGAAATATCAAAACTACCGTATCGAAATATTCTAGGGTGTTTAGCATTTATCGCAAGTCGAACTAGACCCGACATTGCGTATGCTGTAAATATCTTCAGTCAGTTTCAGTCTAACCCAGGATTTGCTCACTGGTACGGTCTATTGAAGCTATTAGGGTATGTAATAAGTACAAAAAATTTAAAGCTAAATATTTCCTCTACCTCTAATGAATTAACAGCTTACAGTGATAGCGATTTTGCCGCCAATCGAGACGACCGAGTTTCAATTTCCGGTCAACTCATTTTACTAGATAAATCGCCTATATTCTGGCGAACTGGCAAGCAAAAGGCCATAGCGCTGTCAACTATGGAAGCTGAATTCATGGCTATAACAGAAACCTGCAAGGAAATACTGTGGATCAACCGTATAATGCAAGAATGCGAAAAATTGAGGATAATCAAGCTAACTAGATCCAAACCCCTTATCAGAACGGATAACTTATCTGCAATAGACTTCTTAAAATCGCCGATTGAAAATAGTCGCACTAAGCATATTCATATAAAGCTTCTATTTGTGCGTGATCTCCTTCTAAAAGAAGTTTTCGAGATAAAATTCGTGCCTAGCAAAAAGAATCTAGCAGATCCGTTCACAAAACCAAAAACAAAAACAGACTTTTCAGCCTTTAAACAAATAATTTTTAAATTAGAAACTGGAAAGCTATAAACTTAAAGTAAATTCCTAACTCTAATAAACCGAATTTCCTTAAAATAAACCTTATCCTTGAGACTAGGACGGTTATTAATTTATGAGTTATATTACTTTCCATTATTTTCTGTTTACGGAACTAACGGCCATTGTTTCGGGTTAGTTCTATGAGAACCTTCTTTCTCCCACATAATTTGGGAGGGGTTCGCTTAAAGTGTTTGAAGGCCACCTTGGGTCAGTTTGTTTTACCACGCACGAGTGGTGTGTTTTGTCCCTTTTCGTCGTTTCGCTTGGGAGAGACCAATTTAATTGTCCGCTGGAATCCGGTAAGTACCCTCAGGAAAGGGATCCTGAGAGCGAGCGGCCCCCTGTTACGTCTCGTTGGGGGTGAAAATGTAATCTGCCAGAGCTCTTGGGGGAAATTTTCTGGGGGAGTACTACTGGAGGGAGGCCTTTTTCGTGTGCATTAATTCTTTTTGTTTGTGAGTCCCTCATTTTTAATATAAGAATGCCACTAAGTCCCGGACTCACCCGAGCGGAACGAATTTATTTAAACTTAAGTGATATACAGTGGTAATGTGTTTATACATTCTGCATTTTTGTCGCATGTGTATTTAATACTAACGTTACCATTGCATATATTCTGTACTGTGTTTATATATGCACGTTTATGTCTCTATCTAGCATTGTGTTTATATCTACATACTAGCAATAACTGTTTCTATTTTTTCCGTACTGTGTCTATACTTTAATATATTTACTAGTACGTTGTTTGTGACAAGCAAATTGTAATCAATTTTAATATATTCTTAAAGTTTTATGCTATTTAAACATCGGAGGGTATGTTATACGCAAATGTTTTTTTTTCGCATGATTGTGTGTATGAAAGTGGGCCCACGAATGTTTTGAATTTTTGTCTGAAAAAATACTGCGTGTGTATACTTTGCCCTACCTGTTGATGAATTGTATTGCATATTATTTGCCTATTGAATATTGCATTTTGAATTGTATTGCATAATTGTTCAGGACTATAAGCTATTTTTATAGAAACATGTCAACAGAATATTTATTGTATGTTTATACAAGCGACTTACCTTTATTGTTTTGCAAAACATGTAACTTAACCACGTGCATGTGTTGGTGCTCATTTCTGTAAAGGGGGGCAGTTGTTAGGGAAAATCCCGATTAGCTTTCCTCTTCTTCCCCTAACCTTCCAGCCACGTAGCAGGAGCGATGTATTTACATCATTTCCCACCTCCACAGCAATGTGTAAGCATCGTCAGACGCCAGTTGCGTCATGACCAGCGATATGCCAGCCGAACGACGTCATTCATCCAACGATGACGCCATACCATCAGTTAAGAATGACGTCAACGCACATCACGTAAAATTAGCATAATTAACTTTGCTATTCTCCTGCCACGAGGGGGCGCGGCGGTAGACGCCGGTATAAATACCCAGCCCGTTCACTTAGACGGGGTATTCGATGTAGTATTCGCTGTGGTATTAGACGGTGTGGTTGAGTGATAGTTGCTGAGAAGCGATTTTACCGAGCCAGGCTCTACCGAGGACCCGTATTAGGAAGCGACGACCAACTTGCCAGCAGTGCACTGATGCTCTAGTCGTCTCGACCTTGCATGCCCGCAGGTAGCCACGGGATAGTTTTTGTGCCAGGAAGGCGCTATCTACCTTAAGTGTTTTCTTACCACGATAGCAAAGCTTTGCCTCGACCACCTGTGAGTTATTTTTCTTTTATTTTTCTACACCTCGGTAAGAACACGACAAAGCCAACTTTTTAGGATAACACTACGAGCTGTGTAGTGCGTCTGTAAACAAGACCCTTTAATGTCGTTTTACTAAATAAATGTATTTGTTATTTTACCTAAACCTTCGTACGTCTTTTTAACATCTTGCATATCACACAACAAAGCTAGCTAGCGTTGCTCTGACTATATCTAAAGATTAAGAGTCCAACCTTCCCTGCTAGCCAGTACGACTCTGCACTATTAGCTATCAGTAAAGTTTGGGGCATTCCTGCCCCCAAATCTTAACTAACTTTGGTTGGAAGAGCCGCCAGGTTCTAGCGGCTCAATTCCGTAACAGTCTACAATGGAAGCAGAATTCATCTCTTTAACAGAATCCTCGAAAGAACTAATGTGGATCTATCGCATTTTAAAAGAATGCAAAGAAATCGGCTTAGAAATCCCTGATATTAATTCAAGTGAACTTTTTTGTGACAACCGAACTCTTTTTTGTGACAACCGAACTTTTGTGTTAACTTCTCGAATTCGCCTATAGAAAACTCACGTTCTAAACATATAGACGTGAAGTTCCATTTTATCAGAAACCTGGTAAACGAAAAAACTTTTCAGCTTAAGTTTTGTACCAGCAAAAGCAATTATGCAGATGTGCTGACGAAGCCTTTAACTAAGGAAGGTCTTCAAAAATTTGTAAACGAACTGTTTATCTAGTAGTTTTTTTTTTCATTCTTTAAATGTTCCCGTTTTAAGTTTGTTTGTGAGATTTATGTCGTGCTGAAATGTACTGATATTTTGTTAACACACTTATACTAGATGTGCCGAAAGTTAGTCATCGGATTAAAAGGTAAAGTTATACCATAGGGATATTAAAAATCGCTTGTCGAAGTGTTCTTCGTCGCAAGGGACGAAAGTTTCGAATCCCAAAATTTAAAATAGAAAGTCTTTTTTTTTTTTGCTACTCTGACTAACCAGAAGCTATATTCGCTTTGTAAATATATATATTTTTAGGTGCGTCTTGCTCGCCTTTATACTTGTATAATGATTATATTTTAAAAGGTTAAAATTTCTTGCTAAAAAATCATGAAGTTTATGAATAGCATTTTTTTTTTTACAAATATTAGAATGCATTTTACAAATATTAGAATTAGAATGTATTTATACAAATATTAGAATAGAAAATTTCTGAACAAGTGTGTACATATTGGATTTAGTCTTCATATGTATTAAGTATAGTTTCACGTGTATTCTGTAATGTAATACGAAAGCGTGTTTATACTAAAATAGTAGCAAATGTTTATGCTATAATGTAATTGGAAAGCGTGTTTATACTAAAATAGTAGCAAATGTGTGTTCTATAATGTAATTGGAAAGCGTGTTTATACTAAAATAGTAGCAAATGTGTGTTCTATAATGTAATTGGAAAGCGTGTTTATACTAAAATAGTAGCAAATGTTTATTCTATAATGTAATTGGAAAGCGTGTTTATACTAAAATAGTAGCAAATGTGTCTATTCTATAATGTAATTGGAAAGCGTGTTTATACCAAAATATTAGCAAGTGTGTTCATTCCAAAATGTAATTGGAATCTCATTACTTTAATTGAAATGTCTTTTTCATGTTATCAGCGTATGTTCCAGTGAAAATGTCTGTAAAGCGTAAGTGTATAAACATCCATTAGGGCTTTCGCCACAAGAGCGGTTCGCAGAAACAAGAAGGGGGGCCGATGTTAGCAATAGCGGCGGCATTGGTTATTTTGTTTACCGTGCGTTCTCGTATCTGCGAATCTTTCCCGAAGCAATCGCCGCGGGGTTAAACGTCATTAATTATGCATGCGTTTTTCTGGGCACGCGTAACCTGCGGCGCATGCTCCGTGGGAGCGACTCATAGTATAAATGGAATGAGTGTTTCAGCTTTCCAGCCAGACCAGAGCAGAGCAGTTCGACGACGTGCCGGAGCTACAGACGTGCCTGTTAAATTTTGTTAAAGGCAACAAATCTTGTCTCCAGTTTTAAACGATTTTAAATAAAAGGAGTTAGATGCTCATTCGCCTGGTCTTCATTTCCCGTACTCACCTGAGCTTTGCTACACCCATTTTTTATTTTTAGAGGAAGGCAGTTACACCTTATGTAACAAAATAGATGTTTATGATAGTGAAGACCGGTGTTATTTTACTGCTCATAAAAGAGAGGGTGTTTTTTTTATGTAAAACAAGTTTTAACACCAAAACAAGCCAAAAGGAAGAAAAATTACGAACAAAACAGAAAAACTCAGCGGCAAGAAGCACAGGTAAATGAAACGGAAATAAAGAAACACAAAGTTAAAGCTAATCAGACTAAAAACTCTAAAAATCGGTTGGCCATCTGGCATCAGCGATTAGGTCATATGAATCCTGACCTTATCACAAAATCCTTCACAAATAACAGCGCGAGAGGTGCTCAAGACTTAAAACCTAGTAAACTGTTTTGTGAAGATTGCCGGTTAAACAAAGTGAAAAGAGTAACGTTTAAACCTATAGGAGAGACCAGGTCCTCGCAACCTCTAGAACTTTTACATTTAGACTTGTGGGGTCCTGCTTCAGTAAAAGGATATGGGTAAGGATTCAGTAAAAGGAGGGTTTCTTGAGCACATCTACATAATCTAATGGACAGTTTTAAAATCTATTCAGTGATACACAATACCAAATCTTAAAAGGAGAAATGACTACTTAAATGCAAAGCAAATTAATGAAATTAAAAAAATCAAAAGAAAAAATTGATTAAAATTACAAACCATCATCTACTTCAACTTGTTTTTGGTTTTCATTTTTATCCTTCACCTGGTGTTGCTCTTTTAATCTGCCTTTTTTTGGATCTGTAGAGATTTGATTATTCCAAGAATCACTTGTATCAATACTTTTCTTAGTTTGCTTCCTATTTTGATTCTTTGCTTCTTGCAAATCTGTTTCCTCATCACTAATTTTCCATTTGATATCAGACTGATCAGCATTACCCCAAAGACCATCTACTTCTTCCTTCCAGGTATTAGTGTTGCCCACCTTGGAATATTCCTCATTAGAGCTGTTTTTGTTCCCTGTATTATCAGGTACTGAATTTTTCCATGTGTCACAAACAGCAAAATCTTGCCTTTTAGGTTTAAACCTATTTCTATCATCATCATTCTTCTGTCCCCTGTCATCAAATCTTCTTACTTTCCTAAAGTTTCCATTCTTAGTGCTACTACCTGAACTGTATTGAGGACTACGCTTGGTTTGGACAACCTTTTTCTTAAGTCCATCAATCTGCCTTGCAGACCCTATATTGTAAGATGCACCTTTATTTTGGTTCTTTTTTTCACCATAGTCCCGTTTTGGATTATAATTGCTGTTTTCACAGGTTTTGTTTCCCCTAGAAGTATTGACTTCTGGACAACAGTCCTCTTCTTCACTGCTTTTATTCTGACTATCTGCATATCTATCAAATTTTGTAAATGACCTATTTTTGTCTTTTTGCTCGGGAGACACCTTACTTGTATTTTTGTCCTTTTGTTCAGAGGAGAATTTATTAATAGTTTTATCTTTTTGTTCTGGAGAAAACTGCTTACCTCCCCACATATTAGTTTTGTTAACAGATTTTACCCAGCTTTCCACTCTGTTCTGCTTTGTTTGATCTTCACTAATTTTATCATTTTGCCATAAATTATAAGCTCTAATAGTAAACTGATTCTCCACATAATCTGATCCACTTCGACTTGTAGACCTGGAATGAGCCCTGTAAGAATATTTCTTTCTAGAATTTGATCGATTATAGTCAGATCTTTTATACTTATCATCAGAATAAGAGCTTTGAGATTTTCTATGTGAGTCATTATTACGATATCCTACTCCTCTTGTTCTTTTAGGACTCATCTGAAGGCGAGCTGAACCATGGTGGTTATTATCATTCTGCTTGTATCTGAAACTTCCTCTTAACTTTCTAGCATCAGATGCATGATCATGTCTATAATGATCAGTATTTTCATTCTTGTTATACCCACTCCAGGTATCTTTCCTATCAGCATTCCTTTTCTCATAAGAATCTAAAACAATGCAAATGAGAATTCAGTAAATACAATCACATTTTAAAAGAATATCAAAAAACACAAAGAATAAATCTCTAATGTTATTATAGGACATACAATCAAACAAAAATTTTCACAACCATGTGCAAGATAATTTCTTCTAACCACTTCACAAAAACAGTTAATGTATTTGGTTTGCTCACACATTTGCACAATTATTTACAAATAATGCAATTTAATGAAATAAAACAGGGCAATATAATCTCATTTTTCATCACTAAAAAATTTCTACTAAATTGAATCCACCAAAGGATCAGAGAGAGGATAAATGTGGGTTGACAAATTCTTTCTACTGTGCAGAATTGCATAGTATTTTTTTATATAACAAAAAATTTCAAGTTAGCAAAAATGTTAGTTCTTACTGTCAAAAATACTCAACAGTTAACAATTAAAAAAAAGAACTTCCACAGGACTTCAGTAATTTTAAAAACCTCAGAAATTAAAAGCAATTAGAGGAATTAAAATATTACAGTTAATATTTTTTTTATATCAGTTAGCATTTATCAATTTTTTTTGTGTTACTTTTAACATTTTGTAATAATTTGTTTTAAAAACATCTGTAGGTGCAGTAGGTGTACATCAGGGGTGTCAAACTCAAAGGCTAACTTGGGCCAAACAAACAAGGTTTAACTATAGGTGGGCCGCAAAAAAAAATCAATATTAATACAAACGTATGTTTATTTACCTAATTACAGTATATTCAACATAAATATACGCATTTTGTTTAATAATAGCAAAAAAAAGAGTATAATTAAGAAAACATTTAGCAAATTCTTCCTATCTTATTATAATTCTGCATCGGTATATTAATATATATTATTGTGTGCCAATATATTGGCCAGGCTGCAAAAATGTTCGTCGCGGGCCGCATGTGGCCTGCGAGTTTGACACCCCTGGTGTACATAATAATGTGCATCATATTAAATATCACATTTAAGTACTATTTAAAAACTGTATAGTAAAAATTTAAGGTCTAAGAGCTAAAAAGTACTTTTTAGGTCTAACAGATTTTTAATACCCATACTAACCCTGATTCACAAACATGTCAATCACGTGTTGTTAGCAGAACTGTTAAAAGTTCAATAATATCAGAATTTTAGATGTTTTCAAGATAGATGTAATCAATCCCACAATCACTTATAATTGAAATTGAATCATTAAATCAAGTATTTTTACAAAGAGGAATTCTTATTGTCAGTTTAAAAAATATTTAACTACTATAAAAGTGATAATTTAAAAACTACTAAAATTTAAACATTAGTCATCTTCTTTCAGAGTGATGAAAGAAATATGAAGCAAGTATTCAGTTCATACCATGTAGACTTTTTAAAAAAATAATCAACATGAACAAAACAGCTAAATAAATCCATACGGCATAAAAAAATGGGATTTGTGTATGAATAAAATCAGACATGTAGACATGTAGATATATATATATATTCACATGTAGAAACATCTTTACCCAACCTAACTCTTAACAACCCACTGCTAGAAACAGGCAAAATAATATATAAAAATTTTTGACATTTTAAGCAGTTACATAATTCATTCAGGATTTATAAGTTAAAAACAAAACTTTTTTGATAACTATTTAAATGGTGCATGCCAAACCAAATAACAATGAAAAGGCAGCTGCACAGAAAAATTACTTAAATTCATTTTTAATAAAGTAATTTCATAACAAGCTATAAATGTTCAAAGTCTACATTTTTCATATATTTTGGGGAGGAAATTACCTTTTTAACCTGGTTGACAGAATCTTTGGCTATTTTATCCCTGTTACATAGCAATGGAAATGTAAGCATGACATAACTTACTACTATATTTAAATTAATACTTTTCTAAAAGCTTTTTCTTTTAAGCAGTTTCTGAGATTTAATTGGGAAGTTCAATCATTTTTATATTTATTACTCATAAACAGGATTTTTAAATCTTGTTTATTCATAACAACTAGGGGTATCAAAAAAATATACCTTCAAAAGGATGTGTTTTGTATGGTTTATTATATGATTGCTTATTGGGGTTTTGACCCCAAGCATCTTCATCATAGTTATCCTTCATATCATAGCGACCTGAAAATATTTCAGAATTATCTTAAATTACTTTAAAATATACTAAATCGAATACATATACTAAAGAATATATAAATAATACCAAGGAATAATTGTAAAAATGACATTCTAAAATGTCCAGCATGAACATCATATTGAAATGCAGACATAGTAAGTACATATATTGTCCAAAAAAATTTACCATCAGACCCACGATTAAGTCGAGGACGATCAGCATTTTCATTACGGGAGTAACTAACCCAGTTATCTTTTCTATCACCATCCTTTCTCTCAAATCGACCTAAAATGGGATGTAAAATCAAGCCATGATCAACAAGAGTAAGAAAAAAATCTTACAAATATTTTTTAAGCATTATCAATAAATAAATATAAAAAAATCCAAAGAAAAAAAAAAGGATGATGAACTATAGTAATTTACAATGCATAGCAAGTTTAACTGAAAATAGTGTATTTTTATTATAAATACTTCTATTCCTGAAAGTGCATTGCATGAAACTAGAAGAAATCATCCAGGAAAAAGGGGTTAAGCCAAGCCATTTAAAAATAAAGCATAGAGATAACCACTTTTTGGGACACAATCAAATAAAATTTTTTTAAATGTTAAATTTATAAGAACAACTGAAGGATCTTGCTTGAGAATATAGTTAAACATAAAATAAATAGGTAGAGAGGCAGCAGCATTCATCTGTGACAAGAAATTTTTGTCAATCTAAGATAGAATAAGTCAAGAGGGAAGTCACTGTGGAAACTTTAAAGTAGAAAGAAAAGTTGTAGGTTTAAAACAAAACATGGTTGTAATGAGATGTTAAGAAAATGAAGAACTTCAGACATCTATCATTTAAATAAATGGTATAATTTTAGTTACCTTCTTATCTATGATAAGAAAACAGAAAAAAAAGATTTAAGCAAAGTTTTTTGTAATGCAAAGAGGAATGCTATTCCCTTTATGACTAAAACAGCTATTAACATAAGTAAATTATAGTATTATTACTATTATTATTTTAAACAAAAACTGAGCAATTTCCTTTACAAATTCCAGCTGTCAGAAATTGATAGGAAATAGTAGTCTGATTTATTTCCTCCCCCCCCCCCCCAAAAAAAAGGAGGAGGAATCCATTAACCATAAATATTAATACAAAATGCTAAATCAGAATGGAAATATGTTAATTGTTAAAGAGATGCAAGACAAAGTCTGAAATTTCATAGAACAAGTTTGATAAATTTTAGATTAGAAAACCAACAGATGAATAAATTTATGTTACATAAAAAACAAAATGTTATACAATTTATGAGAAAAAGTTTCTTTAATATACAACACATGCCTTCAGAGAAATTGCAAATGAATGAGGAAATATTTAATAAACTAGTTAATACAAATGAACACAGTTATTACTTAAACAAAGAAAGAGACCTATGTTTAACATATTCCAGAAATAAAATGATCCTTCCACTGTAAAAAAAAAATATTAAGAAAAAAAAATTGTACTAGCACAACATAAAGATCCACTTCATTATGATCATATTGTTTAATTTCATGTGCATGTGTAGTACTGAGTGCATTAGAATCCTGTTCTAAATAATGCTTTAGAAAGAAAAAAAATTAAACTATTCTTTTAATTAAAATTCTAGTAGTAACTAATATAAAAGAATAAAACAATTCTGAAAGAGCATTGCAACTGGATATATTATCTGCAAACAATATTAACTCTTGAACAACCAATACATACAAGCCATAAAAATGCAAACTTAAAAAATGACCACAATTTAACACATCTAAATTGGTTAATAATCAGCTAGAAATTTCCTCAGAAATGCAGTGCAAGTTCAAGTCTTCTGGTAGAAACCAAGTGAACAATGAAGTGAATTTGAAGTAATCAATCTGTTCATATAAGAAGTACCCAAGGCAATACAGAATTACTATGCCATTACTGTGTACTAATCAATGTCTGTAGTATACATAACTTATTTTCAGTGAAGTATTATTGATCTCATGATTATCATTTCAGATCATAATTTTTTTTTCCAACTTCAGGAGGTTAGATGAAGATGATTCAATTATAATTGGAAGTAAACCTGGTGAATTAGCCAACTTTCTAAACTTATAAGGACTCAACACATCTTACAAACATATATAGATCTAAGATAACAAAGAACATTCAAGTATTTTCTTTCTGTTCTGAATTATAATTTTAATTTGGTTTTCCACACCATTTCTTTTACTTCACTTTCCTTGGTTAGACAATTTTGTTATATAATAAAATAGTCTTTAAATATGCTGCATAAGAGTCCTTTAAAATACTGGAAAAGAACTAGAGGAATTTTTTTTTTTAATTTTAAGAAAATGTAATGATAATGCAAGATATTTAGAAAAGCCTGCAAGTGCTTCCGAACACTAGTTAGTTTCCTGATTACAAACTAAGGAAAAATACTACTGGTAAATCACGGAACTTATAAGAGGGATATAGGGAAGGTTTGTTACAGTTACATTTGAGCCACAGCCCATCAAGTCTTCACAATAGTATACACAAAATACATAATTTACAAATCCCATGAAAAACATTACAATCGACAAATAGAAAACAGTATTTTAATTTACTTTCTGAAATTTGATACCATATTAACAACAAACTACAGAAATAAAGTTTCTTTAAAATATTTAGCAGTAAGCTAAGTAGAACTGGTAAAACCTACCTAATCGGTAATTCTTAAAAGAAGATCCATGATGCTGAGGAGATTTCCAATGGCTAAAATTAAGATTTGATTTACTTTATAAAAAACAGCAAAATACATTTATATTTTATATACTTAAACTGTTTGAAATACATCTCTACCCACATAGCTTTTGTATTCCAATTTGTATTATTAACAGCAATAGTAACTTTCTTCATATGTGAATCTTAGGGATAAACAAAAAAATCTTCACTCTAATCTTTGCACTGAGTAAAAAGTTTTCACACATTCTTTACTTGAGAGCAAAATTTGGGTATATCTGGAAAAGTTAAAAGCATGGCCTGTAAAATTAATTTTCATTTAGAGCACTGCCCATTTATACTCTTACCCAAATACACATTAAATACTTTGTTAGCATTATACCAAGCCAGTAAACAATGTTTTTGATTTTAATCTTTTTGAGAAAGTAATTTTTACTGGATGAGATTCATCCTTGACATTTTTGTCTTTATTATTAATGATTATAATCATCCCCAGCTGCTATCACCAATTCTACTGATCCTAGCATTCTATTTACTCATCTTTTCATGGTGCATTCCTGATTCTTTTCACTGTTTTCTTACCCACACATGCTAGTTCTAATTATTCTCATCAAAGTCAGTATTTTTAATGTGTATGCATTCTGTGCCCTACTAGTTTGCTCTAATACACAATCGCTTACCTCTGAAACAAACAACTTCCAATTCCTTAAAATACAACTACTTAAAAGAAATAATTTACAAAAAAGATGAAAGATGATTGAAAAAAATTAATTTTTCCAGGTTCATTTCAAATTGCAATTAATTTTTCAAAAAACTTCATGAAATAATGTATTACTAAACTGAGATAGATACTCATTTGAGGAATAATTTAAAAATTAGGAAAAGGACACTGGATTGGTCCCATGAGATAATTTGAAAAAAGATTTAAAAATTAATGCTGTATATTGGCAAAGCAAAATTTCTGAATTATCAGATAGAAATAACCTTAAAATGTATTGGCAAAAATTAGAAAAAATAAATTTTACCAAAATACATAAATGCTTATTGGTACACTTTCAAAATCTTTCACAAAAAATATAACATGACTGCATTTTTCAAAATGATACTAATATACAAACTTCAAAGATATATATAGTTTGATTAAGATATGCAATTATTTATATTTTCCCCTCTTAAATGGTTTGAAACTAAAATAATCAAAAATGAAGTTGTCCAAAATTATTGTTATGATCTGAACAGAAATGACATGAAACTCTTACTGGTGAAGGATTGATGATTCCGGAATATTTAGATCTAAGTTTCCTTACCCCAATTAACTTTCTTTTATCCATACAAATCCTAGATGAATCAAGGCACATCAAAATTGTTTGTAAGATTCGAAGAGCCATCTAAAATTTTACAAATGACAATACAAAAACAGCCTACTTTAAAAGCATAAATAAAACTTTAGGTAAGTTACTTGGGGAAAAAAAAAAAGCCTCATCATAAAATACCCAGGACTCTTATGAAGGTGTAACTTATAAAAGACAGTGAGCATCATACAACAGAAAGGAAGCATGGCACTTTGCTAAGGCAGTCTAATGGCAACAATAGGTAGGTGAGAGCTAGAATTGATTCTACCTGGAAGGCTTTTTATTCCTTTATGGCAATCACATTAGGTATTTAGTGGCTCCCTTCCTTGTTTTGTGTTGCTCCTTTATTCCTCTCTTTTCTGTTCCTTAATTGGTAATTTCTAAACTTTACCATTTTCTTTTATGAATTGGAAACCACTATGTACCTTTTAGCCATCATACCTAGCACTGAGTACAATTTGTTGCTCAGCTCATGTTGATGAAAACTGAATGGGTTTTTGAAATCCACAAATGGAGTTTTCTGTTGCTATTTTAAAGTGGATCTTTTAATATTTTTTCTTTCCTATCCCTACTGATAACAAGATACAAAACCTTGGTGTTTCCATTTTCATTTGTTCATAACTTGTACAAAATTAAAGAATATGGTGAATAAAAATAAAGCCTGCTAAACAGACACATATTTAGTCGAACAATTTAATTTCCAGGCATTAACATAATTAAAATTTAACATCAAATAACTATAGGTTTGAAGAAATTTCACTTGAAAAAATTAACACAATGATCACAACATATACATAAACAAATTCAAATAAAATCAAAAGGATAATAAACATATAAAGAACTTTAAATGTTTTCAATAAAAAAATTTCAAATTTATTTTTGTAATCACTTACTCTCTATCAGGTTTTCCTCTATCCCATTCTCTAGCATGCTCCACTTTGCTCTCCTCTTTATTGCATTCAATTGCACTTGTAGTCTTTTCTTTCTTTATTGCCTTAATTCAAAATAAATATATGTTAATGTTATAAAGAATTTGCATATTGAAGACCAGCATGCTCACCCCTGAACTTGCATTTTCAGAGTTCCCTAAAACCTTTTTTTTTTTTTTTTGGTAAGTATCAAGGGATACAGTCATTAATTTTTAAAAAAAAGTTTTATAGTCTTAATGTGTCCTTTTCTTTTGTTTTATAACTTTTCGTAGTTAAAACATTAAAGAAATTATTATGTAATTTTTGGAAATTTACACCATGATTCCTTCAAGGATATCCATACTTTGAAAAAATTTTAATTTCTGGGGAGGGGTTCCTCAAATAATGAAGTTTCAGTAATAGATTTATTATGATGCAAAATTTGCAAGCAATGATGCCATTTCTAGAGTACAAAGAGGGGGGGGGGGTTAATGATAAAAACCACTAATTGTGCAATCTTAAAAGCCAATTATAAGTCACTGCTCAATCTCTACTGTGAAAGTCGTGGATTGTCAAGTATATCATTTTAGTATCAGGAGCTTTTAGCCAAATGATATGCCTGATATAAGTAGAAGCTGTGGCGCACCCAGGGGGGGGGGGGGGGGGGCCCTGCCCCCTCCAAAGAAACAGAAATTGCATTATGAATATTGATTTTGCATTATAAATATTTTTATCTGTTCATCTCAGCTCCCCCATACATTATAAATAATTTTATCTGTTCATCTCTGCCCCCCCCCCTAGAAAAATCCTGGGTGCGCCACTGAGTAGAAGAAATACATGAAGAGAGACAATGGAGCTTCACCGCAGAGGACTAAAGGGAGAAAGTGCCCCCAGCGAAGAAGCTAGATGGCTCGCGATGAGTCCTCTGTGTGATCCTTAAAAATAGGAGGAAGTGCCCCTAACAGAGGTTGGAGGGCTCACAGTGCATGGCCCATGTCAGAATTCTATGAGAGAGGAACGGCACCAAAGGGGAGCTGTTGGAGATCTCGCAGTGGATAGCCTGTTGAGAATTGGCAGGGCCAGCGAAACGATCCCCAACACAGAGGTTCGAGCTGTTTCATTTGTGTGTAGATTGTTTTATAAGAATATCTGTTATGTTTGTTAAGTGTGAATAAAACATGTACTGTCTGTCAAATGTTCATCATCATTAGGTAAGAAAACCAATGCAAAGCGAACACTTGACCATGATGGATACTACAATCATCATGATGGAACATTCAGTGAATTGCAAAAGCCAAAGATGCTACTGTGCAAAAAGGAACTAAGATGGCTAAGATAAAAGCTAGTAGGGAACTTTCTGTAATTTCTGCTCCCATTCTCTAAAGGTCCTAAGAGACATCACTTCAGTGTATGTGTTCTGGAAATTCTGTGTTTACATAAAAATTTATTTTTTAAAAATTAATTGCGTCGACTACTTTTGCTTTGGGAATTGTGAGCAATAATTATTGCTAGCACTTTTCTTGCTTTTTAATGTTTGGGGACAAATATCAAATGGTAGTTCATGTTAAAGTGAAAACATTCGGAGTGGGATGAACACAAATAGTATTCTTAAGCAAAGAAAAAAAAAATTAGAAAACAAGAAGGAAGAAACCCTTCAAATGCTTTCAAAATGAAATGGAGAAAAGAAGAAATAAGTACAAGATCAGCCTGACCATAGAATCTGTCGCATACATGCATAGGCTTTAGATATCTTTCATACCTCCATCAAAAGATCCGAAAAAGGGGAAAGTATGTTTCACTCGGGATCAAAAAAACTTTAAGATCCATAATAGATAAAAGAAGCTGCCCAGTCACCTGAATTGAAAATTATTTGCCAAAAATAACCTTTAAATAACTTGTGCAGCCTAGTATTCAGCTGCCTACAATAATGAGCATTATTTAGAAGGTTGAATAAAGATTAAATAAAAATTAAGGTCTTACCTTAGCAGCACCTGTTATAGCTGAATTTCGGCTTTCTGCATTAATTCGGTCATTTTCTACTTCCTATGAAACAAAAGGGTGATAGAATGCTGTAAGCCAAACATATTTGTATAATTCCAGAAATAGCTGAAATGTGTTTAAGTATTTAACTTGTTTGTACAACTGAAGGAAGAAAAATAGCAAAATTAGATAATATTTAAGATACTATCAACACACACACCTGCGATCTTTGTTATGGCGCTCTAATGTCATGGATTCCTCTTTCCTGAGAAGAAATCACCCCGAACCAAAGCTCTTTTTTTCTTGGGAGGCTTGTTCCGAGAAGCTGAGGGGGCCACACTTAATTACCAGGGGAAAAGTAAGTCTCTGGGCTATGGCTGTGTAAGTTGGCTTCCATATGTCCGGCGGAAACTGACACCTTGACTACAGTATGGCAGAAACCACCCCTGCCTCACTTCACTGTCTCTCGAGATGGATCACAATGAGGGAGACTGGGTGGTGCTGCCCCCTAGTCAGGGCTAAGAATCAGCCTGACTAGCTGGCGCTCACCCCACCCAGATGAAGACGACCCCCGTGGGAACCGAAATGATGACCGTTCAGTGACCAGCATCTATAGCCGCGAAAAATGCCACCAAACCAACAGATATATGGGAGTGCCTGACAACAGGAAGCAGAGATGGAGAGCCAGAGAGAGGGCCAGCAGCCAGAATCAACAAGATCAGTGGAAGGATTAGGACCGAGCGGTCCCAGGTGCTGATTGGTGCGGGTTCATCTCTCGGTTAAAGACTGAAAGAGTTTGTGTTAATGTTTTTTTAAAAATCTCTCAGATGCAGACGAGAATAGTCTCTCTGCCTTTGTACAAAGTTGTAAATATGTGGATTTTTTAATACAAGCTATATTTTTAAATAATCCTGTTTCTCATATGATTACTTTCAACTACGAGGACATTACAGCACATTTAAATGATTCACTTTGGATGATCATACCAGGTGAATCACCCTAAGTGAGCCTCTTTCAATTAAATTTTTGTTTACATGAATCCTCAAAAGCGAATTAGTCAATCCAAAAATTGTCTTCAACACAGCGCCAAGTGAACTTGCACGTGTAGAAATAGGTAATTACACTGTAAAGAATGGATTACATGTCAAAGTACGATGGAAGCATCAGTAACTTTGTTAAAAGAGTAGACTTGTTGAGACAAAGACATGTTGTGAAATCACCTGTGAATGTCTTATAATAAACTCAAAACCAAAGGAATATGTTTCTCCTAAATTCGAATTTTAAAAAAAAATGGTGAATTTTTAAATTACACACCATTTTGTTTTAAATGCCCAACAGTCAGTAGGCTGTACAACATATTCTACAGTAGAAATAGTAATAAACATTTCAAGAAAGTATTCTCTACAAGACTAAACACATTTACTCGAGGCAGTTTGGATGATTTATCTGCACTGAATAATAGAAAGTAGAGTCTAGTCCTACTTCCTTCATCGACCTTCCTGGCTGATCACCATAGATGATTTATTATTTATACAATCCACTTCACATTCACTTTGGATGATTCATTCAAGATTATCATTAAAAATGAGTAGTCAAAATTCGCTTTTAGGCACTTTATCACAAGTAAAATTCCTGCAATGAAACACCTCTCACCATGTCTGTGAAGGTATCACATATTTAATATTCTTCTGTATGAATATATTTTTAAATATTTTTCAAATTTATTCATATCTTGTCTTAAATTAACTCAACAGCTTTATTATACTTTTGTAACTACCATATTTTATAAACTATATAGTTTCACTGGGTTATTAACTGTATATACATAATGGATTCTTCATAACGTGGAAAAAATTCCCAATCCTAAGTGCCTGGAACTGGTCGTTCCATCATAAGTGAGGAAAATTACTTTAAAAAAAGTACTCAAAATCCTCCAATAAAATATTTGAAAGAAAAAAAAAAAAAAAAAAAAACCTGTGCCCAATTAGCAAATTAATCAGGAAAATCCCCATAAGTATTGAATAATTGCTGGTCCAAAAAAAGGGGGGGAGAGGGGGAAATCGGTCATTGCAATTTGTTTATTTTTTTATAAAGGACACACACACACACACACAAAAAAAAAAAAAAATATTTTGACAAGATTCAACATATTAAAATTATTCATAAAAAGTACGTAGGAGTAGAATCAAATGCTTTTCAGCTGCACATTTTTCTAATCTATCTTTCAGAAAATCTCCATAAAAAATTTTCATGAATTTCATCAATTTTATAATCACTTAAAAATATTTTAGTTTAGAATAACAAAATGGCTAAAAATTGCAGGAATAATTCCGGAATCAGTAATAATACTCACAAATGCTGTCAGTCAATAACAAATGCTCCAAAAAAATGAGTTTTCCACACTTCCATTATTTCAACACAGTGAGAATTTTCCATTATTCAAACATAAAAGCAGCCAAACTTTATCACTCACAAAGAATATTTTCCAGAAAAGAAGATGCCTATAAGTTTCCAGGATCAAAAAAAGAACAGTTGTCCTATTTTTGTCAATTTATTATTAGTTCACGAGTCTTTGAAGAAATTTTTTTCACATTTTTTAAATGTATCTCCAGGAATGTTAAATAGTTTTAATTAACATGAGAAACAATTAATGCAGAATTATGATATATAAAAAACAAATTGAAAATCAAAAACAAGGGGAAAAAAAGTTTGCATGCCAGAAAATATCTATATTCTGATATTTCAACATTTTCAATATGAAACTGAAGTTTATTTCTTTACAAGGCAATCTAGATCCTTTCAGACTTTTCTCATAATGCTGAAATGTCAAATAGAGTCAATTTAATAAGAAAACCTAGCCATATTTCAGATTTTCGCTGGGTGCATTCACTTGAAATGCCAAAATGAATACAAGTGGACAAAATCAACACTACACCAATTATACATGAAAGCTTTTTTAATAAGTGTATGTATCGACCAATCCTACATTCTCTATCAGATGGATATGAATTGCATAGTCTTTATAGTGGATTAGAATGACTGATTGTTCAATATCTTTTCTCACCATTAAGATTAATATTATCTGAGAAAATCTTTTAAAACAAATGTTTAAGGATAATTTATGCATAAAAAGGTGCAGAATCTTCCAAAAACAAAATAGAGAAAACATTCAACTCATGAATATATGTCAAACAGGAGAGAGAAAAAAAAAACATACTGCATGACGCTGCAAAAGTTTTTCATTCTTTAGTTTCATTTCGTGCATTCGCCTTTTGGCAAACTCCTCTTTTTCTTCCCGGCTCCATTCTGTGAAGTTCTGTAAACAAAATATTGTACTCAATTTTTTTTTTAAATTTCAGTAAGCATTATAACTTCAGTACTATTTAAAAATTACTCTAGCAACAAATTTTGGAGGGCAAACTTATATTGGTGAAGAATTATTCAGGAACAATCACATGGAGAGCAACATACAAGGCTGCATCTAGAGGAAAATACTATGTGTTTCATTAACAAGCAAGCAAAACTAGGGAAAACTTATCTAATGAATCACTGCAACTTAATCTATCAACAGCATTGGCTTTTAATTTTCATTGGTGAACATCCCTCAGACCCAGAAATTTGAAGCCTTCATTTCTTTCAAGAAAAGATATAACACATTCGTTAAATACATAAGACTGTTTCAGGGGAAATGCTCTTGCCTCAGAGGGATATATGATATAAAAAATGAAAAACAGTTAAATTCAATACAAACAATTAATATTTCACCTTCCCTTTCAACAAACATTTATTTTACCTATAGACTAATAAGGATGGTTGTATTTAGTTGCTCAAATTGGTAGTGTGATATTGAAGTTAGAAATGGATTAATGAAACAAATATGCGTCAAACCCCAAGGTACAGAAGCATGTGTCCACCTCAAAAATAATATAGCTGTAAATAAACCTAATTCTGTAGTAAATGCTATCTTGAGCAGAATTAAATCCCTTCATAATGTTTAGCATCAATTTATGCAGCCTTTTTATATCCATGCTATATGTATAATGTGTTTAAAAAATAATACAATATACACATGCTTATAATCAGAAAAAAATGAACATAAATATTTTAAAGTGAATTTTTGTTAAGCATATTGGTTAAGCTGTACTCATAAATTATCAAAATGGGAAATATAAATTTCAGAAATGAAATAATGAAAATAATGTCTACATACTGGAGAGCAGTTCATACTTCAACTTTATCAAACCCTTAAAGAAAAAAGTACATTTTAATAAAACCATAAAATATCTATGATTGCATTATATAAGAATTCAATGTTTTACATAAGTGAAATATGATTTACTTATGTAACCAATTATATAAAGACAAAATTTGAAATATCACTAAAAAACATATTAATAAACAGCTCTGAAAACAACATTCAATTAAGAATAACGTTTTTAAAATTCAATATAGGTATGAGAACAAAATTCAATTACAATCAAATATTTGAAATTTTGAAAATTGATAAATTTAATCAAAATCCAATTATTTTTATAGATCCTACATAATTCAGTATCTATGTCCTTTAATAGATACTGAAAGCACAAATCAAGAATAAAAAAATTCATACCTATGGGAACCCACATCTCTAATTAAAACAACATGATTAGCTGATCTGCAACTTAATCAAATCCCCCATTATCAAGCCAAATTATACTTTATGTTAAAATATCCAAAACAGGTTTACTAATTATCTCAATACTGCAACACTTGCATATAAGAGATATTTCAAATCTAACTTCACTCTGTAGATCATGTTAAACATACCATTTCCTCTAGCAAAGGCATAAATTTTTAACCATAATTGCACTGTTAACATAGAATTAAATGAAAAAGTGACAAGAAAGTGTAACGTTTTATTATATAGTATGTTACACTGGATGGACTACAGACAATGATAAAACAACATTTATGGAAAAACTGAAGGTAGAGATTTTAATATTTAAACACTCACGTGTTAAATAAAGTACAGGTAACCCTCCTATAACACGGTAGATAGGTTCCTAGAAAATGCCGTGTTGTGTGAAACTGTGTTATATGAGACCCAGAGCCAGTACAAAAAGTGGGATTACGTTCCGAAAACTTATTAAAATCCAAAATTTTTTTTTTAATTCCATATAAACAACCTAATTTTTATTAAAAATATAAATGTATGTATAAAACAAAATGAAAAGAAACAAAAAATATTATTTTATTTCATGCAACCTTAATTTAATAAATTTCTTCCTCGTCGCTGCTCAGTACGTTCAAACAAGAACATTTTTTCGGTTGAACGATATCACCTTCACTTTCAGAGCCTTTTCTTTATTTAGATATTTTGCACCTTCTATCATCTTTAAAAAAATCTGTAATTTTGGTTTGTTGGCTGGCTCTTACAAGGGCGTTCGTACACGTGGGGGTATTACGTCACACGTGTAAACTGTGCATGACGCTTTCCGCTATGACATCAGAATAGTGTTATAAATTAATAAATTATAATTTGTTTATACATTTTCATGTAAAGCCACTATAGTTCATTATTCCTTCCTGTCATTATTTTAAGGAATTTTATTTTTTAAATGCGTTAAACAAAATTCATGTTATCTAGTGCTGTAGAAGTACAGCATTGTACAAAGGTATTCGCAATTTTTTTATTGTGTTAGAGTGAAACCGTGTTGTAAGATGCCGTGCTGTAGGAGGGCTACCTGTATTCAAAATACAAAAACTAAAGAAACTGACTATACTCAACATTATTTTTCAAAATTTCATCCCCTTCAGACCAAAATGTCATTTTCCTCATAAAATTTTAAAATGAAGAACAAAATTAAATACAGGTATCCCTCCTACAGCACGGGAACCCTCATATAACACTACAACCTGTAACACGGTTTCGCTCTAATACAATAAAAAAATTGCGAAACCCTTTGTACAACACTGTACTTCTGCAGCAGTAGATAACATGATTTTTGTTTGACACATTTAAAAACTAAATTACCTTAAAATAACGACGGGAAGGAATAATGAACTATAGTGCCTTTATATAAAAATGTATAAACAAATTAAAATTTATTCATTTACAACTCTATAAAATTACAAGGCCTAACCCAAGTAACACACACCGTTGGTCCAACCGCATATTTTCATGGCATCGTTGGGGAATGGTTACTGTTGGCAGAAATTTCAGAAATTCAGATGGGCCAACTGCAAATGAAAGTGGTTGGGCTAACGGTTACAAAATATGGTTGGCCCAGCTGCAAATTAGTGCTGTTGGGCCAACAAGTATAAAAATGCTGTTGGCCCAACAGCTAATGAGTGTTGTTGGGCCAACAATTGCAAAAGAACGTTCTCCCAACTGCGTTCAGTTACTGCAAAATGTCACCCGTGTGTCGTTCTAGCGTCGGGTGGGCATGGGGGACACGTAAAATGATAAAAAAGCTTTAAAATCATTAAATACCTTAAGGTATTTAATAATTTTAAAGCTTTTTTATCAAACAAAGTTCCATTAAAAGGAGAGAGCACAATGAATTTTAGTAATTACTAATTAGTAATTAAGTATTTTTACTAATTAATTACTAATTTGTAATTACTAATTTAGCAACTAAGTAATTACTAATTTAGTAATTAAGTAATTTAGAATTTTAGTAATTACTAAAATGTTTAAACATTTTAAAATGTTTAAACATTTAAAATGTTAAACAGCCCCCAGGCGAATCTGTGATACTTACAGACGTCAAATTTGGCACACGGGTAGTGCAGACGAAATTTCTAGCCGGGGAGGGGAGATTTTTCTACGGTCAATGCTCTTCGTGTTTTTATCTTACAAAGAAAATATTTACATCATCTGGAAGATGAAAGCTTTCTCATGCATATAAACCTCATTTCAAGTCTCTATCTTAAAATTTCGATTTTTAATTGAATTTTAAAGAACGATATTTCAACACAAATTTTATGTGGTTCTTTCAACGCGGTACTCTAGGCGTTGGAATCAATCATTCATAAGAAATGCGCATGCACACAAGGAAATGTTTTATTTACTTTTGCTGGTGTTCACTTTTTCTGTATTCTGTCAATTTTTGTTTAATTTAGTTACTTTCTTGCATATTCTTTCTTTTTATGCTTCTGTCTGAAACTCTGGAATATTTTTTATTATCATTCTAATACTTCGAAACTTAACAATGTTTACCAGGGGTGTTTTAAAACAACTGTTAATTATGTTTGTGTTTAGCTTTGAGAAAAAATAATTTTGTATAGGTTTTTTTGGTCTTTTATGCTAAAATAGCACTTACAAATCAAAAAAAGAAACAAAAACTTACCTGTAAATAGCATACCATTTTTATAAATTGATCAATTTGAAGTAATTTTTAATGAAATTTAGCTAAAACACCTATCATTCTGCACAAAATCCTAAAACTAATATTTTAAACTAATTTTAGCTTTTGATTGTGGAAATTTTTGATGTTAAAACATGTTAACAATGTATTAAATATGCATTATTTTGTACGTCAAATATAGTTGCAAATTAATTTTAAAGAAATTTGTGGTATGACTTTCTTAAGTAGCATGATTTATTTTTTCTCGATGATATCTTTTTCTTAATTGTCATATTTTGAGAACATAACTTTTTTAAATTAAAAAAAAACACAAATAACAGTTTAGGTTAAGAAGAATTATTGTCAAGAATTATATTTCACATGATTGGACAAGCCACAGGTCAAGAAGTGTTGAAATTAATGGAGGTGAGGTTAATTTTTTTTACATGCAGAAATTTTTTCATGTCCTGATTCATAAATTAGAATCGATAGCTGATATATACCTCATTTATATTTTTAGAATTTAACTTCTTACTTCTGTTTTAATTTTCCTTTCTATTTTACCATCATGTTTTGTTTTGCTATTATTGAAGTGTGTAAAATATTTTTCATTGCTTACTACGATTTAAAAAATTTTTTTGTATTATTGGCCTGTACTTTTTTATTCATACTGTGTTATTCATACTGTTATTTTTTCTACGTTATTTATACTGTATTTAGTTTTTAAATTGATTTGGTATTGTTTACTTTTCAGCTTTTCCCGAATGATTTTCCGAATCTTTACCCCGGAAAGAGAAGCGAAACTGGAAGATATCAGACAACAACAGCAAAGAATAGTTGGACAAAAACCACAGGATGGTCATGATTTGTTAGCAAGAGTGTTTCATCAAAAACAAAAATCACTTATGAGTCTCATCACAAAGGCAAAGATTTTTGGAGAAGTTAGGTGTCATATGTACACCATAATTGCAGTTTTGGCTGATTTAAACTCTGTTTTCTCACATTTTGATGCCCCTGTAGCAGTAGTGGATTACATGGTTAACTGGAGTTACTCATTTTGTTCCATTTTAAAGGAATTAGGCTGTGGTTCATATGGGAATGGCGTTTAGAAACATACGGCATATGAGGCAGATATTACGGATCAAATAATAGCCAAAGATGACACCACTTCAGTCAGTTGTCACAAAACAATTGTCTCTGTCCACATGTTGCAGAAGCCTCCTCTACATGATTTCTTCATTCGGGAATGGCGTTTAGAAACATTCGGCATATGAGGCAGATATTACGGATCAAATAATAGCCAAAGAAAGCAAGTGTCTATAGACAATGCATGGATTGTCCCGTATTGCCCTCTACTAACCACAATTTTCAATGCCCATATAAATGTAGAGTACTGTAATTCCGTTTTATAGTGTGGCGTGTGAGTGGAACACTTGTGTGTGGTTTTCAAATGATTTTAGCTTTTACTGGAAATTAGCAGAACATTAGCATCCAAAACAGTAATCGTTTGGAAAGTTTTTATTTATATACACAACTCACTACCATAATACTCTTAAAATTTATATTTTAACGCATTTCGGTTACTGCTGTTGTTTGTAAACACACGATCTTCATTGCCATGCTCATTTCAGAAATTTCTCATTCAGATGATGCTCATTTAATGCGTGTTTTCAAAAGTGAAATATACGATGTTCTGTAAATGCCCCGAAAATATTTCTATACTGGAGATGTAGACAGATTAAAGAATTTAAGTAAACTTTTGTGTAATTTATACATTTGTGTGTGTTTAATTATTTAAATTAATAGATTTATATTTTTTATACGTTTTATTCTTGCATTCTCTTAGGGGTTTATAGTGTTGCATGTGAGTGGAACACTGGTGTGTGGTTTTCAAATGATTTTAGCTTTTACTGGAAATTAGCAGAACATTAGCTTCCAAAACAGTAATCGTTTGGAAAGTTTTGAATTTAATTTATTAAATGCTGATCACGAGATTTCTTTTCTTTTTGTGATACTTTAAATTAATTTTGCGTCACGTGCATAACAACGAAATTAATTGACAAAGAAAATATTAAAATACAGTAAAAGATAAAATTTAACCACTAGACAAATTGAGATGGAAATTTTTAAAAATTTTGTTCAAATTTGTATGTTTTATGGATATTAAATCAAATCTATATATAAAACTGTAATTTCCTCTCAAAATATGCTTCGCCATGACGATAAATAAGTCCCAAGGCGAAACTTTAAAATATGCTGGCGTACATTTACGAGAAAATTGTTTCTTGCACAGTCAGTTTTACGTAGTTTGCTCACGCGTAAGTTTGCAGACGAGCCTGGTAATATTAGTTCCGCCCAATGAAGAAACAAAATATATTGTTTATAAGAAAATCCTCTAAAAAGCAATTTCACTACTTTTTCATTGTAATTATCCTAAAATGTACCCCGTAGCGAAGCACGGGTATTCAGCTAGTATTTTATAAAGTTTGTACATAATATTAAAGACTGTATTTTGACAATCCCATGGTATATGACTCATTTTCCTATTTTTAGCTGTCTATAAGATCAGGTATTCAAGGAACTGGTATGCAGCATGTGATTCATATAGAAAAAGCAAAGGAAATAAGATTATGAATTGGAAATTCTGGAAATTTTTATTTGACTGCGAGTCCTGATCTCATTAGTACCATAGATGAAAGAACTGGAAGTGTAGTTATCATCTTATGAATGATTGAATCTAGGTAAAAACTTGCTTTGAATTCTTGGCCTATTTGTATAAACTGAAGTCTTGTTCCTCACTCTTTTATTTTTCCTTGTTTCCTACTAGTATTATTTGATTCACTTTATTAAATATGTATATTTAAATCATTATGTTAATGTGTTTTAAATTTTTGTTATATCTAATTAGTAAAGTATTTTATGTAGTAGTTTATGCAGCCTCGTGCTTAGTGAGTATCTAAAGCCAGATTTAAACATGTCGCTGAGCATGTACAGAAAGCAATTTTAGATTATAAATTATCACTAATTAATAGAGATTATGGTTACAAAAACCATATTTGACACATCTATAGATTAAAATCTTTTGTTTAAGACCAAAATGAAATAAATTGATGTAGTAGTTTTCTCTCCCAGACAGCCCAAAGATTCGGCCTGGCTTAGCAACTTAAATATATAGATACTGTGATGTTCAGTAGATAGAAAGGCGATCAAACTATCCTAGGGTCCATAGTTTGACATTTTGCTAAATTTCAGCAGACCGTTTACAAAGAGAATTTTCCTTTTTTAAACAGTTTATTAAGTTCTAGTATTTAGCCACAAATAATTTATATAAAAATAGTATATCCAAAATTCTTTTTTGAATATATAAAATAGGATATTCAAAAATGCTTTTTTGAATATACTATTTTTATATAAATTATTGGTGGTTAAATACTAGAACTTAATAAACTGTTTAAAAAGGGGAAATCCTCTTTGTAAACAAACAATCTGCTGAAAAATAGCAAAATGTCAAAACTATTGACCCTTGGATAGTTTGACCATTGGCCTGATGAACAAAGAGTTGCTGGCTGGGTTGAAAAATGCATAATAGCCCCAAATAAATTTAATGTAGGCTTACCTACAAAGTTGATTGTTGGGCCAACTGAATGCCTACTGTTGACCAACCTCATGCCAACGGCCAAATCATTTAAATCCAACCATTAGGCCAACAGAATGCCCACGGCCAAATCCTGTAAATCAAACCGTTGGGCCAACAGAACGCAAACCATTTCCCTACAAATCCAACCATTGGGCCAACAGAACACCAACCGTTTCCCTACAAATCCAACCGTTGGACCAACAGAACGCCGAAAATTCAAAAGGAAGCTGCAAAATTATCTATCTCCATACCGTGATATCTACAATAACCTTGCAAGAACCAGCAAAACAACAAAAATTACAGATTTTTTAAAGAGGATAGAAAGTGCAAGAAATCTAATGAAGAAAAAGTTTCTGAAAGTGAAGCTGATATCGTTCAACCGAAAAAACATTCTCGTTTGATTGTACTCAGCAGTGATGAGGAAGAAATTTATTAAATTAAGATCGCATTAAACGAAAATAATATTTTTTGTTTCTTTTTGTTTTGTGTTGTACATACATTTAAATTTTAAAAAAAATTAAGTTGCTTATATGGAATTAAAAAAAAAAGTTTTTGGAACGTAATCCCCCTTTTTGTACTGGCTGAGGGTCTCATATAACACAGTTTCACAGAACATGGCATTTTCTAGGAACCTATCTACTGTGTTATAAGAGGGTTACCTGTATACACATTTACCTTTGAGTAAGCCACTGTCCACTGAAAAATATTCCAATTATGTTAGACACTGGTGTCTGAATATTATGGTGATGAGGGAAATAAATACCCAGTGACTTCCATGCTACTATTTTTCCATATTACCATGGAACTATTATTTACTTTTTTACCAGCAAAGTAATAAAGAACAAATTCTTCCCGATGGAAGGATTGTGTTAAAAAACTTTAATAAAATTCTCAGGGAAAATGATTGTACAACTGAGAATACAAAAATTTCTGGAATATAAATAAATCATGCTCTTTCTTGATAACCATCTGTTAGATTTACTGCATCACAGTTTTTAGTATTTAAACAAATTTGCTCATAATAAAATTATCTACCACATATCAAAATGTCATACATCTGAAGTAAATAACCCAAAAATAAATTTTACATTTCAATCAAGCTACAAATCTAAATTACAAAATCAAGATCATCAAACAATTTGTGATGAATTCATTTCAAGCAATATAAAAAGCTTCGACTTATATATGCAAATATAAAATTTATTAAATTACAAAGGTTCGTCAAGATGAATCAAATAATTAATCAAAATTATATCCTTATACTCCAAATGGGCATGTTAGGAAAAAGGAATCATTATACAAACCAACAATCAAAATTTATCAACCTCAATCAGGAGAGATTATCTTAAAACCAACAAATCTAGCTATAACAATAATTCAAAAACAAACCAACACTTGAATTAAGCTGTAAATTACGATAGAAGAAACACAGTATTTTGTACAAAAACTAAAATTACAAGAAAATATGCATAAAAAATTCTGAAATATTACAATACATAAACAAAACAACTGACAGTGGTTAGGAAAATTTCTGAGCTGTGGAATGTAAATCTGGGTTCAGTAAGTTTAGACCTTCAACATACTAAATAAAGAGACTCCGTAATATGCAATATCTTCTACGCTCTTTTAGTTATTCCATTTAGCAACTACTTTAAGTAAGTATTATAGCAGTGCCAATATCTTTTATCATTTTGAAACATTCTTCAATTAGAGCATCGTTTCTAATTATGTGTCTAAAAATTATTTGTTCCATCTCTAAATAAATAAAACTTTCATTTAAAATTTTGTATTAGGAATTTAATAAACCAGTGCACAGTTTAGAAAATATCTCTAAGCAAACATACAGCCTGTCTGTCAAACTACTAAATTCTCCATTGTGCAGCTCGTTTAAGAGCCTATATATTAAGACATTCTTGGATCCTCATAAATTGTTTGCTACTCACTATATACAACACAACTGTAAAAACAATTATGGATTATTTTGTCAAGATGACGAAATTTTCAATTGGCGTGTTAGTGTCATTAAAGAAACAGCAGTAACCAGATTACGTAGTCAGGATAAATGTTTGTAAGTAAACAATAGTAAAGATGAAAGAGTTATTGAATAACTTTGAATTTAAACAGAAACATTTTTTTAACACATTTAAACGAAATGAAAACCATCCAGTAAAAAACAAAATTATAGGAAACGAGACATTCCTGTTCTGTATTGTTGAATAAAAATTTAAGACTTCAGTGACATTAGGCATTCCACGTATATGTTTTATTCGCCTTCAGAGTTCAAACAATAAAAATCTATTTTTCAATTCGAGAAACAAGTAATTGAAATATTTGATTAAAAGCTACAAGCATGGCGTCAACAGTAACCAAAACAACTTGAGAAAACATCAATCAAGGAATCAAGAGAAAATTTCAAAAATACTTACAACCTTTAATAGCTAGCTCGATTTCCTTTACAGATAAATAATCGACACACTCTGATGATCAAATGTATTGATAGCTTTCTTAAGATTTAACTCACATCATCAAGTTTACTAAAGCCCAAGTTGCGTATAGCCGAACTCAACTTTTCTCGCGGAATGGATCGGAACAGTGAGTTTCGCTCCTGATGTCGGTTACAGTTTTACCTATTCTAGGTTACGCTACTATCGCCATCTACTGGAGAGAATAATTAACAATTACTTAATGCCGAAGATATGAATATGAAAAAACTAGGAAACAAATTATCAACTTTTTCAAAACTATTTTTCATTTAATTGTGTAGATGCTAAGTATTCAACACATACTGACGCAGAAAAAAGTTACTTTTTCAATAAATTTAGAAAATACAAATATTGAAATTAACTTTAAACACAGGGTTCTAGTTAATTGTTTTTGTAGCCTTTTACACTATATCGAGTACCTTTACTCACTAATACCTTTTTCACTATGATCGAGAGGTAACACAAACTATTTATTGATAAAAATCACATTAAAACTCAAACATAAGCACTATGAGTAGTTTTTTTTTTTTTTTTTTTTTTTTTTTTTTTGTATTTGTATTTGATTTATAACATGTTCCCAAAAGGGAACATTGGCGGGAAACACTTAGTTTTTTCACGTTTTTATAAAATAAGATTAAACGACCCTTGCATTAAAATTTGGATTTCTGTACCCAATTTTTTAGTAGTTATAAGTAAATTTCTAAATGTTATTCAACAATAACACAAGTTAAGCAGAAAAATAGTCGGGGTGCGCCCGTCGAGACGTGGTGGTGCTCAAGAGCTGCGCCACCTAAACTTGAAAGAAGTGCGACGAAGCTTTCAAAAGAAAAAGTTTTCCCACTAAATTTAAAAAATAATAATTTTACAGTTGATGAGCAAGAATTACTATAGTTAAATAATTCTACAATTATTTATTAGCATGTTAATCAAACAATTTAAACATGATTAGAAAGAAGGAAGTAACAAATAATCTCTGTATCAAAATTCACAGCACAACAATCATATGAATGAAATTCTAAAAATTAGAAGGGGAAAGAAAAAACACCGAAATTCTTTAAAACAAGAAAAAGAAAACAAAAAATGATTATTGTTCTTGGCTTTTATGCTCTACGTTTTTTCTACTGCCCATGGTAAGTAGGAAAGCATTTCTCATGCAGTCTTTTCTCACCCAAAACATTTTCTTTAGTATTCGTTTGGCATACAACACAACATCCTTGTGCTGATGGCACAATATAATGTGCATCTGAGCAGGGCCCGATTAGCAACGCTGGGGGCCCCTGGGCAGATGCTATTTGGGGCCCCCCCTTACGAATATTTATAAAAATAAGAACTATCCATGGGCTATACATACTATTAGAAGTACTAGGTGCATACACCAAGGGGGTTTTGGGGCCCCCTAGAATCAGGGGGCCCTGGGCAAAGTCCCGATTTGCCCATGCGATAAAAAGGCCCTGCATCTGAGTGTCTCAAAGATTCATAGCAATGTGCGTGAGGTACAGGATCAGAGTGGATTTTCAGTTTCATGCGAAGCAAACACAAAGTTGCTTGTCTCCGGAAATTGAGATGTGATAGTTCTGCTGTTGTACCCTTGTGAAAATGTAAATGCAAAATCCATCCAGGAACGACAGCCATGTTTAGCGCATTGCTAAATAGATTCAGGGCCGGCGCTAGGGGCGGGCAAGTCGGGCCCCTGCCCGGGACGGCAACCTTAGGAGGCGGCAAATGGGCTGTAAAATTAACTAGTTTATGAAGAAAATGATTAAACCAAGATTCATTTGAATACTTATGAAAAATTAATAGGTGGACTTTTAATAAAAATTTGCTTTTAATATGTTTTACGAACTTTTAAGTATAGGTACCCACTCACTTCAAAAATCCTCAAGCATGAGAACGACATAAGAATGTTGAGGTATGTAGTTTTTAAATAAAAATACGTTTTGAAAGATGAGTAGAGTTTTCGTGTATTAAAGACGAAATCCAAAACCGAACGAAAAATACAGAGCAATATAGATAAAATATCAAAATATTTCAAAGAAACCACTCACAAACATAATAAACTCCCGCTTAAAAATGGCTAAAAATGTATAAAATAAAAAATGACCCTTTTTATTATAATTTAAATAAATGGACACACATACAAAGTGCTGTAAAAGAATTTTTTACCGTGTGTTTTAATTTGTCTTAACATGTATTGAAAGTGAAGTCCACGATGGAGGAAAAATTAATATAGGCAGTTCGAGGGAGAACCAGGGCCCGACTTTGACCCAGTGGGGCCCTGGGCAAAGCAGACTTTTGGGGCCCCCTCCAAGGACAGATCCAGAGGGAGGCCATGTGCCCCCCCCCCCCTCCACGAGTAGATTTCCACATGAACATGTGGGACACTCACAAAGCAGCCCCCCCCCCCCATAAATTCAGACCGGAAATTCAAAAATTTTTTGACCAACAAGTCAAACATTTGAAAAAAAAAATAATAATAATGTGTTAATTAATTTACTTTTAATGTTAATAAATAAATTCAGGAAATTTTCTTTTGAAATGAATTTAGTGGGTGCACTGTGCACCATCCAGGATTTTTTTTCTGTATCCGCCACTGCCCACCTTTACTGAATTAACCTAAAACCAAATTTTCAAAAATATGTACAACTTAATACTAAATTAGGGGGCCCCATAAATTTGGGGGCCCTGGGCAAGTGCCCCACTTGCCCATGCGGAAATCTGGGCCTGGGGAGAACAGTACTATACGTCACGTCACATGCTGACTAAAATTGTTGATTTGGGAAGAAATAGCCCAAGAAATTGGAATGAAATCTGCTAAGTTTTTATAATATTTTTACTTAAGATTAATTTATTTGAAGTGTACATGGGAAAACGGTTGCTCTTTTCAATTAAAAGTGTTTCATGAATTAGTTTGCTTACAATATATTCAATTTGCTCTCATGTAAATTCATCCTTTTGGATTACTACCGATTTCCGCTGCACCTTTTATTTGTTTTAGATAACATTTTATGGACAGCAGATTTTCGGCGAAAACAAAACTGCTTTGTAGGTATATTTCTTTATTTTCTATACAGATGTGTGTCATAGTTAGTATAATACATGACAAGAATTATTTAGTTGAAAAGATGTAGATTTGTAATTAAAAATAAAATGAACACGTAATCTTGAACTTTAATTTCAACTTCTACAAATATTTTATAATCATGTACAGTAAAATAATAACATTGCTCCATGTTCCGCAGAGACGATTCGAAATGATGCATTTTCTCGGAATGATTTTATTTACTAGGAACTACCAATTAGTTACGTTCCCCTTTAACATGTTTTTCCGTTCGGAGGTAGGTATTAAAATTTTTCCGAAAAAAAACTTTATCTAACCGGAATTTTAAAAGTAACTTTAATTTAAATTTAAAGGATTGAGAAAAGAAAGGTGTTAAAACATTAAAAAAATAAGCATTAAAAAAATGTATTATATTTATTAAAAAGTATAAATATATAATGCTTTAAAGATTAATTTTTATATTTTAATTATTATACATTCTCAGCATTTTCCATTCAACACGCAATCTCTCTGCCAAGGAACTGAACCTCCGGGTGAGTTAAAGTATTCCGTGAACTTTTGACGATTCCAAAACGCTCACTTCGTGCATTGGTTTGATGCAGTGGACGTAATTGGTACTGAGGCAAATCCTGTTCGGTGATATCACCTCCAGTTTGCAATACTGCAGAATTTCTCAAATAGTTGTGCAATACGAAAGATGCTTTTGCAATTTTTACTACAGTGCTTACTTTACATTCAAAAGGTGACGAAAACGCGAAGCAAGAATACCAAAAGAGCACTCCACAACTTGCCTATCCCGCGAAGTAGTTTACACGGAAATAATTTCTATATTTTTCATTAGAAAATTCATTCTTGAGAATAAATTCTCCGTGCGTCTTTCATTTCTTTAGATAATTGCTTTTCGGAAGCTTTTCACGAAGTAATGTTGAAATTACTTGGTCTCCGAATTCATCGAAATCAGATTCCGAACTTAGTTATGATTGTATATACAGAGGCTGTTCGCACATTTTTTAGACGATTTTGGTAAGCGGTAATAAAAAATCGTTTGCTGCAAAAGAAATAATTGCAATTGCACTATGTTTTTAAAAGTCAAAATTATCGTCTGCGTCTTGAAAGTTTTGTTTTTATTGAAAATGGCATTTTTAACAAAGCAGTGGTTCAAAGGCTACATTTATGCTCTTTCCGAAGAGAAATATGCATACTCCGTTATCCAAAAACGATGTGAGAGTCATGGTTTTGTGATATCTAAAGCGTCGATAGGTAATATCGTCAACAAGAAAGGAAAAAAACGTAAAATTGGAGCCTCAAGTGGGACAAAAATTCCAAACAAGTATCCAAGGAAAAAACGGACATCTTCGAGTATTGCAAAGGTACGTTGTTTAATGTTAAAAGAAAATCCCCCTAGACAAAGGACAGTTGAAAAATCATTAAAATGCTCGGTGTCCACTGTAAACAAAATGATAAACGTTGATTTAAAACTTAAGAAAGCGAAAAAACTCAATGTGCATCGTCTTCTTCCAAATCATATCGCTGAACGCAGGACACGCTGCAGAATTCTATATGAGAAACACTTATCCAAAGAAAAATGGAAAACAATTGTCACAATAGATGAATCATGGGTGTATTTAAATGATTGCAACAAAAAAAGAGCCATTTATTATCATAAAAGGGGAGAAAAAAATTTAAGTACATGGTTCAAAGAATCGAAAGAAAGTTTTTCTAAGGGATTCATGATTGTTGCTGGATTTTCTTATAATGGCAAGTTAAAAATAAAGAGAGTGGGAAAAAATGTCAAGATTAACTCCAAATACTATCAGGAACATATTTTATCGCCAATTTTTCTGAATGAAATACCATCGCTTTACCCACAGTGCCATCAATCTGTGAGACTCCATCAGGACAAACAGTGGCGGATTTACAGATTTGCCGCCCGTAGGCTATTCAATTTTTGCCGCCTCTAAATTTTGATATCATTGTCCACAATCATATCAATTTTCTATCAATAAAATTCCAACTTTATGATTTGTGCTCCATCATCCTCGTTACATCAACTTTTCCCGTATGGTTAGTTATTATTTAGCACTGTATATAGGACTATATTTCGATTTTTGTTAAATATTTTAATTTCTCTCCAATTTTCGAAATTCGTACTTTGTGTGTGTATAATAATTTTTTTTTAAATTTGTAAATCGAAATAAAAAATTTATGAACTAAATTTGCCGCCCCTAAAAATTTGCCGCCCTAGGCTCCAGCCTACTCAGCCTGCTGGTAAATCCGCTACTGAGGACAAAGCTAGCAGTCACACATCAAAATCCACTGTAAATTTCCTAAAAGAAATGGAACAAAAAACTGGTATCAAGGCCACACCCTTCACTGATATCCCTACTAGATCTCCCGATGTATCACCTATGGATTTTTGTGCTTTCGGACTTTTAAAATCTGCATTATCCAAACGTCGTCCCAAAACCCTTACAGGACTCTGGAAAGCTGTTCAGGAGGAATGGGATAGAATACCTCTTCTGAAACTTCAAAAGGCATTATTATCCTGGAAATTGCGGTGTCGAAAGATAGTTCAGAATAAGGGATGTCAAATAGAACATTTAAAACACAAGAATTTTACGTAATTTAGTTTTGTGAATACAATATACATCGTCTAAAAAATGTATGAACAGCCTCTGTACATTGCCATCGCGCACATTTTCGTTTAAACACCCTCATTGGCACGCAGTTGAGATAGAACTGCTTCCCAATTTTCGCTCTCCCTGCGCGCAGTTGATTGAATCCTGCTTCCCTGCGTCATCCTGCTTCACCTCACCTCACCAAGCTGCGTCTCAACTTGCGCCCGGCCTTACAGGTTGGTTACTAGTGAAGTAGAGTGCGTTACATACAATTATTCGCGTTACGGTCACTTGATCTCGACAAACCCTTCTGTTACTTTATTAATATAGGTTTTTAATTTGCCATGAGCCATTTAAAAATTATTTTTTTAAGCATGTTATCTTTAAATTTTGACTTTTTGCTCGGACACGTCGATTTTGTTTTGAAGGAAGTCACTTTTTATTTTGTTTTTTTAATATTTATAAACCCATATGAAGGGTTATTTTTACCCCTATTATTTGGATAAAGAAAGTGAGTCAAGTGGCACCTCGTTTTGAAAGGTTTATAATTCTTCTTACAACGACGTATTTTTTCGAAAATAATATGAGCCAAATAAAAATTATTTCTTTGAGCATGTTACCTAACAGAAATAAGCAAAAGTGCCTTTTTTAAAAATAAAATCGATGGGTCCAAGCAAAAAGTAGTTGTCCAGAAAAATATTTCTTCGGCTTATGGTAACTTTGACAGTAAATATTCTAAATCTAATTAAACGATTTTCAAAAAAAAAAGTAATTACATATATATGTAATACATAAGAAGAATCAAAAGGTAAGTAAAGGTAAGTAAGAACAGACAAGGTACCGCTCAACTCATGTTCGCTATAAATAAATGTCAGGGGTAAAAATTAACCTTCGTAGGGGAGCATCTTTCCAAAAACATTCGAAAAATCTTTTGTTTTTTTGTACTCTTATTTACTTATTTCAAGGCGAGATTTTGTTGGCTTTGTTTAGGGTAAATTTAAAAAAAAATCCTATTCATGGCTGACGTTTCGGTTTTAATCAACCCTTGAATCTCTGAATAAGGTTTGATTAAAACCGAAACGTCAGCTATGGAATTGAAAGTTTTTTTTTTAACAATTTACCCTAAACAAAGCCAACAAAATCTCGCCTTGAAACATTCGAAAAATATTCGAAAATGCCTCTGTTCCGTTTAAAAAAAAAACAATTATTTTTTATTGAAACATTTTCTAATTGTTTTTAGAATGTCTGATGGACGTAAAAGATTATCGGGTGCTCAGTACAAAAGAAAAAGGGTCGAAAAACAAGTTCAAATTCAAAAACAGGCTGGAAGTCTGTTAAGTTATCTACAAGGCACGAAAAGGAACGATGACGACACAGAGATATTAGAAGCTGATTCAAATCTTAATTATGAAGCCATTACCAATCAAACTACCGATATTGCTCAAGTGGAGCCTACTCCAGGGAAATCCAAAGAAGAGACATTTGCTACGATAATAAATTCAGATCCTGGTTCCTGGCCAAGCTGATTCAAATCTTAATTATGAAGCCATTACCAATCAAACTACCGATATTGCTCAAGTGGAGCCTACTCTAGGGAAATCCAAAGAAGAGACATTTGCTACGATAATAAATTCAGATCCGGGTTCCTGGCCAACTATTATAGCTTATCAGAAGCCGAAATATATTTTTAGGTAAAAGAAGGAGCACCTCAACCATTAAACGAATACAGTTTTCCGTATAATGATACCGGTCGAAGATTTAGCGCAGTTCATTATTTCAGAAACATGAAAATTGGTAAAAAAGTCATGCGTAACTGGTTAGTCTATTCAATTACAAAAAACTGTGTTTATTGCTTTTGCTGAAAACTTTTTGGTTCTATTTTAAGTTCTCTTTCTACTAAAGGTTTTAAAGATTGGAAGCACCTCGCTGAGACTTTAAAACAACATAAAACCTCTAAAAACCATATCCGAAGTTAAAAATCTTGGATTGAATTTAGTCAAAGAATACAGTACTCTAAAACGATTGACGATTCACAAAGACTCATTACCGCAGAGATAAATTATTGGTACCAGGTGCTTCTACGAATTGTTTCAACAATATAAATGCTTGCTCAAAATTGTTTAGCCCTCCGAGGTACAAGTGACAAACTTTACGTTTTCGGTAATGGTAATTTTTACAATTATTTAATTTCTTGCTCAGTTTGATCCAGTAATGGAAGAGAATATCCGCAGAGTGCTCAAAAAAGAGGAAGTTAAAATCCACTATCTCGGAAAAGATATTCAAAATGAAATAATTATTCTTTTAAGTGAAAATATAACATCTCACATTATTAGCGAGATTAAAAAAGCTAAAGATTATTCAGTAATTCTAGATTGTACTCCTGATGTCAGCAAGATAGAGCAAATGACAGTTTTAGTAAGGTATGTATCCATTGACAAATCTAATCCCAATGAGGTTTCCATTAAAATTAATGAAAGCTTTTTAGGCTTTCTTCCTGTTGAAAGATCGACGGGCACTGAACTCTCAACTCTAATACTTAAGACTTGAAACATTGGGATTGAATTTGCAGGATATGAGTGGACAGGCTTACGATAATGGGGCCAACATGAGAGGCGATAAATCGGGAGTACAATCTAAAATAAAAGCGTTAAATCCACGAGCATTTCACCTACCATAAGTAGCCACTCATTAAACTTGGTCGTTAATGACATGGCAAGGGCATCCTTCGAGGCCGCCAATTTTTTTAATATGGTCCAAAAACTATATCTATTTTATTCCTCATCAACTTTTCGATGGACCATATTGATAAAATATGTTCAGGGACTAACTTTGAAACCCCTAAGTGATACTCGTTGGGAAAGCCGAATAGATGTGTTATAAGGTTGGATGCCTGATTGAGACGGATGGAAGCAGATATTAAACTTAACAATAAACTTTATTCAATCTCCTTCATCACTATCGGTTACAGATCAGCGAGCGAAGTGTTCGCAAGCATCGATAATTTCTCGAGACAATACTGCCACGCCACCTATCGGTGTCGTGCAACATGAAATGACATTGGATAGTGGTGCCATCTATTATACAGTAAATAAAATGAAATGCATTTATAAATTAAATAAAATAGGTAAAAAGTAAACAATAGAAGTAAATAAAATTAAAATTCAAGCATAGATTGCTAAATCACTGTAACATAAAACTTATCCTGCAAAGAAAACATTTTCAATAAAGGATAGCGCAGAAGCTTCATATCCCCATAATGAAAAAAAACAAATAAATAATCCAACAGATATAGATAAAAAAATATACTAAAATAGACAAAAAACAAACAGAAATCAAACACTCTGGGCATCCACGCACCAACGGCAAGATTCTGTATAAGTGCCGGAACTGAACCATAAAACAACAGAGGTAACCGACAGGTCTCGTCATCAGGGAGCCTAACCATGTCAATTACCTCAAGGGGAACTTTCTGAATAGGATGCCCAAAAGACATCCCAAGGCCCCGAGTCCTCCAAACAAGCAATTAGTCAAGAAGAAAATGAAAAGACAAACACAACTTACTGTATGGGCTCAACGCACCTTACATGCAAGCACACAAAAATCCTAATGCAAAGCAAACGGTGCTTACACACCCCAATTCCGTAAGTGACGGTTATGGCGAAACAGCAGCCAATTCTATCCTAAAGGTTACGTCACTGTAACATTACTATAGCTCCACCCCCCATTACAACTTAACCAAATGAAAACACAAATACTATTCTAAACATCTTTAAAAATTCCTGAGTCTAATTGCCATTTTTTTAAAACTTTTAAATTACCGAAATTTTTAGGGAAATCGTTTTTTCTTAAGTTTTCCTCGAAAATGCTACATGCCTCCAAAAAATCCCCAAAAAGCCAATTTGCTATTACCCTTAACAGACTTGCCACTTTTCAACCTTTTGATCTCCTCTGAATACTCACCTTCCTGTACATACTTAATGATAATGTTTTCAGCTTTAGTCAGCTTCATATGAGTCAGACGACCGGTTTCCTTTTCCCCTGGATTTTTTACATTAAGAATGAACCTGTAAACATGACTTAGAATACGAATTATTTTCACATAGTTATTACTAAGATCAAGTATACTATTTAAAACACTTTTTTTTCATCAGAAAAATTGATTAAAGTAATGCTTTTAGAATTAGTGTCACTTTTCAATTCAGAAAGATAGTTTGTTTCTGGAACATCAGGAACAACGTTTGTAACGGGCAGTTCACTGGATGTAAGAAATGGGGGGCCTTTTAACCACATTGAATTGTCCACAAGAGACTGAGAGCTGGTACCTCTAGACACTAAATCCGTAGGGTTTTCTCTACCTGGACAATGATGCCAGGCATTGGTATCGGTCAGGGTTTTTATTTCATTAACCCTATTTGCTACGAACTGTTTCCAGCGTTTGGTGGGACCTTTTATCCAATATAGCACTATTGTCGAGTCTGTCCAAAAATACACTGTTGACTGAGTTTTTTGGTCGATAGTTTCCATGACTGTCTTGGTTAATCGTGCAGCTAACAAGGCACCTAGAAGCAGGGCCCGACTTTGACCCAATGGGGCCCTGGGCAAAGCAGACTTTGGGGGCCCCTCCAAGGACAGATCCAGAGGGGGAACATTCCCCCCCACAGGACCAGATTTCCACATGAACATGTGGGAAACTCACCCAGGTCCTCCATAAATTGGGACTGGATGTTCAAAAAAATTTCGACCAAGTCAAAAATTTGAAGAAAAACAAATAATAAGTGTTAATTTATTAATTTACTTTTAATGTTAATAAATAAATTAATGAAATTTTCTCTTAAAATTCAAAATAGATCACAGTCTGAAGTTATTACCCCCCCCCCCAAAAAAAAAGAATAAATAAATAAAATAAACGTTTACGGATGTAACTATGCTTACACTATAGTGGGTGCACTGTATCCCCACCCAGGATTTTTTTCTGTATCTGCCACTGCCCCCATTTACTGTATTAACCAAAAACCAAATTTTCAAAAATATGTACAACTTAAAACTTAATTAGTGGCCCCATAATTTTGGGGACCCTGGGCAAGTGCCCCTCTTGCCCATGCGGAAATCTGGGCCTGCCTAGAAGTTCTAATCTAGGTATTGAAATCTTCTTTAGAGGGGCAACCCTGCTCTTAGATGTTACAAGATTGACCTCAATACCATTCTTTGTTAAAACTCGTAAATAAACAGCGGCGCCATATGCCACTTTGCTGGCATCAGAGAAACTGTGGATTTCAACTACATCACCAAACTCACTATTCGAGTTCAGCACAAATAGAGGAATTTTTAATTCTGCTAGACATGAAAGTTCGCTACACCACTGTAACCATTCTTTTTGAACATCAGGAGGTAGATCTCCATCCCAGGGAATTCTCTGTAGCCACAACTGCTGAAAAAGACATTTTACACGTATGGTGAACGGTGCCAATAGTCCCAAAGGGTCGAAGATTTTCCCAGCAGCTTGGAGAAGAAAACGTTTTGTATTTTTATCGTTGGACAAGAACTGAATTAAACCTTTAACTTCTATGGTGAAACAATCATCAGGGGTGTTCCATGCCATTCCTAAAACCTTTGTTGAATTTGAACCTAAGCTAATGGATTCGTGTTGATGTTGGATATCAAAACCATCTTCCGTCCACTGTTTCATGAGATTTTCGTCGTTTGTAAACCATTTTCTAAGAAACATCTCGGCTTCTGCAAGATTTCCTTGACTTTGTGGGAGACTTCTAGTGCAAGATCAAGGTTGTCGATGCAAGTGATAAAATCATCAACATACAGGCAGCGATCAAGGAGTTGTGTGGTCACAGGAAATTCACCACTGAACTTTTCAATGTGTTTTCTTATGGTTGCAGATAACAGGAACGGACTGGCGTTTACCCCAAAAAGAACTCGTTTAAATCGGTACACTTCAATGTTTTCATTCACGCCATTAGACCACAAAAAAACGTATTGCATCTCTGTCCTTTCCTGAAAGGGAAATCTGTAGAAATGCCTTTTCAATGTCAGAAGTTAAGGCAATTTTGTTTAGTCTAAAGTTTATTAGAATATCAAAGAGGTTTGGATTCAAATTTGACCCTGTCCATAAGCAATCATTTAAGGAAAGGTGACCAATGTCATGCGAGCTGGCATCAAAAACTACACGAGTTTTAGTAGTAAGTCGGTCTTGTTTCTGAACCGCCTGATGTGGCAAGTAATAAAATGGTTTTTCCACCACGTCCTGATTTTTAGTTTCTTCCACCCTTTCAATGATTCCATTCTTTAAATAGTCATCAATAATTTCTTTGTACTGTGCATGCAACTCTGGGTTGCGATAAAATTTTCTTTGTAACGAGTGTAATCTTTGTTTTGACACTTTAAAGTTATCCCCTAAATCTTTAAAATCTCTTTTCCATGGCAATTCTACTTCGTAACGACCATTGTGAAACGTAGTAGTTTCATTAAATATTTTAATGGCCTGATCTTGTTCCATTAATTTTGGGTCATCATGCATTATACCAATAGATTCAAATTCCCAAAATGACTTTAGAGTGTTATCTATCGTATCACAGTTTTGAATTAAATAACAATGCATTTTATTTTGAGTTTGGATTTCCTTCAGAGACCCAGTAGTTATCCAGCCAAACACTCAATCTTTCATAAAAAATTTATCAGCAACTTTAAATGAATCCTTTTTAATAATCTTGAAAAACAGTTCAACTCCAATAAGAGCATGAATTTTTCCTGGTCTAAAATATGTAGGGTCTGCAAGTTCTATAAATTCAGGTAATTTTACATCTGAAATATCCAAATAATGTGAAGGAGTCCAAATAATGTGAAGGAATCAGTTATTTTTGGAATAATAAAAAATTCAACACTTTCCTGGAAGCTCTCATCTGCATTCGAAATTGGAGTATCAACTTTTGACTTTATTGTATGAACAGATCCATTTAAACCAGACACTGGCGCATTTACACATTTCTTTTTAATCTCCAAAATATCAGCACACTCATTCGTTAAACAATTTATATTCGAACCGTTATCTAAAATACACCTAACTCTTTTCTTGTTTCCGGTAGAATCTTCAATATAAATATACGCTGTACTTAACAAAATCGATTTGTTTTCTTTTTCCGAAATACTCAAAGTTTGAAACGCTAAGTTTTGCTCTTTTGGTTCTGTTTATGTTTCCGCAGGACGGTTGAAACCATCGGAAATCGCACCTGCTGTTTTTGCTCTTTTTTCAGGAACAGTGATTTGTTCGTGATGTAACATCGTATGGTGTCTTCCCACATATTATTCTTCTACCACAAGAATATTTAGACTTGCAAAAATTAGAAGTGTGGTTTTTATTCAGACAGTTGATGCATAATTTTTCTTCCTTTACCGTTTCAAATCTTCTATGTGTATCCATTCCCTGGAATACGCTACATTTGTTCAAATAATGTGGATGTTTACATAAAACACATTCTTTAGGTTTATATTTTCCATTAGCGTTAATCATTAAAGATTTTGTTTTGTTATAGGGGGAAGAAACTTTGTTTGTATTCTTTGCAAGGGGCGTGCGATTTATACCTTCTAGTACTAAGCTTCTTTTTTCCAAGAAAGACATTAATGTATCAAATTTGGGAACTTCCTTGGAATTTAGATCTGATTCAAATAATCTTCGTGTTTCCCGATCAAGTTTTTGAAGTATAACACTGACTAAAAATATTTCCGATAAATCATTTTTCTCATATTTCAAAACGCTTAATGCTCTGATGTTTTTATTTATACAATCAATTAAAGCTCTTAGTTCTTTAGTCGATTCATGTTGTAGTTTCTCGTAATTGAAAATCGCAAGAACATGTGTTTCAACTAGTAAACGTATATTTTCAACCTTTCGGTTAAAGCATTAAACAACGAATCGAAAGAATCATCACATGACTCTATTTGTTTAGCATCGCCCTTTAGTGAGGCGCGTAGATAATACAATTTTTGTGTTTCATTTAATACTTCATTATTAGTAATTAGATCATTAAATTGACATTTAAATGTTGACCAGTCCTCTATTTTCCCATTAAAAATAGGGAGAGGTATTTCTGGTAGCTTAACTTTCGTTTTTGCTGTCTGTGCGTTACTTTGGGTTTCACTGTTTCGGTTTACATTATCAACAATACTAACAGCATTTTTAATTGAATCAAGGAGGGTTTTGAAACTCACCTCCAATATCTCCAGGCGGTCTTCTGATTCACTTAAATCCTCTTCAGCTTCATTTATGTCACAATCAGCGTCATCTAATAGCAGAGAACAATATTGTTTTCGTAAATCTTCCAGTCTTGTTTGCAGACTTTCTATTTTACGCATTTTCACACTTAGTTCGCTCGGAGTAGTATTAACTTCCTCAGTTTGTGTTTTGCAGAACTGTTCCAATTTCGTAATATAGCCTTTCAAGACACCCTTAAATCTATTTAATTTCTCCATAGGTCGTTGGTCTACTGCGGATCTGACGGAACACTTGTCTTTTAAGATAGACTATTTAGATGTGAGTAAACCATAAACATTGACGACGGACCAGTTGTTAGTAATTAACAACGTTTTTATTAATCAAATAATTTTAAACAAGGTAAATGGGGAAATTTCCCGCTCGTGGAATGACATCCACACAAAGCAACGTTTTGGCTACAACTGAAGTATTTTTGTCTACGTCACATCAGACGCCACCTAGCGCATGCGCTCAGACAATGAGCTAAAGTCACACATAAATGCAACAGAAAGTGGTTACTCTATTGAAATGAAGGTAAGTGAAGTGCTTTTGTTTTCATTAATCACTGATTTTTTATTAGTTATGAACATCTATAATTGTTCTTGATTCGCTATAGATTCATCTCTCTCTCTCTCTCTCTCTCTATCTATCTATCTATCTATATATAGAAAGCAGAACTGAACTTTTAACTATGAACTTTAAACTTTATAAAATGTTATTTGTAAACGCATATAATGTCTGGCGCAAGAGGGCGCCGCTAGCTCGAACATTATCACGACCCCTCTACTCTGTTTGGGGAGAACATTAAGACTCCCGCTTTGGATTCCGTTGTAGACGGACTACGTTTTTTTCAATTCTAAATGTAAATAAACTTTAATTGTTCACTGTTATTGTTGTGAAGGATCCACAATTTGGACATTTTGAACTCCTTCCAACGTCATAGCCATTTTGTTTTTTCAACACGATTACGGGGCAGCCATATTGGAAAAAGGGGGAACTGCACCAATTTTCAAAGAAACATCGAACCCCCTGAATTCCTCAGGACGGGAGAAAGAAATTCCAGGAAATTCAACGGACATCCACTTTTCTTGGAAATAAGAGTACCACGTGGGTTAACCGTGGGGATGTCGGAGCATCCTGCCCTCGAATAAAAAACTCGAAGATGCAATAAATTTACGTGAATAACTGACCTGGGGAGGAGTCATAATCAAAATGGGGGAGCCCCGAGTGTGGGAGAAAAACGACGATCGGAGGGAGAACGAGAGAGCGATTTGAGGTAGCGAGCTGCGAAGAAAGCTTGGGAAGAAAAGATGCCCACGTAAAATGGCTAGATGTTTCGTGCCCAACACACCTATTCCTCGAGGGACTGTAACATCCCAAATCGAATCGTCATTCCCCGCTCACTTCAGGCTGAGGCATTTAAATTGTCGCACATCACGCATCAGGGAGTCCAGAAAGCTTATGACATCCTGTCAAAACATTAATTTTGGATAGGCGCATACGCTGACACTCAAAATTACGTAGCTTCCTGCGAAATATACCGTTCATTCAAAGGAGTCCACCCTCCGGTCCCACTAGGAAGAGTCCCGTTGCCTTCAATTCCCGGTGAATTCATCTCGCTGGATATTGTCGGGCCGTTTCCAATTACAAAAAAAACAAAATAAATACATTCTCACAGTGTTAGACCACTTCAGTAAGCATATTGAACTTTTCCCCCTCAGTGATATTTCGGCGGAAACGGTCGCTCAAAAATTAATATGGTATATCACCGCTTACGGTAAACCGAAGCGAATACTTACTGACCGCGGAACTCAATTTACATCAACACTTTTTTAAATTCTAGCTCAAAAGTTAAATATATCCGTCATTTTATCTTCAGCTTTTAATACACAATGTAATGGGGCCTCCGAGCGCATAAACATTCAACTTAAACACGCCATGCGGTGTGCGGCGAAAAATAACTATTCTTGGGAAGAGGCGATGATCATGCACAAATGTATTTATAATACCACTCAGCATTCCGCAACAAAGGAGACGCCAAACTTCCTCTTTTTTGGTAGGGATCTTCCTCTATTTCTAGACACGGGCAATTTAAATATCGATCCACCGCCTTTATTCGGTGATTACGCAGAAGAAAAAATTAGAGCTATGACAATGGCATATGAAAACGCGCTGAGAAATATGACAACCGCACAGGAAAAGCAAGAAGAAAGACAATTACTCAAGGCGAAACCCCGAACCCTAATTATCGGGCAAAAAGTCTTTGTGCGTAATCATCAATCGGCTATCGGTAAGAAAACCTCCAGGGGACCTTATAGAATTACGAATGCCTTACGCCCCACACTTACAAATTACGGCTAATCGCGGACCCATACGCTACGGACATAAATTGTAATATCAATCGAATAAACGAATTGCCTGAGCGACGAGAGCACTTGCGTCCACAGGACCCAATAACCGGTAACGTTCCCGAGGACCCGCAGGGTACATTTTCCCCGTTCTCGAAAATGACCCCCCAAAATGAGGAGGAGAATTTTTTTCCCCCATGACGAATATTTTGAACCTTGCGAACAGTCGCGGGGAGAGGTGTTGACACAGGAACAGGTCGCTAATGTTCCACCAAAGGAGAATCAGAACAATGAGCAGACGGTCTCGCAACCATCTAATCTTCGGGGGGGGGGGCAATCCATCAGTCAAAAACGCCTTTTATTCAAACTAGATATTTTCTTCGACAGCGAACCCCAAAAACCTAAGCTACAATTTTTTTTCTCCCGCCTCGCGTGTTAGAGTCACGGAAAGACCGTTTTAGGAACTGGCCATTCTCAAAAATTGTCTGACCAGTGGCTGCGTACATGGATAGGCTCAGTTTGACGAACTCATTCGTTTTTCACATATAATCTGATCAACTATATTGTATTAACGATGGGCTTCTGAAAACCGAGTTGTGAAAAGTAAATTTTTTCTCCTTTCGGTTAGGTTTTATCTTGGCAAAAATAAGTTGGTTTTTTTTCTCTCTTAACTCTTCGTCTTCTGTTATATTGCTATGAGATATCTATATAATTTTTTTAGGAAACTTAGCAGACTTTAGAATTTTCGTCGTGGGTTCATTTGTGCGCATAGTTTAAATTCCATTTGACGATGTTTTAGTGTACAAATCTGATGATAGAGAAAATATTTGGTCAATTTCGTTGGGGAATGAATGCAAAAATAAATTAAAAATTTTAAAAATATATATTATTATTATAAGATTAGCGTGTATTGTGTTTTATTATTATTATTATCATTATTAGCATTATTATTATTGAATGCATGGATAGCACATTATATGTTTCACACAAATGGCGCAAGGAAAAGAGAACATTTTTTCTCTTTCCGCGAGTTAAACACATAATGGTGATTATGCACATTCGCCAATGTGTTTGAAAATTTCATCTTCGCTGTACGATTTTAGCGTAGAGATTTCTATTTCTGTAAGATAACTTTTTCTTTACATTTTCATCTCCGATCACATGTGTTGATCGAGCCACTATTTTGTTATTATTTGTTTTACAGGGTATGCATACCATTTTCTATGATGTTAGTTAATGTTGGTCAGAGTTAATGTAAGCTTAAAGAAAACTTTATAAATTTTGAATTTTTTTTTAAATCAGTAAAACTTGCAGCACTATAAGGGGAGATTTTGACCTCCTGAACTTTTACATGTGATGTCATTCATGATTTTTTTTTTACTGCCAGTGTGACTTTTGTGCAGTTGGAGTCTCTTTTGATGAAGCGAATGGAGCCAATCCGTTCTTCAAACCCTACAGACTGTGGCGTACCAGTACGCCTAGAAAAGGGGGAGGGGAGTGATCGTTGTGAAGGATCCACAATTTGGACATTTTGAACTCCTTCCAACGTCATAGCCATTTTGTTTTTTCAACACGATTACGGGGCATAAAACGGCCATATTGGAAAAAGGGGGAACTGCACCAATTTTCAAAGAAACATCGCACCCCCTGAATTCCTCAGGACGGGAGAAAGAAATTCCAGGAAATTCAACGGACGTCCAATTTTCTTGGAAATAAGAGTACCACGTGGGTCAACCGTGAGGATGTCGGAGCATCCTGCCCTCGAATAAAAAACTCGAGGGAGGCAATAAATTTAACCGTCCTGAATAACCGTCCTGGGGAGGAGTCATAATCAAAATGGGGGAGCCCCGAGTGTGGGAGAAAAGCGACGATCGGAGGGAGAGCGAGAGAGCGATTTGAGGTAGCGAGCTGCGAAGAAAGCCTGGGAAGAAAAGACGCCCCCGTAAAATGGCGAGATGTCCGTGTTCAACCGCCAGCACCGAATCCTGCTGCCTCCGCCAGTGAAGGGCCACATGATTTTTATCCCGATACCTAAAGCCTCCTCCGATATAAGTGCCACAACGACTCCATGCCTTGTCCTGCTGTTTCATCAAAGCTCCCCAGGTTGGTCGTTTCTTCCCCTTTAAATAGTGCTCATGCCTTTTGAGAGATTACGAGACTTTATTTCACTTGACCCGTAATGGTTCTGCCTCAAGAAGCGGATGAAGTATGCCCTAATTCTGTTAAAATATGTCTAACCAAGATCTAAGATGGAAAGAGCAAGCATGTCAAATGCTCTGTTTGTCAGTTATTTATTTATTTATTTTTAAAAAGTCAAGAATACTCTCGATAGTTTTTTTTTAATATTAGCATGTATGACATAATGTCAAGGCTGTAACTGTGAATGGGATAGACAAAGTTTTAAAGGTATATAATATGTAAAACCAGACCTTTTCTTGTAAAATATTGTATAATAAATGTTGTTATTTTTATTTATAAACGCATAGTTCCCTTTGGAGTTCACCTCCCTAAATTTACACAACGCAATGGGGTATCTCTGGTACCCCTCATAGCAGTTATTTACGATGGTTGTTAGTTTATGTTGTGGATGTTTTTAACCCCGCGCCCCAAATATATATATATATATATACATATATTTTAAATAGTATTAAAATAAAAAGGTTGTTGATAATGCAAGAAAGAGCAAGCATGTCAAATGCTCTGTTTGTCAGTTATTTATTTATTTATTTTTAAAAAGTCAAGAATACTCCCGATAGTTTTTTTTTAATATTAGCATGTATGACATAATGTCAAGGCTGTAACTGTGAATGGGATAGACAAAGTTTTAAAGGTTTGGTCCTTTTTCCAAAATCTCACATCATACTTTTAAAAGTGATTTTAATAATTTGATTTTTTAATTAACCATATAATTTTGTTCATTAGATAGTTAAGATTTTTTTTAAACAAGCAATTATATTTTTAAGGAATACTGCTTGACTTTTGATTTAATATTTCCTTTATTGGTCTATGATCTAATAATTTATTAATTGATCTATTTATGAATGTGTATATCTTTGTATTACTATAGAACTAAATGTGTGTGTGCTTTGTATATTTAGGTGCTGAGCAGCTTAATGTTCCTTGGAACTAGAAGCTTCCAAAGTGTCTCCAGCAGCTCTTTTGCATGAATATATCAGGCTACAGTATCAAGGTACCTCACCAAATTTATTGATGCTGCCTGTAAAATTTTACCACACCATGTCACATTCCCAAGAACAAGCAGCAAATGGCTGAAAATCAAAGAAGATTTTTTATTAAATTCTGGTTTTCCAAATTGTGTGGGTGCAATTGATTGTACCCATGTTCATATAACAAAGCCAGAGGACCATGACTGGTTTGTCTTCCTAAACCGAAAGAACAGATTTTCCGTTAATGTTCAAATGGTAAGTAATTTTTTTTATTATTTTAGTGTGAAAATATGTTTAACATCCCATTTGACCTGAGATTAAATATTTTTTTCACATTTAATATTATTATAATTTAAAAATATTCATACCCTGTTTAGCATTGTATTTATCATGTGTATCTTCTTTAATCACAAAAATTATCAACTGTATCTCTTAATTTTTCAGGTTTTAACTCTAATATGAAAATATTCGATGTGGTGGCAAGATGGCACTCATGATGCCTTCATGTAGAAGAACTGTGGCCTGAGAGATCCTACAAGGAGAATAGCATCCCCGAAAAAAAAATTTTATTGGGTGATAGTGGTTACCCACTTGAACCCTGGCTGATGACCCCATACCTTGATGAACATTTCGATAGACAAAAAAGTTATAACATAACCCATCGAAGAGCATAGAATGTCATAGAACGTTGTTTTGGGAATCTAAAGTAAAGGTTTAGGTGCTTGCATGAAACAAGTGGCATACTCCAATATCAACCTGATAAAGTTTGCAAAATTATTATTGCATGTGTTGTGTTACACAACATATGTTTAAAATACAACGTTCAAGCAGTTGAAGAAGGATGTGGTGATAATTTTGTTGACTCTGATGAGGGTGATGAGTTGTCATCTGACATTCAAGCAAACACCTAAAGCCTTAGAAATAAAGGTTCTTAATTTTGAGAAGAAATTTCTTATAATATTTAAAATTGATTTTTTTATAAATATTTTTTATTAAATTTTTTTCTACATCTTCAGCATTTATGAGCTCAAAAAGCTTATTATTTCTGACTAACAACTTATTGTTGTCAGCCATTATTTTAATTAAAGTTTCTAAATTTTGATTACTTTTTAGCAGTATTCCTTGCTGGGATGTTGTTTCGGCAGCAACATTTTTTATTTCTTGAAGCATATTGTTTTGTGTTTGAAGAGCCTCAGCTTCAAATTTATCTAACTCGGCTTCTCTTTTTCTTTTTAAGGCCAAATGCCTCCTGCCACGTACTATTGAACTGTCTAGAAAATAATACAAATGTGCATTTAAATAAATAGTAATAAAAAAAACTAATAGTAAATGAGATAGCACATGGAACAGAGCTATTATTTCATACATAAGAATAAACATAAGTTATTTCATAGAAGTTATTGTCACAGATTGTATTGATTACAATTGTTTTAGTACAATAGTTTAATTTCTAAAGTATGGTACTACAAAATTTTTCAATATCTCTAACAATTGCAGTCTGAAATTTATATTTTAAAACTTGTTACAAAAATTTAAATTTATCAAAATCTAAATAACTTACTTGATGATTGAGCAATATGCCAAGACTTTTTTCTGCTGTTTTAGGGGTAGTTACAGTCTTGGGGTTTGCAATTTCACTTTCTATAACATAACTTTCTCAGGGAAAAAATTAATTAGAATAAATAACAAATAATTTTGCTTTAAATTTGTTTGAAAAATTAAAATTTTCTAAAAGCATTAATGTTAAGTGAAACATACAATTATTTAATTTCTAAAGTATGGTGCTACAAAACTTTTCAACATCTCCAACAATTTCAGTCTGAAATTTATATTTTAAAACTTGTTAGAAAAATTTAATTTAAATTTAACAAAATCTAAATAACTTACTTGATGACTGAGTAATATGCTAAGACTTTGTTTCTACTGTCTTAGGGGTTGTAATTTCACTTTGTATAACACAACTTTCTGGGGGAAAAAATTAATTAGAATAAATAGCAAATAATTTTGTTTTAAATTTGTTTGAAAAATTCAAATTTTCTAAAAGCATTATGAAACAAACATTCATTTTATTAGTTATAATAACTATTTTTCTATCAAGGATTTTTCTTAGCTTTATGATTATTAAACATATAGTTGTAATAAATTTTAAAAAATTCATGCTAGCAAAAATCCAAATATATGAATATTATGCCAATATGTTTGTTATGCTCTTAGAACTTGTAACTTCCAAACAAAAGACAAAAACTTAATTTTCTTGTAATGTTTTGTTTCTAAAATAAATTTTGTTTGTAAAATATGTATTTTCAATTTTATTTACTTGCAGTTTTTTTACATGATTACACCAAATAATTCTGATACATGACTGAGCAGAGGGGCTCTGCCCCCCCCCAAAGAAATAGAAATTGCATTATGAATACTGAATTTGCATTATAAATATTTTTATCCATTATACTCGCCCCCCCCCCCCCCCCAAGATTAAATCCTGGGTGCGCCATTGTGACTGAGCATTGGTAGTAATCTTTTCAAGCACAATTATTAAATTTATATTTGCTATTTAAGTGTACAAAGTCATGGTGTCAATCCCCACCCTCAAATATTAATAATACAATGATTTTTATCTGGTAACAAAGCCTCCTGCAACAAAATATTTTGCTCTTTGTTTAGCGATTAACAAACGGCATTTCTTTTATTTGTAATAAGATTTATTAACAATGATAGAAATATGATATTCTTGTACACAAATTCCTGAAAAGTCTAACAGAACTGTTTTAGTACTTTATTGTCCCACTAGCTATTTGCCCGGCGTTGCCCGGGTATTTATATCCCAATTTTTTTATTACACAGGAAAAGGAATGGACTCTACCTATAGTGTAAAATCTAAGTAATTTAATTTACAGGTATTTAAAAGTAAGAACAGATACAAATGATAAAGTAAAATTGCAAATTCACTCTATTATTAATTGAACTCAAAACTTGATTATAAACAACATGTTTAGTTTCCTATATTCCTCTCAGTGACTCCCAAAACTATGGATTCGACACTAATCTCGGTCAGTTTGGACTTTTTTTTTACCCCTCCCCCCCCCCTACTTACCAATGTTGATGGGAGGCTGTACTTGCACTTAAACGGCATCGGGAGGGCCCTATTCATCTCAGAGACAAAAATTATGGATTCGATACTACTCTCGGTAATTTTGGATATTTTATTTCTACCCCTTCTCTCTCCCCCCCCCCCAATGGTGTTGGGAGGCTGAACTTGCATTTAAACGGTATCGGGAGTCCCCCATTTTGGACATTTTATATTCACACTTTCTTACCCCCACCTCACTCAACAGTACTGATGGGGGGCTGCACTCTCACTTAAATGGCATCGGTAGTGTCCTTATTCGTCTCAGCGACATCGAAAGTTATGGATTCGTCACTACTCCCGGTCATTATGGACATTTTATATTCCCCCTTCTCCCCTCCCTCATGCTTAGGGGGGATGAACTTGCACTTAAACAGCATCGGGAGTATCACTATTCATCTCTGTGACCTCGAAAACTATTGATTCGACATTACTCTCGGTCATTTTGGACATTTTATTTTTACCCCTTCTTCACCCTCCCCCATAATGGTGGTAGGAGGTGAACTTGTATTTAAGCGTCATCGGGAGTGTCCCTTTTCGTCGCAGAGAACCTGAAAACTACGGATTCGACGCTATTCTCGGTCATTTGGCAACAATTTCCAACCATAGATTCGGCATCCAGGAGGTTCAGCCAAGGACGGTCATACGCTACGATGAGTGCCGATGACCGATATTTGTCATTATGCGCACGAAGGAATAGAACCGAAACTCCGTCTGAACTTAGAACCTCCCTCGCTGCAAGCTCCGGAATGTTGGTATCACCGTCAACCGTGCGTAAAAGGCTTCACGACGGTAGTCTTCTTGCGAGGCGACCCGCCATTTGCGCCCCGCTCACGTCACGCCATAGGCTGGAACGTTTGCAGTGGGCAGTCAACATGTCCACAGGACACATGATAAATGGAGGGCTGTTCTCTTTACGGATGTGTCCAGGTTTAGCCTCCAAAGCGATAGTAGGCGTATTTTGATTTGGAGAGAACCTGGAACTCGTTTTCATCCATCACACACCCGTGAAAGAGATGCATACGGATCAGGCAGTGTCTGTGTTTGGGGTGGTATCTCTTTGGGTGAAGGCACAGACCACCATGTCTTTCCCCTTGGAAATGTGAATGCTGACACATATAGAGATGACATCCTTGATGCTTATGTGCGCCCTTATGCCGGGGCAATAGGTGATGGTTTCGTGCTACAGGACGATAACGCGAGACCGCACAGGCTTTACTAATGTTTTCTTTGCTTTTCAGGTTAAATCTTAAGATATTATGCAAACGAGTATTAAGGATTTTTTCATGGGACATGGCTCGTCAACGTTCCGTAACAAGGAGCCCTGCTGCACATCTTGTTCAGGGGAGTGTGGTGGTTAATAAGTTACCTGAACAACTGTTACGTTTATATAATTTAAAATTTAAAATATTTGCTAAATGAAAGATAAAAGGTGTTTTACGTGCCCTATGGCGAATGGTAGTCAAGTGGGGGTTGGTTCCGGCAATTGTGATTTCTTTTGTAAGTGTAAGGGATTCATTTATATTATATAATGTCAAGATTGTTATTTATGTTATATTGGACAAACGGGAACTGAATTTAATAAAAGGATTAATAGCCATAGGTCTGCAATCAGAAATTTTAAAGACGAAACCTCATTAGATTATGAACTTTTACATTTTCAAGTACACAACTTCGAGCAGGCTAAATTATATATTATTGATGAGGTTAATGATTTAAACAAAAGGCTGGATTTTGAAAATTTATATATTTGTAAGCTAAAAACACTATTTCCATACGGCTTAAACAGTAAACTTAACGGGGAAGGGCCGGTGGATTTGGATACTAACTGTGTTTATAAAAAAATCATGGTTTTTGAACGGTTTAATTATAAACATTCTAATTACAGGGGTAAAAGAGGAAAGGGTAGCAATAGTTCAAAAACAAAATTGAAACTGGATGATCTGCAAAAAATTTGTAGTTTATTTATTGATTTTAAGAACATTAAAATAATTAAACACTATTTGTTCAACCAAAAAAATTCTGGCTTAAGGTGGTTAATTAAACATCATTTACCTTCAATTAAATTTGCTTCGAGGTTTACAAAACTAATAATTTTAGATCTAATTAAATATAAGCTTAACTTGACAAATTTGGATGTTAAGAGGGGAAGGGAAGCAGGTGTGGAGTGTGCAGTACTGTACAATAAATTTTCTGGATAAAGATTTTGAGCCTTTAAAACTGTCTACTATTGTACACAATAATTCTAAATTACTACCAATCAAGGATTGTGGGAAAATCGCCGTCGCTTATAAATATCAAAAAACGTTAAGGGACCTAATCTGCAACTACAACTTTCATAGTCATAACTTAGGCAAAATTTCTAATACTGGCTGTTATTGTCATCTTGAGGAGTTTAAAAGCTTTGTTAATCCAGCTTTGGGGCATATTGTAACTGGGGATCTTAATATTGTTAAAGATGTTAGGTTGAGGGAACTTTTAAGTAAAGGCTCAAAATTTAGGGTCAGAAATCAGGTAAACTTAAAGCAAATTATAAGTTCTATCGGTAAAGATTTAGATTATTTTATAGTAAAATTATCAAGGAAGTATAATTGGCCTATCGAAGGTTTCATGGAGTGGAAAGTACTTGTTATAAAGGATATAAAGGGGAATTACGAAGAGTATGCTATAAAAGACAAGCGGGGTTTCTTTTAAACAAAGTTTTGTACAGTAAAATTAAAGAGTTAAATATCAGTTAATTATAACGGTTGTAGATAAGGCTGCCAATGACTTTGGTTTTATGTGTAAGGATTATTTCAAACAATTAATTTCTAGGGAGTACAACTTAAACAATACTTTTCTTAAAATGTGACTGGATTGATTTATGCAAATTTAATATTTTTCAAAACTATCTCTTTAATGGCATGAGTTTGTTTAAACAGATAAAGGGTAACCCAGTGGGTAATAGCTTTTCTAGTGCCTTTGCAAACATTTTCTTGCATTCTTACGAAACTAAATTTCTTAACTCAAATAATGTTACCGGATTTAGTTATATTGATAACCTTATAATTTTAACTGTAACGATTTGGAAATTCTTAATCAAATCTACCCAAAGGAACTAACTTTAAACAGGACTAATGAAAATAATCATTTTGCGACTTATCTGGATATAAAAATTAAAATTCAAAATAGCGAATTAAAAATTGGGATACATGCAAAAGATTAGATTTTAAATTTGAGGTTTTCACGTTTATCAATTTCCATAGCAACTTGAACTATAAAATTTATTATAATATCTTTTACTCACAACTATACAGAATAAAAAACATTTGTAATAACGCTGAAGATTTTTTGGAGGCATGTGGCATTTTCGGGGAAAACCTACGTAAGAACAATTTCCCTAATAATTTCGACAATTTAAAAGTTTTAAAAAATTGGCATTTAGACTCAGGTATATTTTAAAGACGTTTAGGATAGGGTTTCTGTTTTCATATTTTTAAACTTCATTGGGGTGTGGCGCTGTGGTTTAGCTACAGTGACGTAACTACTAGGGTAAAAATTGGCTGCTGTTTCGCCATAACCGTCACTCACTAATTTAGGGTATGTATGCATCTTTGTCTTTTCATTTGGATTATATGTGTACTTGCATGTATGGTGCGTTGAACCCTTACTGCAAATGGTCCGTTTCTTTTCATTTTCTCTTGACTATCTGTTTCTATGGAGATCTCGGGGCCTTGGGATGTCTTTTGGTTATACCTGCAAGCTATTCAGAAATTCCCCTTAAGGTAACTGATTTCGTTAGGCTCCCTGATGACGAGACCAGTCGGTTACCTCGATTTCTGGTTTAGTTCCGGCACTACTACAGAATCTTGCCTCTGGTGCGAGGAGCCCTTAGTGCTTGATTTCTGTTTGGTTTTTGTCTACATTCTTCTTATAATTATCTAGCTCTGTTATTTATTTTTAGTTATATAAGGGCAAATATATATATTTGACCTTTTTCAATATCAGGATATGAAGCAACTGCGCAATCTTTTATTGAAAAGTTATTTAAGTTTTCAATGCTAGGATAGGTTTTAAGTTAATATGTTTGGCAGTCTATGCCCACTTTTAAAATTACTTTTCTTCTGCTGATTTGTTTATATTATTATACACACACACACACACACACACACACATATATATATATAAATAGATAAATAAATAAGAAAATAAATATATATATATATATATATACCGGGTGCGTCATAAATTCGTGCAAAGTTCAAAAATTCATAATAAAAGAAGTAATGCTCGGAAAATTTTTCTGTTTGTGCCAATAAGATCAGAGGGACATTGGATTTTTTTCCATGTAAATAGAAAAATTTCCAAAAGTAACCGAAAGAGGGCGCTCACACGTCATACGGAGACGTTTTATGCAAATCAGGCAAACTCAAACAGAAAATCAAACAGATCACAATAACATGAGACTGTACATTTATTTTAAAGTAACATATGTTCAACATTACTAACAGGACAAGATAATAGGCAAGTGAGGCGCCTTACTAAGCCCATTACAACGTATTCTAGCATCGATGGCTGCGACTGTTTGTCGAATGACATTTTTCAGTTCCACCAAAGTGGTTGGGGAGTCCCTGTACACATGAGACTTTAAGTATACCCCCAACAAAAAATTTCCCGGCGTCAAGTCTGGTGATCGTGAGGGCCACTGAACCTTATGACCGCGACTTATAGAACTCGGTCTTCAGTGAAAGATTCCAACAGGAACGTCTTGATATCACGTGAAATGTGGGGCGGAGCACCATCCTACATGAAGGTGATAACAGGTAACGCATGTCTTTCCTGCAATACAGGCTTAACGTGGTCACGCAAAAGCGCCCTCTTTCGGTTACTTTTGGAAACTTTTTTTTTTACATCGAAAAAAATCCAATGTCCCTCTGATCCTATTCGCGAAAACAGAAAGTTTTTCCAAGCATTATTCCTTTTATTACGAATTTTTGAACTTTTCACGAATTTATGACGCACCCGGTATATATATATATATATATATATATATATATATATATATATATATATATATATATATATATATATATATATATACAGTGGTACCTCCGAAAAGCGGGCAGTCACGGGACCAAAAGTTTTGTCCGTTATTAGGATGTGTCCGCTATTGGGGAGGACAGCATTTTTATAAAATGTTTTTGCTCTTTTGTTTGACATTTGATTGAAAATTACGGCTGCAATTTTAATTAAAAGGAAAAATTAATTAGGCAAGAAAAGAATAACTATTTACTACTTTTCCTTTTAATTGTGTTCTAATCCTTTTATCTTGCATTAAATAGTCCCAAAATACAATGCATAGTAGCTAAATTATTTTAATTACTGCTGAAAAAATCTCTTAACAAAGTTTGATTTCTCTTTTTTACACAACAAACCTGTTTTTCAAGGTGAATCTTCATAGGATTTAGCTTTGCTAGTCCCTCCGAATCTTCGTTGTTCAGAAAGAAATGTTTGAATTGTTCGCTGTATTTCAGTGCTTCCGAATAATCTTTGATTTTGCAGTCTTCCATTGGCGATTCCTCATCATCATCCTCAGAAAGGGCCAGTGCTTCAGTGGTGGCCCGATGAATGAAATTGGAAACACACATGTTTTCTTCTTCAATGGATAAATTGTCATCTATCTTGACTTCCTCTTCAACGCTGACATTTGAATCCAAATTGGCTACTAGATCCGCAAGTTCATTTTTGCTTTTTTCGGTAGTGCTGTCAGTTGCCACTTCTCTTGTACTCAAAAATCCCGTCTTCTTAAAACATTTTAGAACGCACCCAGGTTCCACCTTTTTAAGGGCTGACGTTGTCCAGGAAATTGCATCCAAAACAGATACCGATTTTTCCATCTCTTCGCTGGATTTGCAGGAGATAATCTGTGTCAGAAGCAGATTTCTGTATCGTACTTTAAAGCTGCGGATAATTCCCTGAAATTGGCTGTAGCATTGTCCATGAACAGAATGATTTTTCTCTTTTGTTTTTTCATTTTGTTGTCTAACTCCACCAACCAATCGCTCATTATCTCAGTGGTTATCCACGCTTTCTTATTTGACTTCCATGAAACACTAAATTTTCGCACATCAATGTTCTTGAAACATCTAGGCTTCTTAGCTTTTCCAATAACAATTGGAGTTTCGAAGCCTCCCAGCATGTTGCAACGCAGCAAAAGAGTGTGCCGCTCTTTTGAAATTTCCCGCCACTACATTTTCCACCCTTAAAACATAAGGTCTTGTTTGGAAGGACACGGCAAAAGAGGTCAGACTCATCGGCATCGAAAATGTCTCTGTCACCATATCCTTTGCCCAAATATTTAAGCTTTCCAATCCAATCAGTTACTTCATTTGAATTTACAAATTTTTCTTCAACACAAATCTGTTTAAAAAATATGTTGTGACGTGTCCGGAATTTTTCCATCCATCCATTTTAGGGATGCGACATCGATAACAAAACATCGATGTTTTGAAACATCGATATTCAATATTAAAGCATCGATCCTAATAAAACATCGCCCAAAAACCATCGATGTTTTAGAACATTCATTTTTTAAAACTGGCTTAGTAACCTCTAACATTAATGTTATTTCGGTTAGTTGTGGGGGGGGGGGTTAATTTTACACTCTGATTGGGCTGACACAAATGGCAAAAACTTGGTTGCTAGAGTCAGCGCATATCACAGAATTTCCATGATGCATTTTTTGCTTTTACCAGAAAACTGAGGAAGAACTTATTTCTATAAAAACAATTGATAGGACCAAAGACATGAAAAAAATCCGTGATGCTTTCTAATTTAAATTGGCTGAATGTGAAAAATTATTGTAATATTTATAGTTGGAGAATAACTTACTTCCAGGAGGCTTAAATAATTTAGTAAAAAAAAATAAATAAATCTGAAGTTGTTACATTTAACAAGTGTTTAAAACCCGGGTCTTCAATAATTGAAATCAGCTAAGAATCTCTACAAATCATCTAAAGAATAGCTTGAGAAACATTGCTGTGCACATCTCCACCAATTTTTTTATTATGGGGCTTTTTCATTAAAAAAAAAACATCGAGACAACGTAAAACATCGAGCACAAAACATCTATGTTAAAAAAACATCGGCTTCAAAAAATCGATGTTTAGAACATCGATATTTTTATCAAAACATCGATGTTTTGAAAACATCGACATCGATGTCGCATCCCTAATCCATTTGAGGCTTTAAAAGTTTCTAATTTTGAAATGTTTGCCAAAATAATTGAAAGTTTTTCAAAATACCTGTCCGCTATTCGGAGTGTCCGCTATTCAGAGGGAATAACATGGATTGTCCTATATAAAAGGACTGGGTATCGTAAAAATGTCCGTTAATTAGAGGTGTCCGCTATTCGGGAGTGTCCGTTAAGGGAGGTTCCACTGTATATATATATATATATATATATATATATATATATATATATATATATATATATATATATATATATATATACACAGTGGAATCTCGATCGATCGTTTTCCCGCATGTATCGTTTATTTCACCCAGTCCCGAATAAATTCCATAGAAATCAAGCAAAAACAGACCGCATGGATCGTTTCTCGATCTATCGTTTTAGCAATATTCGTTCAGAATATCGCAGCTTTATATTAATTTATCGGATCGATCGGTTTTTCATAATAACTGAACCTGAAATATAAATGTCTGGATTTAGCTGGAATAACGCTCTAATTAAACAATGAGCAGAACATTTGAGATTCACGGTCTCGGATTTTTGTTCGCTCCTGTTTAGCCAGGTTTCGCGTTATCGTACCGCTCCCATAATTTGTTCGTCGTTGGTGTTCCTTGATTCTTTAGCCCCTGGAGTATCCTATTTTCGGCAACCCATTCCAAATTCTCCTACTATTCAACATTTCTGTTCTTATCAGCAGTGGCTCACAATCAGCCGAACTAAGCGGTTCCTGTTGTCCTTTGACTTTTCTGTCGGCCTTGGGATGGAGGCACCCTGGTGTTTGGCCTAGGGTGTGAGAAGTTTCTGATTGCTGCAGTTCTACACTGGCCGAAGAAGGTTACACAGAAGGTTACACTGGAAGCAGAACTTCCTGGTGGTCTTATGTCGGACCCCATCCAGTGCAATGAAATGGTTCTAGTTAAAAACGATTCACGGCTGACGCTTCTTTATACTCTCACACAATTACCGATACCGAAAAGAATGCAATTTGCAACGCAGAAAAAATATTGTTTACTTGTGGAGAGAAAACCGCCAAAAAACAAACGAGGATTAAGTACTTTTATTCGAATCAAAATTCCTGTGTATCTACGTGTATTTCTTTCTTTTTTTATTATTATCTTGGATTTCAGTACAACTTTGTAATTTTATCTTCAGTTACACTACACGTATGTATGCATTTATGTATGTGAGTAAATATATGTTAGGGATATCAAACTTTAAGGTAGGTTAATACTTTTTTGTATGTTCCCGCATCCATTATTTAGTTCAGTCAGTCTCTTCGAAAACGATAAATCGAGATTCCACTGTATATATATATATATATATATATATATATATATATATATATATATACACTGAAGTGCCACTTAATTAGGGATACCTACCTAGTAACGAGTTGGGCCTCCTCTGGCCTTGATAACGGCTGCCACACGAAGAGGCATATATTCAACAAGTTTCTGGAAACGTTCCACGGGAATGGCTTGCCAAATATTTGCTAAAGCTGTCCATAATTCAGTAAGGTTCTTTGGTGCTGTGTGATGGCCTTTCACGCCTTGTTCCAAAACATCCCAAAGATGCTCAATAGGATTTAAGTCTGGGCTTCTAGGTGGCCAATTCATGACAGAGAAGTCAGAGGAATGCTCATCCAACCAGCCAGTAGCCAACCGGGACTTGTGAGAGGTACAGTTGTTTTGCTGGAAAACTCCATTACCGTGCGGATAACAGAACAGCATAAACGGATGGAGGTGATCACCCAGCAACTCTACGTACCGAATTGCATTGAGGGAGGTTGGTACACGCACCAAAGATCCCAAACTGTGCCACGAAAAAACACCCCAGACCATCATGATTGAGCCACCATGCCCTTGTACAGTTCCAGCCAGACATGCAGGATCCATGGCTTCACGAGCCTGACGCCATATTCTCAGCCTCCCGTCGGCGTTAAGTAGTCGGAATCGAGACTCATCACTCCATGCTACTCGTTTCCAGTCCTCTACACTCCAGTCTCTGTGCTCTCTTACCCAGGCAAGACGTGCAGCCCGATGGCGAGTATAGAGCAATGGTACTCTCGTAGGTCGACGGCTCCCGAAACTCATACGGTGAAGAGAGTGTTGCACAGTCCGTTTACTGACTGTACGACTGGCACCGTCATTAAACTGGGTGGTAGTTTGAGCTAATGTTTGGCTTCGCTGGCTACGTACAATACGCCTGAGCCGTCTCTCACCACGCACTGTCAAGGCTAATTGTCCTTTGCAGTTTGCCCGATCGATTATTTTTTTCCACCATCCATGTATTCTTGGTATACTCTTGACACTGTCGACCTTGAAAATCCTAGCTGTCTGACGATTTCGGAAATTGAATGGCCCATGCGTCGCGACCTACGATTTGTCCGCGATCGAAGGCGTCTAAATCAGGCAGTTTACCCATACTGGCAATTCCAATAACTAATTCAGAACAACCACAGTACGCGCTATATATGCAGTTACCACAGCGCCCTCACTTGCTCATACATGATGCGCAGCGCTACACAATTTGCATAGGCTTTGCTATCCCTAATTCAGTGGCACTTCAGTATATATATATATATATATATATATATATATAGATAGATAGATAGATAGATATAGATATAGATATAGATATATACACACACACGCACGCACGCACACACACACACACACACATATGTATGTGTATATATATATATGTATATATATATATATATATATATATATATATATATATATATATATATATATATATATATATATATATATATATATATATACCGGGTGGCCATAATTAAACTGACAGTGCTTACAGTGTTCTGTAGCGCGATCTATTTGCGAGAATGACGCCACATTTTGTAGGAAGGTTAAACAAGACGGGGGACGAAGGATTCCGCGAAAAAACAAATTAGTTTCAAAAGTCACGGCTAGGGGAATATTTGGCACTGTGTAATAGAAAATAGAGTGTTTCGCGCTGTGTAATAGAAAATAGAGTGTTTCGCGCTGTGTAATAGAAAATAGGGAATTTCTGTGACTGCATGTGGTGATTTGTCATCCCAAATTCGGCAGTTCTGGGTATTCACAGTTCCATGCAGGTAACAGTGGGCCTCGTCTCCCCATAAGATTTTCCACGGCCAAGCATCATCCACCTCCATTCTGGCAAGAAAGGTGAGAGCAAAAGTCAATCGCTTATCATGGTCGGGGTACAGTAACTCCTGTACACGGCTGATCTTGTACGGATAGAAGTTGATAATCTTTCGTAAGATTTTCCATACCGTACTGTAAGGCATATCCATATTCCGAGCTAATCCACGAGCGCTAGAGGTGGCAGCAATATTGTCTGGTCCTCTGTCGACAATCGCCGTGGCAACTGCTTCGATTGTATCCTGTGGTACAGGTTTTCGTCCTCTGCCTGACTGAACCTTCAGAGAACCTGTTTTCTCAAACGTCGCAACCATTGCTTTTAGCCCATTAACTGACACAGGACCATTACCTTTACGCATTTTTTTGTGCGTTCTAAAAGCACGAAGAGCGGCTGACGCGTTGCACTGGTTGAGGTAAAAGAATTTGATCAGTAACGCACGCTCGACTAAAGAAGGAGACATTGCACATAAACTTTCAATCCGATTGATTCGAAGCGTAACACATTGCCTTTTAAAACCCAAGCAGCTGACACTGTGCCAATGGATGTAACGTGAAATTTGAATAAAGAACTTCTTCTTCTGCTCAGCGTAGGTGATATTGCAGATCATGAGACTTTATCGGTGTTTATGTAGATTTTACGCTTTTTTAAAAGTGTTGCCATATTGCACTTGAACTAAATAAGAAAATGTGCATAATAAAAGGTAATTTTATTCCGTATTAATTTGCATTTGTTAACACTCTATTTTCTATTACACAGCGCCAAATATTCCCCTAGCGGTGACTTTTGGAACTAATTTATTTTTTCGCGGAATCCTCCTTCGTCCCCCGTCTTGTTTAATCTTCCTACAAAATGTGGCGTCATTCTCGCAAATAGATCGCGCTACAGAACACTGTAAGCACTGTCAGTTTAATTATGGCCACCCGGTATATATATATATATATATATATATATATATATATATATATATATATATATATATATATATATATATATATATATATATATATATATATATATATCAGGGTTGGGTTTCTTTCGGAAGCAACTGGAAGAAATGGAAAATACTGAACAGAAAACGAAACAGATGCCAAAAGCAAAATATATTAACTATATAAAAGAATTAAACTCAAAGCATAACATTATATCAAATCTAAAGTGCATAACTTAATTAATATTAAAGATATTATTAATTATTTTCTTAGAATGCAATCCTTTGTATCAGCTGGTACTGACAAGTTTATTTTCCTCTCCCCCATTTCTTTTGAACCTTACCTTACACACCTGCAATGCTTTATTCTCTCCTATTGTTCAAGTCTGATCCCATAAGGCTTAGAATGTAGTGAGTCATAGGCATCCATTGATTGTGTCTCTGACTATGGCACACCTGTGTGCCATACATATTGCACACCTGTGTAAACATATTGCACACCATATTTTGTGCTGGACATGTAAAGGAGAATCAGAACAGGTCATTTTTTATTTCATTGAAGTTTGCATTACCAATACAACAGGAAATGATGTGGACATAAAGGATAGGTTATTCTTTCTCTACAGTTGCAGTTGCAGTTGAGGTTTAGGTTGTTCATTCCGTCAGTCTTGTGCAAGAGTTTCTAAAGTGAAAATTTAATTTTTCTGGTAATTTTGTTTGTGCAATTTTATCAAACTTTTCTTGTTAGACAAAGACATAATTCATTTAGCATTCCTCTGTACAAAAATTAATAAAGGAGGTAGAAGAAGAGACCCTATTTGGGAAAAATTTCAAGAGATAGAAGAAAATAGTACATTAAAAGCTAAATGTAAGACATGTGGACACGTGCAAAGCATAAAAGCATGTAGAATGCGTGCTCATGTTAAATCATGTGAACAACATATCAGTAACTCTACTAATAATGTTGCTGATAAAGCTATTTTCCAAGAAGGGGAAGATCAATTGGAAGAGCTAATGAATATCCCACCAGTTCCCGAAGTTGAAAATTTGGCAAAAAGAAGAAATGTGCAGAGTTCAATTGGTGATTTTTGCTTCTCTACAAATGACAGTGAGAAAAGGAAACTGGATAAATTAATAGGTATGTTTTTTTATGCTTGTAATGTACCATTTTCACATGTGGAAAGTGAACATTTTAAAATACTAGTATATGAACTTAGACCAGGATACAAGCCACCAACCAGAAAAGCTCTTGCTGGAAATATTTTAGATGACATTCACAATGAACTGCAGAATCAAATGATTAGAAATCTGAAAGGAAAAACCACAACTTTAATTGTTGATGGATGGAGCAATGTGCACAATGAACCACTTACTGTAGCAGCTTTGTATACTGAAGGGAAATCCTATTTTGTAGATTATGTTGATACTGGTAGTGACCCTAAAACTGCAGAGTACCTGATTGCTTTAAGTAAACAGATCACAAGTACAGCAAGTGACAAATATGACTGCAAAGTCAAAAGTGTTGTTACTGACAACACTAACTGTATGGTTAAAATGCGCAGAGAGCTTGAAAAATCAGAAGAGTTGAATCTAATTTCCCATGGATGTTCGGCCCATTATTTGAACCTGATTTGACAGGATATCACACCACGAAATATCATGTCTCAAGTTGTAAAAGTACAAAAATGTTTTAGGAATCACCATGTCCCTGGGGCAATGTTAAAGAAGTGTTCTGGTTCGATCAAACCACAACTACCTTGTGAAACTCGATGGAGTAGCCAGTTGGCATGTCTTCAATCCTATTTAACAAATCATGCAGCTTATTTAAGCTTTGTAAATGAACATTTTGATGATATCGATAAAACAATCACAGATGTCATCAGGAATTTTAATTTATATAAACAAGTTAAAGATCTTGTAAAACAGTTACAGCCAATTTCTGTTGTACTTGATCGTTTACAAAAAGATGCAGCAAATATTGCTGATGCAACACATGAATGGCTTGCACTTCTACAAAATCCTGAACTTAAACCTCATATTCAAGCTGTAACAGATAGGTTTAACAAGGCAATTCTGCCCCACCATATGTTTGCCTATCTTATGCATCCTAATTACAAAGGAGAAAGATTGAGCCATGAACAAAAAGAGACAGCAAGGAACTGGATTGAAGAAAAAAACAGTGATCTGTTGCCTGCTGTGATACTTTTTGAAACTGAAAGTGGCCCATATCCGAAGACCTATTTTAATAACTCAATCAGGAAGAAGTTAGATCCAATTACCTGGTGGAGGGGTGTTTGCAAGTGCAGTGACATACCCAATGAGCTCTAGGGGTATGTCGAAATGCTTTTAAACTCCCCTTCAAGTTCTGAAGGACTTGAAAGAATTTTTTCATCTTTTGCATTCTTCCATTCTAAGTTGAGAAACCGATTGCAGCATCCTACTGCTATAAAACTTTTGTTTTGTTATACAATGTTGCACTTAGTATGGAAAATGAGGATGTTGATGACATTTTTTTAATACAGTAATTATTGTATATTAGTTTAAATAATAAAAAAATTAAGCTGGTTAAATTGAAATGGATAACTTTTAATGGATTTAGTGTATTTTGGATAAAATTTCTTTTGTTCAGACATGTGATCTGATCTTGGCTAAAAAACTGATGTAATTATTAATTTAGCATATATAATTAATTGAATTTTTATAGGTCTAATTAAATTTACTTAAGGTTATCTATAAGAAAAATGCATTTATTGTATCTTCAAAGTTGCAACTAATATAGTAAATTCTTAAAGAAAAACAGTTTCATCCATTTCTTCCACTAGTGGAAGAAACCTATTTCTTCCAGCCGGTTTTTTCCATGGTTATTTCCGCGGTTTTTTCTACTTTGGAAGAAACTTGCCAACCCTGATATATATATATATATATATATATATATATATATATATATATATATATATATATATATATATATATATATATATATATATATATAAGAGCTCGTCTGTTTGTTTGTCCGCTATAGAATCATAGACTGTTTCACCCACCGGGACCAAATTCGGCACAGTTAATGTTTAGGACCCGAGAAACTTAACGCAGCAAAAACGAAATTTGGGGCTCAATTAGTTTTTTTAATGATTTTTTGTGCCCCTAGAGTTGCGCGTACCACCTGTGGATACAGCCCCTTCACCACAACCAGCTGCGTTAAGAGGGTTGGTCTGGGGGTGACTGGGGGGTCAAATTCCAATGCGCGGGTGAGAAGAGGGTTGGGAATTACCTTTGGCCCTGGCTCCCCAGATACACCCCAGATAAACACAACTTTTCTGTCTCTGCTTTGTGAAATCTGCAGATGATTTTGATTACACATATCGTTTGGATGCTCATATGACGTCACATTCGTTTTCATGCTGAAAGTGATGCAGACGATTTTTTTAACAGATTTTTAAACTGATGACGTTTTTAAAAAGTATAAAGGAATAAATGCATCTGGATGTTTATCTATAATTAAAATAGAGGAGAAAAACTAATAATGCCACCAAAGAAACGGGCTTCGTTTGGAAAGTCTTCTGATGCGGAAAGAAAACAAGTGCAAAGAGCAGTCGAAACAGAAGAACGCAATCGAAGGCTTCAAGGTATTGCTGAAAGACAAGCTGCGCGAAGGCAACAAGAAAACGAAGTGCAACGCAATCTACGACTTCATGCCGATAGAACGAGACATGCTCAAAGTAGATATCGTGCCATGAATGCTGACCAGTGGAATTTATGTGCATTTCACTATAATCCAGAATGTAATTATGCATCTACCAATGAAGTAAGTATTGGATCAATGTCGAAAATATGTGACAACTGTGGTTCTAAAAAGTGGTCTAGAGAATCACTGGGAATGTGTTGCAGTAATGAGAAAGTACAATTGCCTGCATTTCCAGAACCACACGAGCCTTTGAGATCATTACTCACAGGTAATACATCTGATTCAAAACCATGAATCTGCAGAAGGAGGAGCAGCTCCGTATTAGAAAATTGTCTCCCATTTGTTTCCACCACTAGGTGGCGCGCGCGCCTGTACTGATGCCGCTATAACACGGAAACCATAAGCTTTAATATGGATTTTTCGTATTTTTCAAAAGAAATAAGTTTTTTTAAATGCGTTTTTAACATGAATTTATTTATTCAACTTAACAATTGTTTATATTCATTCAAAATGTCTATTTGAACTGCTTTTTTTGCTAAACTTCATTAAAATTCTTAAGGGGGAGATCACCTTTGCATGCACAAAAATACACTGATTTTACTACCAAGCTTAATGTGTTGTCAAACAGTTAATTTGTAATTAATTTGTAATTAATATAAATTTAAAAAAAATTTCTGCGAAAAAATACCTAAATTTAGGTAGAAATTGTAGAAACATGCAAGATATACATGTATACAAAATATTTTAGCAATTTGTTTCCACCACTAGGTGGCGCGCGCGCCTGTACTGATGCCGCTATAACAAGGAAACCATACGCTTTAATATGGATTTTTCGTATTTTTCAAAAGAAATAAGTTTTTTTAAATGCGTTTTTAACATGAATTTATTTATTCAACTTAACAATTGTTTATATTCATTCAAAATGTCTATTTGAACTGCTTTTTTTGCTAAACTTCATTAAAATTCTTAAGGGGGAGATCACCTTTGCATGCACAAAAATACACTGATTTTACTACCAAGCTTAATGTGTTGTCAAACAGTTAATTTGTAATTAATTTAAACCAATTTTTAAAGGTGAATTGTACAAAGTTTTATGTATTAGAAAAAAAAACAGAATTGTTGGGAGATTATTAGAAATTATTTTAAGAAAAAAATGTTTTATGAATAGTGAATCTTAGATCAATACAATGTGCAGATTTTTTTTAAACTATAAGAGATATATATTAAATTATTTGTATATATATTATCCATAGGTTATAATTTAATCTACGCCTAAAAGAGTTACCATATTTCACATAAAAATATTTTTTCAGGCAAATGTATTGTAATGTACAAAAAAATATAAATTTAAAAAAAAAATTTTCTGCGAAAAAATACCTAAATTTAGGTAGAAATTGTAGAAACATGCAAGATATACATGTATACAAAATATTTTAGCAATTTGTGATGATCAGTTTTGAAGAAATAGTGCGAACAACTTTCAAAATAACAGTTTTTAGAAAAAGCAATAAAAGCAACGTCGGGCAATAATGCTAGTATATATATACAGTGGCTCACAAAAGTGTTCGTATACTTACAATTTTCAATGAAATAGGGGTCTATCCATTAATTAAAATGAATATTTCAGAATGGGTATTTAATAAAAAGATCTATAATCTATTCTTAAAAAAACTACATGAAATATTTTAAAAACATAGTAAAACTTTATTTTTAAGAAACCAGTAATCAAAAAGTAACAAAAACTTCATCTCACAAAAGTCATCGTACATAGGGTTTATACAAATACCTACTTTTTGAAAAACCGGTTTTCGAATTCCAGATTTCCAAAAAACCGGTTTTAGCCGGTTTTCGAATTAAAAAAAAAAAGAATAGGGGAAAATATTTTATTTAATTTATATAAAATAACAAAAAACGAAATCAATATCAAAGTCAAAATATAAAAAAATTAAGGATTACACATTACTTACCCAAAATAACGAAAACTCAAACAAAAATTTCAAATTTCAAATAATATTTATATTTATTTCACTAATTTTAATTTCTCCTAAGAAAAAAGGATTTTAAAAAACATAAAATATCCACTGAACTTTTTATTTTACATTAATTTTTGAGAGAAGAAATTTATATAATAAAATTAAAGTTTTAAAATAGAAAATACAAACGTAGAAATTAGAAACATACTTAGTACTTACGTTATTTTTACCAACTATAACAACTTTAAATTTTTGTTTCCACTTTTCACTTTACAAGATTAAGCGAACCTCTCGTGATTCTTGACGGATTGCACATATGTACTAACACAAAATAAGTCGGTTAGGCACGTCTTTTCCACGTGCGCAGTGCACAATGCATAAGCACTGGCCAACGGAACTCGCAACGTTGAAAATATGTGTCTGCTGCCCCTTGCATAGAATGGATAGCAAATCAAATAAGTTAAAAATTAATTTTTACATAATAATTTGAATTCTTTTAAACCGGTTTTCTTAATTTAAAAACTGGTTTTCAAATGTGACAAATTTATTTTAAAAATCGGTTTTTTAAAACCGGGTGTGAAAAACCGTCAAACCCTAATCGTGCACTTGTAAAAAATCTCTGCATATTTGTAAATATTCTAATTTTTCATTAAATTAATATTTAGTAGGATATCCTTTAGCATCCACAACAGCTTTTAAACGTCTGGGAATAGATTGCACTTCTTTTGTAATTTCTGCATCAATGTTCATCCATTTTTCCACCATAATTGTTTTTAGTTCGCTTTTCGTGTGAATGTCGTGTTTTCGTACTCGAACCTCCAGTTCTCTCCAAATATGTTCTATTGGGTTTAAATCTGCCGACTGAGGTGCTGTTTTCAAAACTTGTGGACAATTATACAGACACCAGAGGCGAACGTTGAGAGCCGTGTGCTTAGGATCGTTATCTTGATAAAAAACAAAGTTGTTTCCAATACCCAAATTTTGGTCTGATAATTTTAAATTGTCCCTTAAAATATTTATATAAACAGCATGATTCATTATGCCATCAATAAATACCAAATTACCTAATCCTGATGCTGACATGCACCCCCATACAAGGACACCTCCACCGCCATGCTTAACTGTTCCTACTAAGTTCTTGGGATTAAGTTCCTCATTTCTTCTTCTCCATACAATTATGCGCCCATCGGAACCAAAAATGTTAAACTTGCTTTCATCGGCAAATAAGACATTATTCCAATACTTTTGGGGCTTATTTATCATTGTTAGTGCGAAGGAAAGACTAAGCTTTCTATTTTTATCACTCACAAAAAAATTTCTACGGGCAGAACGCCCATGTAATCCAGCTGCTCTGAGAACTCGTCGAACAGTTTCAGGTGAAATTGAAGTAGAAAATGTTTCATTAAATTCTGTAGAAACTTTAACAGCACTCAAACGTGGATTTTTCACAAATTTTCTAATTATAAATCTTGATCACGTTTAAAATTATCTTGATCACGTTTCTAATTATAAATCTAATCACTAATTAACTTTGCCGGACAACCTTTTCTTACCTTGTTTTCGATCCGATTTTCTTCTTTAAAGCGTTTTATCACATACTGCACAGTATAATGGGATAAATTAAGTAATTTAGCAATATTCCAAACTGATTTACCACTACTATGATGAAAAATAATCAATTTCTTTACTGTTTGTTGTTTCTTTACGACTACGAGCATTTTTAAATAATAAATAGAATATTACGGTGTAGAAAAGCAAAAATTAAAGCCAAACGATATTTTAAATGCACCACAATTCAAAAATAAAAATAAAGCGCCAGACGATAATTTTAATTATGAATTTATCCGAAAATATTTCAGTGTACGTTAACTTTCGTGAGGTAAATTTTTTGTTACTTTTTGATTACTGGTATCTTAAAAATAAAGTTTTACTATGTTTTCAAAATATTTCATGTAGTTTTGTTAAGAATAGATTATAGATCTTATTATGAAATACCCATTCTGAATTGTTCATTTTAATTAATGGATAGACCCCTATTACATTGAAAATCGTAAGTGTACGAGCACTTTTGGGAGCCACTGTATATATATATATATATATATATATATATATATATATATATATATATCTTATTAATAAAAGAGAGTGTTTGCGTGTGTGTGTGTGTGTATGCGATCCCCAGGCGAATCTGTGAAACTTACAGCCGTGAAATTTGGCACACGGGTAGTGCAGACAATGGGAAAGTGCACCTCGAAGCCCGAATTTTAAATTTTATTCTAGAAAATTTTTTATTTTATGTTTTGTGGGATATTTCATGTTTTTTTTAACTTCAGATTACGATATCTCGGCAAAAAATGATCGTAGAATTTTGATCTTTTTACAATCTAAGACTACAGACATTTCTCCTTCAAACAAGACCTCATTTGTTTAAAAATAATTTAAAACAGACTAATATTTTCATCAAAATATTAAATACACTTTTTCGATAAATTTATGCACTTTTTAGCATCTACGGTCGATGCTCTTCGTGTTTTTATCTTACAAAGAAAATATTTACATCATCTGGAAGATGAAAGCTTTCTCATTCATATAAACCTCATTTCAAGTCTCTATCTTAAAATTTCAATTTTTAATTGAATTTTAAAGAACGATATTTCAACACTAATTTTATGTGGTTCTTTCAACGCGGTACTCTAGGCGTTGGAATCAATCATTCATAAGAAATGCGCATGCGCACAAGGAAACGTTTTATTTACTTTTGCCGGTGCTCACTTTTTCTGTATTCTGTCAATTTTTGTTTAATTTAGTTACTTTCTTGCATATTCTTTCTTTTTATGCTTCTGTCTGAAACTCTGGAATATTTTTTATTATCATTCTAATACTTCGAAACTTAACAATGTTTACCAGGGGTGTTTTAAAACAACTGTTAATTATGTTTGTGTTTAGCTTTGAGAAAAAATAATTTTGTATAGGTTTTTTTGGTCTTTTATGCATAGCACTTACAAATCAAAAAAAGAAACAAAAACTTACCTGTAAATAGCATACCTTTTTCATAAATTGATCAATTTGAAGTAATTTTTAATGAAATTTAGCTAAAACACCTATCATTCCGCACAAAATCCTAAAGCTAATATTTTAAACTAATTTTAGCTTTTGATTGTGGAAATTTTTGATGTTAAAACATGTTAACAATGTATTAAATATGCATTATTTTGTACGTCAAATATAGTTGCAAATTAATTTTAAAGAAATTTGTGGTATGACTTTCTTAAGTAGCATGATTTATTTTTTCTCGATGATATCTTTTTCTTAATTGTCATATTTTGAGAACATAACTTTTTTAAATTAAAAAAAAACACAAATAACAGTTTAGGTTAAGAAGAATTATTGTCAAGAATTATATTTCACATGATTGGACAAGCCACAGGTCAAGAAGTGTTGAAATTAATGGAGGTAAGGTTAATTTTTTTTTCATGTCCTGATTCATAAATTAGAATCGATAGCTGATTTATACCTCATTTATATTTTTAGAATTTAACTTCTTACTTCTGTTTTAACTTTCCTTTCTATTTTACCATCATGTTTTGTTTTGCTATTATTGAAGTGTGTAAAATATTTTTCATTGCTTACTACGATTTAAAATTTTTTTTTGTATTATTGGCCTGTACTTTTTTATTCATACTGTGTTATTCATACTGTCATTTTTTTTCTACGTTATTTGTACTGTATTTAGTTTTTAAATTGATTTGGTATTGTTTACTTTTCAGCTTTTCCCGAATGATTTTCCGAATCTTTACCCCGGAAAGAGAAGCGAGACTGGAAGAAATCAGACAACAACAGCAAAGAATTGTTGGACAAAAACCACAGGATCGTCATAATTTGTTAGCAAGAGTGTTTCATCAAAAACAAAAATCACTTATGAGTCTCATCACAAAGGCAAAGATTTCTGGAGAAGTTAGGTGTCATATGTACACCATAATTGCAGTTTTGGCTGATTTAAACTCTGTATTCTCACATTTTGATGCCCCTGTAGCAGTAGTGGATTACATGGTTAACTGGAGTTGCTCATTTTGTTCCATTTTAAAGGAATTAGGCTGTGGTTCATATGGGAATGGCGTTTAGAAACATACGGCATATGAGGCAGATATTACGGATCAAATAATAGCCAAAGAAAGCAAGTGTCTATAGACAATGCGTGGATTGTCCCGTATTGCCCTCTACTAACCACAATTTTCAATGCCCATATAAATGTAGAGTACTGTAATTCAGTTTTATAGTGTGGCGTGTGAGTGGAACACTGGTGTGTGGTTTTCAAATGATTTTAGCTTTTACTGGAAATTAGCAGAACATTAGCATCCAAAACAGTAATCGTTTGGAAAGTTTTTATTTATATACACAACTCACTACCATAATACTCTTAAAATTTATATTTTAACGCATTTCGGTTACTGTTGTTGTTTGTAAACACACGATCTTCATTGCCATGCTCATTTCAGAAATTTCTCATTCAGATGATGCTCATTTAATGCGTGTTTTCAAAAGTGAAATATACCATGTTCTGTAAATGCCCCGAAAATATTTCTATACTGGAGATGTAGACAGATTAAAGAATTTAAGTAAACTTTTGTGTAATTTATACATTTGTGTGTTTTTAATTATTTAAATTAATAGATTTATATTTTTTATACGTTTTATTGCATTCTTTTAGGGGTTTATAGTGTTGCGTGTGAGTGGAGCACTGGTGTGTGGTTTTCAAATGATTTTAGCTTTTACTGGAAATTAGCAGAACATTAGCTTCCAAAACAGTAATCGTTTGGAAAGTTTTGAATTTAATTTATTAAATGCTGATCACGAGATTTCTTTTCTTTTTGTGATACTTTAAATTAATTTTGCGTCACGTGCATAACAACGAAATTAATTGACAAAGAAAATATTAAAATACAGTAAAAGATAAAATTTAACCACTAGACAAATTGAGATGGAAATTTTTAAAAATTTTGTTCAAATTAGTATGTTTTATGGATATTAAATCAAATCTATATATAAAACTGTAATTTCCTCTCAAAATATGCTTCGCCATGACGATAAATAAGTCCCAAGGCGAAACTTTAAAATATGCTGGCGTACATTTACGAGAAAATTGTTTCTCGCACGGTCAGTTTTACGTAGCTTCCTCACGCGTAAGTTCGCAGACGAGCCTGGTAATATTATTTCCGCCCAATGAAGAAACAAAATATATTGTTTATAAGAAAATCCTCTAAAAAGCAATTTCACTACTTTTTCATTGTAATTATCCTAAAATGTACCCCGTAGCGAAGCACGGGTATTCAGCTAGTATTTTATAAAGTTTGTACATAATATCAAAGACTGTATTTTGACAATCCCATGGTATATGACTCATTTTTCTATTTTTAGCTGTCTATAAGATCATGTATTCAAGGAACTGGTATGCAGCATGTGATTCATATAGAAAAAGCAAAGGAAATAAGATTATGAATTGGAAATTCTGGAAATTTTTATTTGACTGCCAGTCCTGATCTCATTAGTACCATAGATGAAAGAACTGGAAGTGTAGTTATCATCTTACGAATGATTGAATCTAGGTAAAAACTTGCTTTGAATTCTTGGCCTATTTGTATAAACTGAAGTCTTGTTCCTCACTCTTTTTTATTTTCCCTTGTTTCCTACTAGTATTATTTGATTCACTTTATTAAATATGTATTTTTAAATCATTATGTTAATGTGTTTTAAATTTTTAGTTATATCTAATTAGTAAAGTATTTTATGTAGTAGTTTATGCAGCCTCGTGCTTAGTGAGTATCTAAAGCCAGATTTAAACATGTCGCTGAGCATGTACAGAAAGCAATTTTAGATTATAAATTATCACTAATTAATAGAGATTATGGTTACAAAAACCATATTTGACACATCTATAGATTAAAATCTTTTGTTTAAGACCAAAATGAAATAAATTGATGTAGTAGTTTTCTCTCCCAGACAGCCCAAAGATTCGGCCTGGCTTAGAAACTTAAATATATAGATACTGTGATGTTCAGTAGATAGAAAGGCATTAGTAGGGTTGATATTTTGTAGAAACATTTGTAGTTTTTTTTTATATTCGTGAAGCTATAAATATTCTTTAAAATTATTAAAGTGTTGGTTTTTTTTAAAAGATATTGTGCTAATAAAAAGCTTTGTGTTGACAAATGTACATTTACAAACTGTTGAGATTTTGATGCTACAGAATTAATTTGACTTTTACTGAGAAAATATTGTTTACTGTGTGGTTAAGAGAAGGAAAATTTTACCTTAATTTTTTCAATGTTGTATCAGTAAAATGTATGTGGAAATTAATCTTATCTATCATATACTACAATGTCTTATTTTTCTAATGTTAATTTGGTTCAAATATTTCAAATTTTTCTTTAATTTTCTGCTCTGTTAATTTATGAAAATAAACTTTGCTAAATACATGCAAGCAGTTTCTCGCACGGTCAGTTTTACGTAGCTTGCTCACGCGTAAGTTCGCAGACGAGCCTGGTAATATTATTTCCGCCCAATGAAGAAACAAAATATATTGTTTATAAGAAAATCTTCTAAAAAGCAATTTCACTACTTTTACATTGTAATTATCCTAAAATGTACCCCGTAGCGAAGCACGGGTATTCACCTAGTATATATATATATATATATATATATATATATATATATATATATATATATATATATATATATATATATATATATAAACATATATATATATATATATATATATATATATATATATATATATATATATATATATATATATATATATAAATATGTCAAAACATAATTGAGAAGTACGGGGGAGGGGGGTTTAAAATAATAAGAATGTAACAATCCATTTACAAAGCGCGTATTTTTCTGTGGGGAATCATCCTTTAAGAGCGACTTTGAGCGGAAAGCGAATAATTCTAGGCGAGAGGATTTATTTTTAGAAGGGTACAGGTTTTGGGCGCGAAGTTAAAAATGCACGATCACTAATAATGAGGGTCCAGATGCCCAAGGATGAGGTCTGCACATGCGACGTGCAGCAGGAGCTCGGAGAAAATTAAGTTTTGGCGGTAGATTGAGTGGGAATCTCATTGAGAGCGGATGCTCGCGGCAGTCGTGGCCGAGTAGATTATAAAATGGCGAAGCGCGGATATCCGCCTGGAGAGTGGTCAGCTTACGAAGTTCAATAAAGACGTAGTTAATACGAGTTTGAACTATTTCTTTAAAAGGCCTACCACTTGCCCAATTCAACAATGGGCGTGACTGCATAAAATTGATTTTAACACGAGAGCAAAACAAGCTCCGTGTCAATAGCCGCGTAGTTAATGTACTTCACGGGTGAAACGAAAAGACCAATGGATTATTGCTCCGGAAAAGAAGAAAAGAGGAAATTTTTGTTGTGACTTTTCGGATACGAACATTATATTCAAAGGGATAAGAACGAACATTAAAAAAAAAACGATTGCAACGTCAGCTGAAGAAAAGGACTTAAATGTGCAGCGCTTACATATGGATGATAGTTTTGTGGAACAGAATTTGGCCCAAGGCGAAACGAAGAGTGACGAAACAGGAACAAAACACGAAAAAGATGGCCGACAAGACGATGAAAAAATTTTTAAAAATGCCGAATGCAGAAATTCAGTGGCGGAAGTAAGATACAAGAACACGAAAGAGTTGCTGCTTCCGAAATTAGACAACAGAGCCATAAAAAACATCATCCCTTGGCTAGAATTATTTGAGGCAAAATTTCGTGCGTTTGGACTAAACGATACATGGAAAAAGGAAAATATATTGAATTATGTTGGGAATGACGTCCAAGAAACAATCATAGCCACTCAGTTATACAAAGAAAATTATGAAGACATCAAAAAGAATTTGATATCAATTTATTCGAAAAGTAGGGAACAAATGGTCAATGAATACAGAAATTTGAAGCTAGAAACAAATAACGATTTATTTGCATATTATAAAGCGAAGATAGAATTGGGCAAATCCCTGAATAATGTCGATCAAGAAATTATAGAGACACTAACTTTGGATTCACCCCCTCATATGCGAAACTTTACTTTCCTTGCAAGATATAAAGACACCATACCAATGGCTGACAATAGCAAAGAAGATTCATCTACAGAATTCGACGATGGATATCAGTGAGCAGAGAAGTGAACACTTCAATTCATCTACAAGAAGACAACCTTTTTATAATCAGCAAACTAATTTTCGACGGTTAAATGATGCAGATGATCGACGGCGATGGACAAACTACAATGAATCACAACTGAATGGACGAGAGGACTATCATCATAGAAGAAATCAAAATCACGTCGGACAAAACAGATTCATGGCATTCAACCAACGGCATCAGAATTCAAACAATTACCAAAACAGCTACCGACGAGAAGAAGACACAAATGACCGAAGATGACTGATAATCGAAGCTCGGGTGAGTGAAAAAACTTTTCCATGTCTTTTAGACAGTGGGTCGACGGTGACCTTATTATCTTTAAAATTGCTTAAATTAGTTTAAAAAAACTTTAATGAAAAAAGATAGTAAGAATGTATTAATAAAGCAGACTGTTGGTAATGTAATTGTGCAAAATTTAATAGAATGTTCAGTAAAAATAGGAAGTGTTAAAAGAAAAATTGAAATTTTGATAATCGATAGTGAGTTACCATATTTATTATTGAGTTTACAATATATTCAGTTATTTAAATTAGATGTAAATTTTAGAAATTTAAGAGTGTATCAATTTGGTTATGAGATAAATTTGTATGGTGATTATAAATTTTTAAGTCCTATTGCTTTTCATGTTCAAAATAAGAACTTTAAAAATTATGGTGAAAATTTGAATAATGAAAATAAGTATCATGCTGATGATTGTATGTATAAATTTGGAAGGTTAAATAAGAATTTGTATAAATGTAGAAATTTTTATGGTACTAAGAATTCTTATAATGTAAAAAAATTTTGTAGAAGAAGTAATTTTGAAAAGAGAAAAAATTTTAGACATAATCACTCTCTTGAGCTTAATCCTAGAAATGTTAAAAAGAGAAATTGTGTAAACCAAGGTATTGAAACTGTTTTAGTTAATAAATATGACACACCGATTTATGACCAAAACCAGAGCATGAACAAATCTAATGTCAAAATTGAAAATTTTCAAAGTGTAAAAAATAATGGTTGTGATGTTCTAAATTATAAGGAGACATCGGGTATCCCCGATGATACGCTGAACACTCTGTTTAAAGAGCCCGGTGATGTTTTGGACTCAAAGCCACCAGTACAAATACCTGAGGACTGGTCCAAATTAGACAAAATTTTCAAAAATTTCGAACACATTTTTTCAAAAAACAAATACGATGTTGCCAAGATTAGATTAGAACCCCCAAAAATTGTTTTAACGTCAGAATTACCAGTATCACAGAGGCCATATCGTGCATCCCAAGCAGAAAATGCTGAAATTTAACGACAAATAGATAAACTTTTAAAAGCAGGCTTTATAAAACCATCAAGTTCTCCATTTAGCGCACCTGTCACCCTCGCAAATAAAAAAAATGAGGGAAAAACAAGATTATGTATCGATTACAGAAATTAAATGTTATAACGAAAACAGATTCAGAACCTATTCCACGAATTGATGACCTTTTAGACCAATTAGCTCATGCAAATTATTTCACCACTTTAGATTTGACCTCAGGCTATTGGCATATTGAAATGCACGAACGTGACACTGAAAAACTAGTATTTACGACTAATTTTGGACTGTATGAGTGGAAAAGATTACCGTTTGGGTGGAAAAATGCACCTAGTGTCTTCCAAAGAGCAATATGACAAATTCTAAATAAACACAAAATAAATTTTGCCCTTAATTACTTCGATGATATAACAATTTTCTCAAACAGTTTCGTTGAACACATAGGACATTTAGAAAAAAATTTCATAATTTGTCAGCAGGAAAACATTAAGTTAAACAAAGCTAAATGCCAATTTGCACAAAAAGAAATCAAATTCTTAGGCTACGAAATAACACAAGGAAAATACTCCCCACATAATACAAACATTGAAACTATTAGAAAATTATTACCGCCAAGAAATGTAAAAGAATTGCAAAGATTTTTAGGCTCAATAAATGTTTATAAAAAAATTATACAAGACTATGCAAAATTAAGACTCCCTTTAAACAAATTGTTAAAAAAGGATATAAAATGGGATTGGTCCCAAGAATATCAAAATTCATATCTGAGATTAAAAGATGAGCTCATTTCAAAACCAATTTTAACATTATTTAACACAGATTATCCATGCCACCTTTTAGTAGACGCGAGTCAAGAAGCAGTTGCTGCTGTCTTAAAACAAAAACATCCTGATGGTCAACTAGACCCAATTGCTTTTCATTCCAGACAATTAAAGAAACATGAAAAAAAACTATGCAATAACAGAACTTGAATGTTTGGTTATAATTGACTCTATTGATAAATACCACTGTTACTTGCATGGGAAAAAATGCACAATTCATTCGGATCATTCAGCCTTGCAATGGCTCAAAAATGTTAAAAATTTAACTGAACGACTGTTTAGATGGTCTTTAAAACTCTCCATGTATGATTATGAGATAATACACATATAAGGTAAATATAATTATGAAGCTGATATGCTATCAAGAAATCCTATAAGCCACTTTCTATCCCAGTATTGTTATTTTTTAAGCACAGATGAAATTATTCAAGGACAATTAAATGATAATGTAAACAATGTAAAGAACAAAAAATATGATGGAGTTTTAACAGTGAAAAAAAAATCTAGTCAAAATTGTAGTTCCGCCATCATTAAGACTAAAATTATTAACCTCTGCACATAAAAAATTTGGACATCCAGGTGGGAAAAAAATGTTACAGTTATTTTACCCTATTTACTATTGCCAAGATATAATAATAGATATTGCAAATTTTGTTCGCTGTTGTGAAACATGTCAGAAAAACAAAATATCAACACAGAAAAAATTTGGCCTAATGGAGCAGGTGCCAGTTGCCCATGAACCGTTTGACCTAATTTCAGTTGATACTATTGGAGGTTTTAATTATTAAAACTCGACAAAAAATATCTTCATCTGATGATTGATCATGCGACAAGATATATTTGGACTTTTCCTTCTAAAAGTGTGACAAGTGAGACATATACTAACTGCTTAAAGCAAATTTTCAAAATTAAAGTTCCCAAACAAATATTAAGTGACAGAAATGCTGCATTTACTTCCTCAAGGTTTAAAAAATTCCTAAAACACCACAATACGAAACAATTACTCACGTCAGCCCATAGGCCTCAGTGTAACGGTAAAAATGAAAGATGTAATCAAACTATTGTGTCAAAATTAAGATGTAAAGTAAATACTTCTTCGAAAAAAATTCCATGGACCAAAATTTTAGAGCAAGTAACTTCTGAATATAATAACCAACCCCGTAGTGTAACTGGATTCCCCCCAAATTATCTTTTATTTGAACAGTTACCATATGACTCACCATTGCCTAAAACAACTTCATTAAATTATCCGCCAGTTGAAGATGCAAGAAAGATTGTAATACAAAGAACCATTCAGCACCATAAAATTAATAAACAGAGATATGATAGACATTTTGTACAGTCAAATTTTAAAATTGGTGACTTAGTGATGTACAATGAATTTAGATACCCAAATTCAAAAAAGTTAGATCCACCTTATTCAGGCCCTTATAAAATTTTAAGCCAACTTTCTAATGTTAATTTTGAAATTGATAAACCAAACCAATACACTGGGAAAAAGAGTGAAATTGTGCACTCAACTAGATTAAGGCATTTTCATCCACATAATGAGTTTAAATTAAAATAATTATGTTTCATGCACAATTTTCTTGGGGAGGGGGGGGAATTAAGATAAGATTTTGGTACGAATTGCAAGTAAAAAAATTGAAATTATAAAATTATGAATGTTAATGAGTAAAATAAATAATAAAACTAGAATTGATGATATTGTGAAATTAAACTGGAATATGATTTGTATTGAATTTATTGGGTTTTAACAATTGTGTGTTTTGAATTGAAATTTAGTAACTAATGAAAGAACTTTGGCTAAACCTAATTTTTGGATTATTCTGAAATGTTTTGTTACCATTTTTGTAATGTTTTGGTTTGTTTAATGTGCTGAACTGTGTTTACATCTTCCCGAATATGACCAAACTTCCTAACTCAGAGATCCATTTCTTAATTGATTTTACTTGTTGGGTGCCTAACACCTTTTTTGAAACTTTGTGTGTTGTCTTAAATTAAAATTAATTAATGATATACTTAAAAAAAGCTATCTTGGTTAAACTTTCTACTAGAGAACTATTGTATGTGATGTTTTGGATCTTCTGAGCCAAAAACCGAATGTGACGTCCCTACTTCTTTCATCTTTCAGTAAATATCCTCCTTCTCGAATACTATCCTCTCACCCAACTCTACCCGCTCGTTGGAAGTCATCCCAACCTCATTGTATCCTTCTAAATAAATTGAACTTCACATACTCAGTCACAATGTGCTGAAAAATATTACTTAAACGAAATGACTAAAGACAGGCCATGGGCTGACCGCTCCTTTTGCCCTCCCAATTCTTACTTAATACTTCCTCAGGCATGACAAGCTCCCACATTTCCTGTTTCTCCATCTGAGTTCTTGACAAGGTGTTGTTTTGACAGTCATGTCCTGTGGGAGAATTACGGTTGGTCCACTGTACGGCCACAAACACTAAACGTAAACAAATATACACACCCTTCACTCCTTAGTAGTAAAGTTATTAATAATTTGAACCTAGGGCAGTGTGGGGAACACACATTCCAACACACGAACACTCTCCCCATATTTTTTCAAGCCATTGTTGTGGTTAAGACTGTGGGAAAATTTTGAACCTGCTCTCATCTGACCCAACTATGCACAATCAATCAGGAAATATAATGTGTTTTAACATAATGAATCTATCATTGTGAATTTTTATAATAAAAAGTGTCAGTTATATTTATGTTTTGATAAGGTTGAACTGATTTGTATATAAATTGTAAAATTATTGTGAAATTTGTGTGTGTATCATAACTCGAGAATGAAAAAGCGCTTTCTTGTAACCTAGGTTAAAATGAAATAATGTTATGTAATGAAACAATGCTGAAAATTAAGTAGATGAGAAAAATTATACCATGGGAAGTTGAATCTATAAGTTGGTAGAATCTGTAGAATTTGAATTTATAGGTTGATAGAATCTGTAGAAGTTGAGTTTATAAGTTGATTTTGTAAAGTGATTTTGTAATATGATAAGTTTATAAAATATGTATTTTTCAATTATAATATGTGATGTCTCTGAGTTTTTACAGGGACAAACATGATGGTCGACCATAAGTATTTTCATCATCAAGTTGTTTTCATTCATGTATACTTCATATTTCCATCCTGATTTTATGTAAATAAATTAAATACATCTGTAACTGATTGAAACTGGAACTGTTTAAGATTGTGAGAGTAAGTGGACAGATTGTAGGACTGTCAAGTTATTCTCCACTCAAGATCAGAGTAAACATCTGGTAAGGTAGACTTATTTGTAAACTCTAATAACCGTCCAAGTGACCAGTGAAAATTGTGATTAATATTTTAATGTGTTATGTGAGTTATTTTTGTATGTTAAGTAAGATTTTTCATATAATACCTCTATGTCTTTCCTATTGTTTCTACTAACCAATGATTACATACATTTTTTTTCAAGACTCAAGACCATTTCGATGTAAACTGTTATGAATATGCAATGTATTTTAAAAACCACAGCTCCAGGTCATCCTGAATAGATAGAAGAGTAGGAGTTTCAGAGAAAAAATTTAGGAATTAATTGATGGGTTTTGTTGGGAATTTGTTGACTAGGGACTGCAGCCCTACTTAGCATTTTCCAATGGGTTAATTTAGTTCTGGAATTAACTTTGTTTCTCACTTCTGGGGACGTGTCGCAGAGAATTCGCGACTCTTTGTGTGCACGCCTTCAGAGGGACGGGGGGGGGGAAGTTGTCAAAACATAATTGAGAAGTACGGGGAAGGGGGGTTTAAAATAATAAGAATCTAACAATCCATTTACAAAGTGCGCTTATTTTTCTGTAGGGAATCATCCTTTAAAAGCGACTTTGAGCGGAAAGCGAACAATTCTAGGCGAGAGGATTTATTTTTAGAAGGGTACATGTTTTGGGCACAAAGTTAAAAATGCACGATCAGCAATAATGAGGATCCAGATGCCCAAGGATAAGGTCTGCACATCCGCCGTGCAGCAGTAGCTCGGAGAAAATTAAGTTTTAGCGGTAGATTGAGTGGAAATCTCATTGAGAGCGGATGCTCGCGACAGTCGTGGCCGAGTAGATTATAAAATGGCGAAGCTCGGAAATCAACCTGGAGAGTGGTCAACTTAAGAAGTTCAATAAAGACGGAGTTAATACGAGTTTGAACCATTTATTTAAAATGCCTACCAAACGCCCAATTCAACAATGGACGTGACTGCATAAAATTGATGTTAACACGGGAGCAAAACATGCTCCGTGTCATATATATATATATATGTTTGTATATTATATATATATATATATATATATATATATATATATATATATATATATATGTCGGACTTAAGCGGGAACGAAATAATTATTCTAAATTTAAAGGGGGCTTAGTAATTAATTTATTGTCGTGGCGTAATTCGCCACTATTCTCATATCTTGGTTCGAAATACATCGAGAGAAATCGGGGAAATTACCTTTGGATTGATTGACATCTGTGGCCACGCCTATGGTTCATCGCCGGTGTATGCGTCACAGAGATCATGTGGGCATGCGCGGTGGCTTTGGATGGCAGAAAAACAATAGCGTTTAATCAGACGGCGGGAAATTCTTGATGGAGATAGTCACGCGTTGCTTGGGAGCTTGATGACTCTTGGATTTAATTTATCAGATTGAATCAGGTAGCTTAAGATTTTGGAAATAAACGATGTTCGATATATTAATTGTAGTTCTTTGCCACCGGCCTTTTAATTCATTGACTGCTATAACTTTAGTAATTAAGTAAAGATAGATTAAGAAGGAGAAAAGTTTGGATGTAAGACGACGTACTGGGAGGATGTAAGTAGCGAGCTCGTCATATATATATATATATATGTGTGTGTGTGTATGTATATTAATATACTTTAGATATCAAAAATTAAGGAAAAATCACAAAAAGATGGATAACACATTCTAAACTAGGCCAATCTGTTTAAAATTTGAATATGCTGTCAAGTTAAAGGTGCTAAACAATACTACGTTATGCAAAATAGTGGCGCTGCAGTCGGAATACGACATTTGCGAGGAGCATAAAAGTGCATGTCTCAGAGAAAGGCGACAATTGTCGTAGCGAGGCTGAGGTTAGACATCTGTCATAGCCAAATTATAACAATGACCTCCAGGCATCATTTGACCGAAGAACTACGCTGGCGAGCTATTTGGGAGACTAGAGGCAAGACAAAGTCAGACAGAAGTGACCAGATGGCTAAATGTGAATCCGTCTGTGGTTCATAGACTTGGGCAACAATTTCTAACCACTGATTCGGCATCCAGGAGGTTCAGTCAAGGATAGGGTTGCCAACTTTCCCTGTGACGATTCCGGGACAAATAGCTCAAAACTGAACATCATCATTATCAGCCAGCCATTACCTAGTTTTAAGAGGAAACTTTTTAGGTATGAAAAAATTATAATACAGTTTTTTTTAAATTTAATTTTTATATTTTTATTTTAACTATTATAGAAACTTAATTATATACATCACAATAAGTATATATATATATATATATATATATATATATATATATATATATATATATATATATATATATATATAACATAATAATAATAATTAAAAAAAATTTTAAATCTTACAATAACAAATTTAACGTTATATTTTTATGAGTTTTTCCAATAATATTTTCTCTCACTTTTTGTTGCAATTAAAAATTCTTTCGCAAGTGAGTCCGTATTTAAAAAGTTCGCAAAATGTGCACACGATTCACTATTAAGTCGAATTTGCAATTCTGCCTTCACTAAGTCAATATTCATGTTAATCCTGGCCTTCGTCCACAAACTGTTCATGTGACTAAATACTCTCTCTGGGTAAGCATAACTCGCAGGGAATGGACAAAATAAAAGATACAATTTTCATCAGCTCGACCAATTTTTCATACTTTTTGAATTACTCTGCCCATAGTTTGTCATCGTTTTGCTCTTTGTTCAGAGCAGGAAAAAACAGTCGAAGTTCTGTAAATTCATTATATAACGCATCTATGTCAATTTTGATTTGTAATATATTTGGGATAACGGATAATTGCTCTCATGTCAATTCAAAACATTCTTTGTTTTTCTTTAAAGAAATAATTTTATTTTGTCAATTTCAATTTTTAAAAAAAAATGGAATAGTCTCCGCTAAATTCCGGGACAATTTAGCATTCATCCGGGATCAGGGACAGCGACTCCGATTCCGGGACAATCCCGGCCAATCCGGGACAGTTGGCAACCTAGTCAAGGACGGCCATATGCTACGACGAGTGCCGATGACCTATATTTGTCATTAAGCACACGAAGGAATATAACCGCAACTCTGTCTGCAGATCCTCCCTCGCTGCAAGCTTTAGAAGGTTGGTATCAACGTCAACCGTGCGTAGAAGACTTCACGAAGGGGTCTTTTTGCTTGACGACCAGCCATTAGCATCCCGCTCACGTTGCGCCATAGGCGGGAACGTTTGCAGTGGGTTCGTCAACATGTCCACTGGACGCGTGATCAATGGAGGGCTGTTCTCTTTACGGATGTGTCCAGGTTTAGCCTCCAAAGCGATAGTAGGCGTATTTTGATTTGGAGAGAACCTGGAACTCGTTTTCATCCATCACACATCCGTGAAAGAGATGCAAATGGATCAGGCAGTGTCTGTGTTTGGGGTGCTATCTCTTTGGGTGGACGCACAGACCTCCATGTCTTTCCCCGTGGAAATGTGAATGCACACACCTACAGAGATGACATCCTTGATGCTTATGTGCGCCCTTATGCCGAGACAATAGGTGATGCTTTCATGCTACAAGACGATAACGCGAGACCGTACAAGGCTCGTATCGTGGATGCTTATCTTGAGCAGGAAACAATTGAGCGCATGGAGTGGCCAGCTCGATCACCGGACCTGAATCCTATCGAGCATGTTTGGGACGCTTTAGGACGACGTATAGCTGCTCCCAATCCACCTCCTAGGAGCCTAGCCACGCTTTCAACTGCTTTGCAAGAGCAATGGCTCTCACTTCCTACCGAACTCACAGACCGCATAATTGACACCATCACACATCGCTGTATGTGCTGTATTGCTTCTCGGGGGATCATACGCCATATTAAAGGTACTTCTCCTATACCAAACTGACACATCCGATTTGTTAATTGTATACATATGCTAGTTTCTATAACACTATAATTGTCTAGCGATTTCTTTTTATGCTGTTTTATACCTACCTGTGTGTTATATAATGTGTATCAGTTTCATTAAAGTCTACGCGTAATTTTTTGAGTAATCGCCATTTTTGTGACCTTTCCTTAATTTTTGATAACAGTGTATATACATATTTATATATATATATAAATATGTATATATGTATATATATATGTATATATACATATACATATACTTATATTTCTAATTATATATATATACAGGGTGTCCATAATTAAAGTCCCACTTTCAAAAGTCTCCTAAAAAAGAACCCCTGGTCAGAATGACTTCAAATTTGAACTAAATATACTGGAAGAAGGGGGAAACGATTTGGCATAATAAAATAAAGTTCCAAAAGTTACAGCACCATCTATTGATACATTTTGGAACTCTTTTTATTATGCCAAATCGTTTCTCCCTTCTTCCAGTATATTCAGTTCAAATTTCAAGTCATTCTGACCAGTGGTTCTTTTTTTGCAGCCTTATGAAAGTGGGACTTTAATTATGGACACCCTGTATATATATATATATATATATATATATATATATATATATATATATATATATATATATATATATATATATATATGTTACATTATAAGTTGAATCTCGTCTATTTCTATAATTCGGGTCCCCACATCTGTTAAGATAATTAAGTGAACATCTGCAAGTCCCAGAAAAATACATTCAGGCAAATAAACGCAGTAGAGGGTGAAAAGTATGGGATAAACACCGCGATAAATCCAAGCCAGTTGATAGAAATATAGAGCCGTGCCGCCCCAGAATGATTAACAAAACCCCGTCTCTAGTCATCTAAATCCGCAGTTCACAATATCTCAGAGATAACGGCTGCAGGTGCCAGATATAAAGCGATCAAAAGGGTCAAACAATACCATAAAGATAAAACGCACCCAATGTGCTTCTAAGAATTATATCAGCCTTACCACCCACGACAAACATCTGTGTTTACGTGAACAGTCGCTGACTTTTGTACAGCACCTGGCTAAACGAGCCAGACAGGCATTCTGTGGTTGTCTCTGTATGTGAACACATGTATCCTCTGCGTCATGCTAGAAGGACGCTAATCCACAATCTCGGTAGGCCACTATCCTTCCTCTGTCGAACTCGGATACTTGATCAAAAGATGATAGCTGTTTTCGACGAGGCATAATTGATCGCTTTTTTTGAAAAAAACCACAAGAAAAACACAATTGCCGAACTTGAAATCGTCGAAATCTCCAAGCCTTAAATAGCGCTTTGAAGTGGCGCCACAGGCGCGCGTGATGTGCGTCTGCGCTGAAATTCTTATCATTTGCATATCTCACCTCCGCTAATGCATGTTGTAAATTTCATGTTATTTGCATGTTTCCTTCAGGGTGTTGCATTTACAGTGGCCAGCAGTGTATATATCTGCTAAAGCAAATGAGCATCCTCCACCCATTGGTATTCCATTATAGTATACCAATGGGTGGAGTTACTTGGGTGGAGTTGGCTTCTATAATATTGGCATATTATAGAAGTTTCTACCATTATATGAAATTGTTTCATTAAGTACAAGATCTAATAACGCACGATAATTATTTTCAGTTATATATGTCTTTAAATCATATTGATCGTATAACCCAAGTTTAATACTATAGAGATCTTTTAGGTTGATAGAGTTGAAAAGATCCGTAAAATCGTAGCTTTTACCTTTAGTTATATCTCCTTTACCTTTTATCTGTTTAACTATTTCTAAGCTATTATTTATGAAATAGCTCCCTTCTTTACTTATTTTTTTTATAAACTGTTTTAAGTATATTTAAAAGTTTATTATTAGCAAGCGTTAAGTACGCATTGCAGCCCACTGTTACAGTTCTAAATTTAACCGGTGATTTATGAAATTTAGGGATTAAGACTAAATAGGGAAACTTTAGATTTTTAATATCACAACCTGCACGGCGATATAAAGCTTTGATACGATTTTGTATAGTACAAGACATAGAATCTATTTTTTTATAAACAGTATTATCATTATAGCACTGTAATAGTTTGTCACAATAAAGGTTTTTGCATATAAATGTATAGTTAGCAGAAACTTTATCAACATATGTTATTGCAAATTGATCTTGTAAAGCAGTGATAAACAGTTTCAAGATTTTCAAATTTACATGAAGATTTTTTAGCTTAGTTCTCAGATAAGCATTTTTAAAATCACTTAAATAATGAAATTTCCACTGTTCGAATGTACTTACAGGTATACTATGCTTTATAGCTGTTTTATATATAAATTCATCAAGATTACGTTTGAAAACTTGGAATACATTCTTTTTATAACCTATGCGAAAGCCTGTACCATAATTCATTAAATTAGTCAAAGCCGTATTGTCTGTAATTTGAGTATTACCTGTTATAATGTGGCTGCAGTGTTCATTGTAACCGGTCATATTATGATTACAATTACCAGGAGAAGCATCAACTACATTTTTTGAAATATTATTATATTTGAATACATAGCGACCCAACGGTCTACTATATTTGAAGCTATTATATATTTTCATATTGTTCAAAGGAAAATATTGCATATTCTGATTTAAAATTTTTGTAAATGGTATTTTATCGAACCCATTGTTTGCATACTCAGTTATACAATAAATATTGCTACAGATTTTTGTCTCGTAGTCATGTAATGTAATTCCACAATTAGAGCTCTTATTTTTGACTAGGTCTATAATAATAGGAATGAAATGCGTATTATTAGGAATAAGTTGTTTTAAAGACTTTCCAATAACCAACTTCCATAGATTATTTAGCCAAATTTTTTTACAACCATAAATGATGTTTTTAATCCATTTTATTGGATAATCCGGTTTTAAATTGATAGTTTTACTTAGCATGTTGAAAGCGTCTATATAATCTTTATATTTCTAACGACGACCACCTCTTTGCTTACGTTTTAGATAGATATTACTACTGGAATACTTAGAATTCTGTTCCAATACACTTTGTGTATTGGATTTAACAATATGACTCCAATTGTAATTTTTGTCGTAAACGTTAGTGTTAAGACCGTAAGGGTAAGCAGTTGAATGTAAACTAATATGATTTCCTTCCCACCATATTCTAGTTTTAGTGTCAGGAATCACATCTATAATAGACACAATAATACTGTCTACACCATGTTTTTTAAAATGTAGGATTTCAAAAGAACAATCTTCAGTATTAGTATCACAGCGATAAATACTGCTACGGTGTTGATTTAACCTGATGTTTAATGTGTTCTTAGTTTGCCCTATATAAGATAAATTACATACATTGCAAGTCAATTTATAAACACAATTATAAACTTTGCAAAAGATTTTAGATTTTAAGTCAATGTTAACCTGGCGAGGGTTTGCGCTAGGGCATAATTTACATCTTTTGTCGTTACAACAACGGCATTTGAAAAAACCCATGTTAGGATAAAAGCTCCTATTCGTGTATAAAGGTAATTTTAGCGAGGAAGCGGGAGAAGTATTAAAAATTACAGTTTTTTTTTGCTTTCACTTAGTTTAGGCAAGGATTTAGTAAAATAGCTAGTAATAAGACTAGGGGCACTAAGACTAGGGTTACTTGCTGACGATCTGTCAAATACCCTACTATTGACAGACCGAGCAATTGATATATTAGTATCAACATTGCCAGTCGCTATAAATTTAAAAGACCCTTCCATGTTAGTTAATTTTTGTTTGTAGATTGACACATAATTACATAAAAGCATAAAGAAGTTAAAAGGTAAATAAATATATTAACCTAAAGAATGGCAATAAATGATATTTAACCAAATAACCAAAGAAACAGGTTTACACTTTTGAAAGTAAAAACTCACGTACATGATAGAAGCCCGTCTCAATTAAAGTACCGACAGGTACATATAAGTAAAGTTGCCCTATAAGTAAAAGAATTTTTTAACCATTTTATAATTTTTTTGAATTTTTATATTTAAAAAAAATGAGAAAATAAACACCTAAGTAAAAAGATAATAAACACCTAAGTACACCTTAATTAAAGGATATAGTTATAAAGTTATAGTGAAAAACCCTATTGAGCTATAAAAGTACAATAAGAAAACAGACAATTTACAAAAATCAAGCACTCAGGGCATCAACGCACCAGAGGCAAGATTCTGTAGTATTTATAGTAAATATAAGAACCACCACGGGAGTATCCTAGAGCAAAACAATAAATTAGGATAAGATAAGTATAAACAGACTTAAACATCTAACCCTCTTACTAAAATATTAATAATTATGCAATGTGAAGAAACTGCGCCAAGCTGCTAGAATAATTCACATGTTAATATAGTTTACAAATGTAAATTACTTAATAGGAAACAAAAATGAGTAAATAAATTTTAGGCGCTAAGCTGCTCACAAAAATATTTACGATATATAGATATTTAAAATTAAGATGACTAAAAGGGCAGATGCGACCATTTAATACTCCTATAACCTAAAATAAGATAGACATATAAAAATAAGCAAAAAACGGAAGTGGATGTGTTATAGTTGATGACGGGGGGGGGGGGGGATTAGTCATCTTAATTTTAAAAAAAAAAATATATATATATATATATATATATATGTATGTATGTGTGTGTGTGTAAAAAAAAAACAACACATTTCCTCTTGAAAGATACGAAAAATCCATATTATGGTGTCCATGTCAAAGCCCTGATTTAGGCGTGCGCGCGCCATCTAGTGGCAGCGACCAAATGCGAGACACATTTTTAACACTGAGCTACTCCTCCTTCTTTAGCTTCATGCTGATTATCTATTTATGTACAGGTTTTTACACCCAGACTGTCTGTCGTGTCAAGTTGGCGGTTACAATATTTGGTTTAAGAGTTCATGCATCCAGTGCATCTGGCATATCTTACATATTAATTACATGTAATGAAACCAATAACTAGTTTTCAAACATCAAAAAATTGCAAAGCAATTTCAGAAATGTCACCTAAAATATCATCAGTTTAACCAACCATAGTGGAATAAATCTCTTGACACCCCAAAATAAAAGTAAAGATCAAATTTGGTCAACTATTCAATTTAAAACTTTTTGAATGATTCAATTAACTAAAGCAACTCAACTATTTAAAATAAAGAACATAGACAGATCCATGATTTCAAAAAGTTTAAATACTACCATTCTATAAAAAATTCTAAAAATAACATTACTTATTGTGTTTTAAAAATAGAGAAACAGTAAATACAGTTACAGTAGTTAAATTTACTATTTGAGGAAAGCTTTTGCTGTTTCTATAGAAGTTTAACAAAGTATTTTACTTCAGTTTACAAAGTTAAGCTTCATTTTGCTATGTAATTTTAGAAAACTACTTGATGCTAATAATTAGCCAAGTACATCATTTTGTTTACTAAATAAAACTCATAGTTTGTTGTTAATAGCATGATATATTTTAAGCCTTTATTTTTATTGTTTATTTCTTGCACACATATTATTTATTGTTAAGAAAGAAGTTATCCGGTCCTTTTGATTTGAAAATAAATTTAAAATTCTTTTTATTATAAACTTTAAAGATTTTTTCAAAATGCCTTTAAGAATATTTTTAGCAGTGGAGTGCATCCTAACATTCTTTAAGCCAGATTTCAATAAGATTTATTCTAAAACCAACTAAAATTATTTACAGGATCATATTTAAGCATCGTTTAGTAATACAGAGGCTGTTCGCACATTTTTTAGACGATTTTGGTAAGCGGTAATAAAAAATCGTTTGCTGCAAAGGAAATAATTGCAATTGAACTATGTTTTTATAAGTCAAAATTATCGTGAATTATCTTGAAAGCTTTGTTTTTATTCAAAATGGCGTTTTTAACAAAGCAGTGGTTCGAAGGCTACATTTATGCTCTTTCTGAAGAGAAATATGCATACTCCGTTATCCAAAAACGATGTGAGAGTCATGGTTTTGTGATATCTAAAGCGTCGATAGGTAATATCGTCAACAAGAAAGGAAAAAAACGTAAAATTGGAGCCTCAAGTGGGACAAAAATTCCAAACAAGTATCCAAGGAAAAAACGGACATCTTCGACTATTGCAAAGGTACGTTGTTTAATGTTAAAAAAAAATCCCCCTAGTCAAAGGACAGTTGCAAAATCATTAAAATGCTCTGTGTCCACTGTAAACAAAATGATAAACGTTGATTTAAATCTTAAGAAAGCGAAAAAACGCAATGTGCATCGTCTTCTTCCAAATCATATCGCTGAACGCAGGACACGCTGCAGAATTCTATATGAGAAACACTTATCCAAAGAAAAATGGAAAACAATTGTCACAATAGATGAATCATGGGTTTATTTAAATGATTGCAACAAAAAAAGAGTCATTTATTATCATAAAAGGGGAGAAAAAAATTTAAGTACATGGTTCAAAGAATCGAAAGAAAGTTTTTCTAAGGGATTCATTATTGTTGCTGGTTTTTCTTATAATGGCAAGTTAAAAATAAAGAGAGTGCAAAAACATGTCAAGATTAACTCCAAATACTATCAGGAACATATTTTATCGCCAATTTTTCTGAATGAAATACCATCGCTTTACCCACAGTGCCATCAATCTGTGAGACTCCATCAGGACAAAGCTAGCAGTCACACATCAAAATCCACTGTAAATATCCTAAAAGAAATGGAAAAAAAACTGGTATCAAGGCCATACCCTTCACTGATATCCCTACTAAATCTCCCGATGTATCACCTATGGATTTTTGTGCTTTCGGACTTTTAAAATCTGCATTATCCAAACGTCGTCCCAAAACCCTTACAGGACTCTGGAAAGCTGTTCAGGAGGAATGGGATAGAATACCTCTTCTGACACTTCAAAAGGCATTATTATCCTGGAAATTGCGGTGTCGAAAGATACTTCAGAATAAGGGATGTCAAATAGAACATTTAAAACACAAGAATTTTATGTAATTTAGTTTTGGTAATACAATATACATCGTCTAAAAAATGTGTGAACAGCCTCTGTATATCATTGAACAAACATTATACAGAAATTGCTAAAAAAAGCCATTGGTGACAACAATCATATATGAACTCCATTAACATTTTAACAGAAGTAATCAGAAACTTACCAGCTAAAGAAAACGTGATGAATAGCTCATAACAGTGTAATGGAAAAACTGTATATAAGTCGATTTTTAGCCTTCATAATCTACAATTGAGAAAACTGAGAAACTCTTCATATCTATAAAAGAAACGTAGCTTTTAGAAACATATCCGTCGTGGAAAGTGGAAACATCGTAGTTCGTGTTTCGCGCTACGGAGTTCCAAAGTTGAGTTGTTGAAGGTTTCAGTAACAAAAATAAACGCCATGGTTTTACCGAAAATTATTGGGGTTTACAGTTTTCAATAATTTTCAGTTGTTTGTTTGTAATGTTCTTTTATTTAGTAATTATCTTTACGTGTTTATATAAGTCTAGTTCCAAAGATTCTGTTTTGGGCTCAGTTACAGTAATTATAGTACGGATGGGTGATTCAGGGACACAACTCGTCTGTTGGCCCGGAACTGCTGCACCAGAAAAGCAGTGTGTGGCCGGGCATTGTCGTGAAGCAGGGTTCAGTTGCCTTGCTTGGCGTACTGGGGGCGTACCCGATTGATCCGTTGCAGTAGACGTTTCAGTATACTCACGTACTTAGCGGTATTTAATGTGGTGACCTCAGAGAGGAATTCTTTATGGATGAGACACTCAGAGTCGAAGAACACCACGAACATTGACTTGATGCTGGATTTCTCACTTCGCACCCACTTGCTTTTCGGTGACCCTGGACCTCGCCACTCCTTACTTCGACGTTTGCCGTCGAGGTCGTACTTTAGGCACCAGGTCTCGTCACCCGTGACAATGGTATTCAGAAAATTTGGATTTCGATCCGCCATGTTGATGAATTCTCCACAAGCGTCAAGCCGAATATGCATTTGTTCCGGCGTTAAAGTGTAGGGCACAAGTCGGGAGCAAAGCTTGCGTTTACCCAAATCCTGAGTCAGTATGAGGTGGTCCATCTCACGACAAATTCTCACTTCCTCCGCTATCATTCGAGCTGTCACACGACGATCCTTGGCCAATAATTCCTTCACTTTTTGTACGTTTTCTCGAGTGCGTGCAGTTGCAGGCCGACCACTTTGGGGGAGTCTTCAATGGTGTCCCGCCCTTCTCGGAAGCGTTTAAACCACTCAGACACGCACTTCAAGGTGACAGCACGTTCTTCGTAAACTTTTAGCGGCATTTCATGAGTCTCTTTCACAAGTTTTCGAAGTTTGAAACAGAACAGCATATTCGTTCGCTGATCCATTTTGAATTTTGACCGAGCGCACAACACCTTCACTCTACAATTAACTGTTTCCACACGATTAGCTAACTCGCAGCGCCGCTGCTCAGGAACTGGTTCAGACCAGGCTTCACCTGTCCGGCACGGCATGCGCCGGTTGCAAACTCTTGCGAACGTGAGCACTATGACGCCATTAACAGAACTTTCTGGACAAATGTTATATATATATATATATATATATATCTTATCGCAACAGAACACCGTCCATCATTTCTGAATTTGACCTATATCAAACCAAAGTAATGTATTAGTTTCCCCTTAAACAAGCCACGCGCCTACAGGTGATATAACAAAGAACCTTCCACGACGTTCGAAAAGATCACCCCATGTGACGTGTTGTCAGGTGTCAATTTTGACCAATCGGGTGTTCAATTTAATCGTACGTGGTCGAGAGATTTTAGTTTCGTTCGTACTTTTGTGTTCGTACTAGAAACCCAACATGACGTGAGTTTGAGCTCTCCGTCAATAGCGTCGCGGCTTTGCGTTGCCGGGATTTTTCCCGAAATAAGCGATCTGTAGAAACGTTTGATGTACGGATGTCTAGCGAGAGACTATCCTGCAAATAAAAACCTTTAGGAATATAGCTGAGTCCTCCGTCATTCTGGAAGTGTTCATTTCTCTCCAGCGTGCCTGCATAAACATGCCAACCATTCGTTTTGCTGAAACAGTCACGACTACTCTTCTCAGTAATTTTGAATCTTCCTACTTGAGGGACTACCGCCACCCCGGATTTATCATTTCATATATATATATATATATATATATATATATATATATATATATATATATATATATATGTATATATATATATGCGTGTGTGTGTGTGTGTGTGTGTGTGTGTGTGAGTGTAAGTTAGTAAGTAAGTAATATCCCCATTACATCACGTCCTTAAATTATTATCTGAAAGGGAAAACTAGCTCATATTTACATGGCTGGAGCTAGACTCATCCAGAAAGGAATAAAATTTTGATGCAGTCTGGCCGAATCGTTTATTAGAGCGACAAAAGTACATCCGTTCATTTCTGAAGGAATGTACTTTTGTCGGAATCACTCGGAATCACTCGGAATAATATCACCTTTCAACGTTAAACGCGAAAGGGCGAAAAAACATGTGGCTATTATTTGTGGGGTCAGCAGATTTAGGGGCTTGCAACGTTAACCAACTCCTAAATTGGGACATATACACGTGTAGAAATGCAAAGGCATGCGATTCATGGGAAGTTCTGTGGCTAAGGGCCTGTTCACATAGGAGTCCGTTGTTAAAAATTTCCTTTAACGCCTATGATTGGTTTATTTCTGTCTCAACGTCATCTTTCCCTTAACGCAACTCAACGGACTTCTATGTGAACAGGCCCTTTGGGTTTTAAAGCGATAAATTAATATTACTGGGGATTAAATTTAGAAAATGGAGTTTAAATGCCAGAATGGTGGGCATGATATTTATTATATTACATATATATATATATACGTGTGTGTGTGTGTGTGTGTGTATAATATATGTTTAAAAAGATAGCCAAAAGTTCGCCAATGATTAATAGAGATATTCCAACAAGTCAAGTAGCTAAGCACGAAACTAGTCTATGTGTAGTTCTAAAATCTTTATCCTGTCAGCTGAAAGGCATATAAGAAACGTTTGTGATTATCTCGCCAGACAGTAGACCCATAAATCTCAGTCCACCTCCAACTCTTCTGTTTTACCGCCTGGGGGTCTCCCCTGATATGACTGCTTTCCACATCCCAAACCTTAGTGCTGGCGGATGCGTGGTTTTTGGAGAAATGTTCCGATTTTTACAAAATTTCTCCATTTTTGTTCAAAAATTACTCTTACCCTAATTTACGTAAGATTAAGAAAAAAGTATCTCTGAAACGCCAAAAGATTCAGGAATGGTGCGTATTATTTCAAACTGTATTATTATTTGATCTCGAGTACTTATAAAGAGTTTAATGCAAAAATACCGCTTGTTTTTTAAGTTCAGAAATTTGACAGTCACTTAAAGTTAAATTTTAAGAGAAAACCAAATATTGATAAACGGGCACCAATTGTTAAGTCATCAGGTACCTTATGCAGAAAAAATTTTCTCAAAATATTTAATTGCGAATTTGCGATTTCGAAAGAACTTCCCCATTGACTTAATATTGGCTTCGAAACATCAGAGGCTCAGTCCAGTGTCCGCTTTAACTTACCTACTTCGTTGAACGTTTTCTCAGATTTGAAAGTTCCTGCGCATGTTAACTTTCCCCGCATATTTTGGAATCGAATTGTGCGTGCGCGCAGATATGACGGCAGTGTCTCGCAGCATGTCACATCTCAACTCTTAGCAGATTACACATCATCGTCGTGCAAACATACATCGAGAGGCTCGGCGAAACTCCCCAAGACCAATAGGAGGCTGAGGAATGAAGAACTATTTTTTCAACGCGCAAGGTTGGAGAAGTAAGGTGGCTCCCAAACTCCAAACTAGAGCGAAGTTTTAAGATGATTCCATGAAGCTAAAGAATCATGATCCATGAAGCTCTCTCTGTAACTTCACGGATGATTCTGAGAGACGTCGCCGAAGAGAACGGATAAAAACATTTATAATGCAAAATCAATATTCATAATACAATTTCTATTTCTTTGCGGGGCGCAGGGCCCCTTGCCCCCCTCCCCTGGGTACGCCACTGTCTGAAAGATATGTAATTCGTGAATTTAAGGCCATTCATTAAATTATTATTTACTGAATAATTTATTGCAGTTGTTTGAATACATTATTATTGGTACCTTGTTTATTGTTAAAATATTTTAAACAGAGAAATCTGATTTATGTTTCAAGATTTCATTGGTATTTATTTTTGTAAAAATGGTGCTTACTTAGTATGCCGTCATTTAGATTTTCGGAGTAAAATAGGCTGAAAGTGGATATCCTTCTCTACTTGTATTAAAGGGGATAACTTGTCTTGAGAGGTAATCCTCACATGATGTAGAAATAAAAAAGATCTGAATAAATATAATCCGTTTTTATTATAAATTAATTTTTCATCATATAAAATAAATTATACTTACTAAATTATTCATACTTTCTCTTAAAATATTTTTGCACTGCAGGTATAAGATCATCTTCCCATCATAAGTCAGAATTGAATTGATATGTGATATTTAGTTGCATTTAAATACTGAAAAATGTACTGCCATTATTTGAATCTAGATTTAAGATATATGATTTACAACTGAATGGTAACTTTTAGAGATTTGCATTTACTGCATTTCTCTAAATTTGACTTTCCGGTTTAGAGAAATATTAATTTTCTACATTTATGATCTGATTTGGTCAAAGTTATAGGAATTTGAATTTTTATTTTATTTAATTGCATTGTTTATCGGTAAAAGTATTGCCCATGCTTTGACAACTAATAAAACAGCTGAATTATAAATGTTAGATTAATGTACTAACTATGTTTACAATAATAATGTGTCTTATGCAATTATTAAAAGCATCTAATAAAAGAAATTGTTCATTAAACTATAGTTATTTTTTTCTTTGTAATATGCAAAATTGCTTAGATACCTGAAAAGAAGCGTGTTGTTGTGGTTTATGTCCCTGGGACTTCAGTATAAAGTCCCAAGCTCAGAGTGCATAGAAAGAGAGCGAAGACAATATACAGAAAGAAATACACAGACACAGAGATTATTTTATTTTTTTTTTTACACCGATGATGATTCTGATGAGGGATACTGGTGTTAAGTATCCTAGTACTAATAAAAAATAAAAAATAAATAATTACAATTTTAGTTCACATATCAGTAAAACAAGATAATTAAAGATTTAAAATAATCTTGGAATACATAACAAAACATTTAATGGATTAAATAACTATATAATAAAAGTACTAACTGGGGTAAGCGAAAATTTCAAATGACAGTAAAATGTAAAATATTCAAGAACTGAAAAGTAATGCAAGCAGAATGCATTTTTGCAAACATTAAAGCATCCATACTTGACAAACCATTCAGTCATATTTGTTGTGCCAGATATAATTAAAAACTATTTAAAAGAGTAACAACTGTTTAGAAAAGATCTTTATGAATGACTGATGTTTTGGAAGGCTTCCAACCATTTCTCCTCATAGCATTAATTCATAATTCTCACCTTAGCATTTAGATTTTAAGTGGAAAATAAAAAATCCTATACTACTCCCCTTTTTGAAACAATTTGTAATCAATACCACATCTCTCCATCTGATATAGAGCTTTAAACAACAAAATAAGCTGAGTAAATGACAAATCAAATACAAAACAAATATTTAGAAAATGAAGAAATGTTTTGATAGTTGAATCAATGGCAAATTTCAATGGCAAATTTCAGTTGTAAAGGTGAAGTAAATGATGCTGTTAGGAATACACGATAAAGGTATGACATATTAAAAATCAGAAAAGAAAAAATTGTATACATTTACACAACTTAATCTATCAACAAAAATAAATAAGTGAATTTTCATTAAAGGTTTAAACAAAGTATTATTCATGGATAAACAACTTTAGCATTCATCTGAAATGTACATATTTTCATAATCGTTGTGTCATAAACATTGGATCTAAGTAAAACGATTAAGAAAAACTTATATGTATAATCTTCGTTATGTGAATTATGTTACTTCATTTTACAACTAAACGTAATCCAAATTTTAAAGTTGATATTATACAAATATAATTGCCTTTTTTTGTACAACAAACTTATTTTATTCAATAAAGAATATACATTTTACTAGTAATTTAAAGAGTGTAACAAAATATACTTTTAATGTCAAAGCTATTGAAAGACAAGCAAAATGAGTAAGGGTAGTTACTTAAGTTGCAATTCTACCATAGCTAGGTATATGTATTAGTATTAAGCTTTCAAATTCTGTCTGGAATAAATTGGTACAACTTACACATCTCCCTTTACAATATTTCACACGGCTTTGAAGAAAATACCTTATATACAAAAGTCAACTACAATATATCAGAAATTTAAAACATTTGAATAAGTACATCAGATGGTTTAGATGCTAAGTTTTAGTAAACAATTCTACAGTTCATACAGTACTTTAACGTATCGTATAATTTATACAGACGCAAAATAAGTAAAGATGATATTGATGAATGAAAATAATTTAAAGAAAAAATCTTGAACATATGTGACAAAACGAGTTTATTTAAAAAATTCATGCTCAAATACTGGGGATAGTCTAGGACAATGGTCGGCAAACCGTGGCTCGCGAGCCACATGTGGCTCTTTGGCCCCTTCAGTGTGGCTCTTCCACAAAATACCACGTGTGATTGAAACTTCGTGATGACTGGTTTCCTCATTTCTGTTTTTACATACTTAGTTGGTGTTTATGGACCTTTAACTTTAGGCAAGTGCTCTGAGTAAAAACCATAATTGTAGTTAAAATTCGTACCCCTGCGGTTGGTAATTCCACCTGCCTCTGTCCGAAGCACTTTGCCTTCCCTCCAAGGTACCCCCACCAGCGACACTTTCCCCTCCACTCGCTGTCGTTCGGTTGGGCCACTGGATAAGCAGCGCGGGGGAGGCCGTGACCTTCGAAATCCGAAAATATTCAATACCAAAGGTCACGGAGAGACGAGCGCGATTCATGCAGCCAGTTGAGCGAGCCAGCAGTCAGTAGTCTCATTGTGCACAGGCCCCAACGGATTCACCAACGTGGGACAGCATCTCCCCTCCCCGTTTGTTTTTAGATGTGTGAAGCAATAACCACCCACTCTTCTCACTCCGCATTTACACAGTCGTGAACGAGGAGGGTCGAATAGCGGGGAAGAGTGAAAAATGGGTGTGTAAACGGAACCCTTGCAGATAACCCCGCTATTCTCCTCCCCAATCGTGGCGATCGCTTCGGGAGCGATTTTTCAAGCCCGAGTCAAAAGGACGAGTTCCACGTCTCCCCCACGTTGGGGAGCGGTTTATCTGGCCGGAGTCTATGGCGACGGGGAGGGGGTCAAAGGTCAAAGGGGTGAATGGCGTCGGGAAGTTGCGAGAGGCGGGAATGTGAGAACGGTCATTCGGGTCGATTAGTCACGCTCCTGGAGCGTGCCTGGTGTTTCGCGAATGGACGAGGGGTAGCTGATTCGCGGATGTGTAAATGCGGGGTAAGATAAGGGGCTTCCTTTGAACCTCTTCTACTTGACCACCTGCACCACAGAGTGTCCAAGCATGGGGAACGAGAGAGAAAACGAGAGAGGGGGTTGGCTCGCGACAATTTGAGCCCCCCAGAATCGGTGTGTGGGAGGACAAAGGAAGATGACCCTGAGTGGAGAGAGAGTTCATGACGAAAGAGAACAGACTCTCGAGAAAGCAATCTGATCGGTTGATTTTTACTGTTATATTTTTAGGTTCGATTCCGGTACGGGCAAACTGTCCGGGTGAAATTTTGAGCAAAAACCGAAGGAGAGTTAGTAGATCTCAGTGAAAGACCGTGTATGGTCTTAGTTAAGCAATTATCTCAATAAATTATTACTATTATTAACTGATTTTGCTTAAATAGCCGTTTATTAGCGAGTTTTCGCCGAAAAGTAGTAAAAAAATTATTTCGCATTTATTCGCTCATATCGGCAAATTTCGCATTTATTCGCATCTGTTTCATAAATACGAAAATCACGTATTCCTAGTTAACAGTTGCAATACAAATCTGTATTTGCATAAAAAAAAACTATGAAAAGGACTTATAAAAGTGGATCCGCAAAAAGGCAGGAAAAAAGGAGGAAATATGCTGAAGCAAAAGACGGTTCTTTTTGTATGTCTTCCTGGCTAACCCAGCAACCCACCGAAGATACAGAATGCATTACAGAAGAAACAAGAGGTGAGAAAGAATTTTTTTTTTAAATGTAAGGCTACAGGTACCTTAGTTTAGATAGTAATTTAAAGTAACCGGTGTTAAATTTATATTTATAATTTAATACTTATGGTGATAAAAATAAATAAATAAATAAACCTAATTCAGTGAAGTCTCCTAAAGTGCGATGTTTTTATAACGCGATTTCCATAAAATGCGGAGCGGAAATTGTGACAGCTGTCCTTATAACGCGTTTTTCATACAAGAACATTCCAACAACTCAAATGGCTTGAAAAATTTATCTATGGCAGCACTTATTTGATGAGTTAAATTTTCGTAGTTGACATTTATGGGGTATTCCCCTGTTTATGAATTCCAGTTATCAGGGAATTTCCCTCAAAATGAGAAAACAATAAAGCATTACTCTCTTTTAATTTATTCTAAGATTGTCTTTAAATGTGTTCAGACGTATGTGTAATAAAGTTCTTTTGACTTGCTTAATTTACGTTATTGGAATCGTATAACATTAGAGAACATCTACGTAAAATTTTTATTTGCCGTAACTTTTTTCAAACTGGTACTAACTTGATCTCACTTGTTCTAACACGCATCGTCATGGTCGGTCATGCTTGAACGCGTTCAAAGTAGCGTCAATCTCGTTTATTAATTATAATTACAATTTATTTATTTCCGAGATTCTATATAACGTAGTACGAATTTATATAATTTGTATCAATTCTGAGTTTCTTATAACGCGGTTTCCATATAACGCAGCAGTAGTTTCCATTTAATGCGGTATAAATTTATCTGATTTATCTTATTTCTATGTTTCTGATAACACGGTTTCCATAGAACGCATTTCCTGATTTGAATTAATTCTGAGTTTCTTATAATACGGTTTCCATATAACGCAGTACGAATTAATCGCGTTATAGGAGACTTAAGTGTAGACTAGTGGTAGTCAATCTGGTCCCTACCGCCCACTAGTGGGCCATAAAGTTACCTGTATTTTTCCAACAAGCTGTAAATCCTACAGATATTTTAGCCATTACTTTGAGAATTGTAATTATTTTGTGTTGGTAGCTTTATTATTATTGCCGTTTTGGAAGTAAGAAAATATGTTGTGATTATTCATTGGGGTTAAAAATATATAAAATAATATAAATTTGTAAATTGAATAAGTAATGCTATTCTATCTACGGCAGTTATAAAATGAAACATTTTTCTAGGTGCCCTGTTTGACATGGCTACAAAGAAGAAACAGAAAAACGGAAGACGGAAACCGTGAATTTAGAGTTGAATGGACCGAGACTTTCGCGTTTATTCAAAACTTAAATGGCCTTCCGACCTGTCTTTTTTGTAAGGAAAAATGACTCATAACAAAAAATCAAATTTAGAGAGAAACTTTATGACTAAGCACGTGTCATTCAATAATAAATACTACTCGCTGCGCGACTAGCATGGTCGCTTTTAGTTTTATATTTTCTTTTGCAAAACAACTCAACTGAAAGTAACATATGTAAGGAATGTTACCATTACCTGTCATCATAAACATACATTGTTATACGGGTATTCTTCACAAGGCTGATTCTAAAACATCTTGATTAAAAAATGCGAGTTTCCATTACTTGAGAACAGAGTTAAAGATTAGACCGAGAAACCCAACAGTGATTTTAAAAATTACATATCCCTCTCTGTATGTATAATTTTTCAAAATTAAGATATCTCCACTTTATCATTACATCAAATAAGAAATTGTTGGGGAAAATTTTTTTCAGTTAAAAAAATGGAGTAAAAATTCAGCAAGTACTAAAATATAGTGTGGATTGCATCCCGCTCTGTATGTACTATTGTTCACAATTTAGATATAAACACTTAATCATATCAAATAATAAATTGTTGGGAAAATTTCTTCAATTATAAAATGGAGTAAAAATTTTGCAAGTACTGAAAAAAATGTAGAAAATTTACCTATTACTGGCTATCGGTTGCTATGCCGGCGTCGGTTAAGCCTAGCCTCGTGATCATTTTTGCTCTCTCTTTCATACGCCTCTTTCTCAATAAATTATTTCTTCGCTTTCTTTCTTGAGACTGTTCCCAATTTTCACTTAATCGGGCAGCTCGCTTTCGAGCATTCCTGATTTCAGTGCATAAATCCACGTTGACACGCGGTAGCAAATAGGGCAATGTCTCGCAGCATGTCACGCATCTCAACTCTTGCAGATTTTACTTCTTGTTTGGCGAGGAGTGGCAAATCATTGCATAATTTAACATGGCGCTCAATGAGCATTCTTACAGCTTGTTGAATAAAATGCTCTCAGATTACGCAAAGTCTTTAGATACGGTATCTAAACAAAGGTATATCACTAAATTAAACATTCAGGTACAGCCGGGAAAGGTTTATTCAGTATGTGACCCGTATTTATTGACAGAGGAAGACTGGAGTTACGATACAAGACGCTGGCCTGCAGTAACGTATCCTGATATCTATACATATCTCAACATAATAATAATCATTCTTAAAGAATGATTATATTCTCTTAAACCTTACGAAATATTGAAAAAAAGTGTTAAAATACCTGTTACATACAACTAATATGAGGAATTTTATAAATAAACTTAAATTATTTAACTCAAAATGAAGGTATCGTCCAAAAACACATGCAAACGCATAGAAACTGCTTCTGTTTTCTGCCACCCGATCATGACGTCATCTATACAGAGGCTGTTCACACATTTTTTAGACGATGTATATTTTATTCACAAAACAAATTTACATAAAATTCTTGTGTTTTAAATGTTCTATTTGACATCCCTTATTCTGAACTATCTTTCGACACCGCAATTTCCAGGATAATAATGCCTTTTGAAGTGTCAGAAGAGGTATTCTATCCCATTCCCCCTGAACAGCTTTCCAGAGTCCTGTAAAGGTTTTGGGACGACGTTTGGATAATGCAGATTTTAAAAGTCCGAAAGCACAAAAATCCATAGGTGATACATCGGGAGATTTAGTAGGGATATCAGTGAAGGGTATGGCCTTGATACCAGTTTTTTTTTCCATTTCTTTTAGGATATTTACAGTGGATTTTGATGTGTGACTGCTAGCTTTGTCCTGATGGAGTCTCACAGATTGATGGCACTGTGGGTAAAGCGATGGTATTTCATTCAGAAAAATTGGCGATAAAATATGTTCCTGGTAGTATTTGGAGTTAATCTTGACATGTTTTTGCACTCTCTTTATTTTTAACTTGCCATTATAAGAAAAACCAGCAACAATAATGAATCCCTTAGAAAAACTTTCTTTCGATTCTTTGAACCATGTACTTAAATTTTTTTCTCCCCTTTTATGATAATAAATGACTCTTTTTTTGTTGCAATCATTTAAATAAACCCATGATTCATCTATTGTGACAATTGTTTTCCATTTTTCTTTGGATAAGTGTTTCTCATATAGAATTCTGCAGCGTGTCCTGTGTTCATTGATATGATTTGGAAGAAGACGATGCACATTGCGTTTTTTCGCTTTCTTAAGATTTAAATCAACGTTTATCATTTTGTTTACAGTGGACACCGAGCATTTTAATGATTTTGCAACTGTCCTTTGACTAGGGGGATTTTCTTTTAACATTAAACAACGTACCTTTGCAATAGTCGAAGATGTCCGTTGTTTCCTTGGATACTTGTTTGGAATTTTTGTCCCACTTGAGGCTCCAATTTGACGTTTTTTTCCTTTCTTGTTGACGATATTACCTATCGACGCTTTAGATATCACAAAACCATGACTCTCACATCGTTTTTGGATAGACGGAGTATGCATATTTCTCTTCGGAAAGACCATAAATGTAGCCTTCGAACCACTGCATTGTTAAAAACGCCATTTTGAATAAAAACAAAACTTTCAAGCCGCAGACGATAATTTTGACTTTGAAAAACATAGTACAATTGCAATTATTTCTTTTGCAGCAAACGATTTTTTATTACCGCTTACCAAAATCGTCTAAAAAATGTGCGAACAGCCTCTGTAACAGACGAAAACTGACGTAGCCAGTGACGTTGCGACTTTTCGCCTTATTGCGGACGGCCGGTAATGTTTATATCTGGTAGTGGCAGCCGTTGCCATTCGGAGTGTAGAAATATCGTCAATTTTTGTGCCGCATACCTACGCGCTTTATATATATATAGATTCTGTTGGTGATGCAAGGAAGAAAGTAGCTGAGGAACTTCAGAAGAGTCGAGAAATTCTGTATTTAATTCTGTATTTAATTACTGGATGCAATCTTTCAACAATGTTAATATTGCAATTTTTGTGGTTAGTCATCACATTGCTAAGAGAGGAAAACCATACACAGACGGCGAATACATAAAAAGTTGTTTTATAAACGCATCCGAAGAGCTATTCCGGGATTTTAAGAACATAGAAGATATTCTAAAAAAATTAAAGAGTTACCATTGTCTGCTAAAACAGTGAAAGATAGAACAGGCAAAATATCTTTGAATAAAACCAACCAGCAAGTCGAAGATCTTAAATTGGTTCAGCTTTATCAATAGCAGTTGACGAGTCTTGTGACATAAAATGATACAGCGCAAGTTTCACTTTTTGTACTATTCATTTCATCTACAGGTCCTAAAGAAAAACTTTTAGGATTATTGCCACTCAAAGGTCAAACACGTGGAGAAGATATAGCAAATGCTGTAATTCAGTGCGTTGAAAAACATCATATTCCCACGAGATAAAATTGTCTCAATTTCAACAGACGGGGTGAAAAGTATGACAGGCGTAATAAACGGGTTTGTTGCTATTTTGAAAGAAAAATTTAATCACGAGATACTTGCATATCATTGCATCATTCATCATTATCTCTTTTGCTCAAGATTTTGAAAGACAAACTTTGATTCGCTTTCCGAGCCTGTTGAAACATCACCAAGAAAATAATTCTGATATTGACATTTGCTATTTCAAAACAACACTTTTAAATATGAGGCGTTGAAAGGCAAAGTGGTGTAAGTCACATTTTCAACTTTTTGCATTTGGGGTCAAATATGTAATCTCCATGTTCAATTTATGGTGTAATTGTAAATAGTTATTATTTGCAATATTGTAATAATTGTTATGAATTATAATTTGTTCAATTTATGGTGGAATGTTTTGTAGTTTTGGAAGTTAATCTCTTTTGACTTACACCACTTGACTTACTGACTTACACCACTTTGCCTTTCACCGCCTCATATGAGGGAAGCTTTTCTCAACAGGTTTCAGGAAGTCAGAAACAGAAAAGCGACGTTAGCCTTTGTTAAAAAACCTCATAATGCTACTGTAACATAATTAATTTTTTCTCCCTTTAATATCGACATTGGCAACTTTGAAATGCAGCTGCTGGATTTAAAAAACAAAGAATTGCGGAGCTCGAAATTTAAACATCTTTGTGCTGATCTCGAAATATTGAAGAAAAACAAATGTGAACTTAGTTCACAGCACAAGTGGTCTGCTTTGAAAGACCTGGAGAATGAAGATATGTTGATTTTTAACACCTGGAAAAGTATTCCTGACTCATATAATCAGCTGAAAAAACTAGCGTTTGTTGTTCTTTCCTTATTCGGGTCTACATATTCATGCGAACAATCATTTTCAAGCATGAACCTTATCAAGAATAAATTGAGAAGTCGTCTTATTGAGATGATTTGGACATACAGAGAGGATGAACGAAAGGAGATAGACCAAATAAGTATACAAGACGAGTGAGGATGGGAGAGTTGGAAGGGGTCGACCTCAGGGAACGTACCTTAATCAGGTTGAGGACGTTTTTAGCAGAGGTCAGCTTAGGAGTATCCTAATAAACAATGTACAAACCTATATAGTTCAAGTTTTAAAAACTTGGCTCTCAAAGGGAATTTCAATCGTTGTACTGTTGATATTTGGCTCTGTTGACTAATGAGTTTGCCGACCACTGGCCTAAGTGATAGTGGACACTTCGCTGAAGATTTATGTGTTTCAGAATCCAGGAAGGCGCAACCAAAATGTGAGAGGTGGGAAAAAAGAGTCACTATTTTTGTTTGTCAGTGGAGTAAAGTGAAATCGGGCCCGGACGCATATTCTGAAAGACTCGCGATTTGAGCACTCACTTGGCGGCTTGGCACTCGCTTAGCGGTTTGGCGAAAAGTATAAGGGTTGCCTCAGTTCTATCTCCAATCGTCGTTCGATGCGGTTAGGTATTCTTAGACAATCTTATCGTCGTTTGATGCGGTTAGGTTTTCTTAGACAATCTTATCTAAATATCCCAGACAATGTCCGAGAACGCAATTCTAAATTTTAAAAAGCGATTTCGGCACTCAATTGCCAGTTTGACGAAAGCATCAGTTTCGCCATCTGTTGACATATATATAGGAATCTTTTTATAAGTTTTTTTTTTACTTCTACGCAATTTAGTATGTTTTAAAATCTGAATTACATATATAATATAGGATTTAAAGAGATTTTAACAAAATAAATAAATGAATAAATTGAAATAAGTATATTATTGAATTTTAAATTTACTTTCTTCAAATATCCACAATAAATTTAATTTTTAAAATTTAATGTTAATTAGAAAATAAATGTATTTAATAAGCTTTAATTAAAGAAATTAAGTTGCATAAATTAAAAAATTTAAAGTTTTAAATTCCAATAATATAAATTTATTTTAACATATAATTTTTAAAAAATTAAATTTTAAATTAATCACATTTTTAAAATAAAAAAATTTATTTTAATTTGATTACATTTTTATGCTAAATTATTGAAGAAATGAGGGAATGATGCTGAGTATGAAGGAATGACAAATCACTATTAAAGTTGACTATTTTCATATAACAAACTAGTTTTGATGCAATTATTAGTAGGCAAGAATAATACATTATTTTAATAATAGTTTATTTAATTATAGTAAAAATTTTATCCATAAATAGGCACATGTAAAATTATTTATCAAGAAATTTATATTGGCTTTCTCTGCTATTACAAGGTGTAAGCTGGGGCAGTTCATATTTTATACCGATCAAGCTGTAAGCATGAATGTCCTTTGTTGAGGGTCATGCATATCTGTAGTTTCCTGTTTTGTTCATAATTTATAAATTTTTTCCATTTTTTTATATTTTATTTTTTTCCATCATAATTTATCATCACCTACTCACCAACTTTGTATTTAGTGTTTTTGATCTTTTGATCTTTCTTTGCTGTAGATTTTTCAATTCCTACTATTAGTTCACACTCTCTCTATATATATCTTGTTCAAATTTTCAATCGTTAATAAAAGTACTTTTTATTCATCCACTCAAGTTCAAATACATTTTTTTAAACTTGTAGTGGATGACACTTGATGTTAATACAGTTTTTTCAAATATTAATTCATTAATTAAATTTAATTAATCAATTTTAGTTTTAGACTATATATATCTTGTTCAAATTTTCAATCGTTAATAAAAGCACTTTTTATTCATCCACTCAAGTTCAAATACATTTTGTTAAACTTGTAGTGGATGAAACTTGATGTTAATACAGTTTTTTTCAAATATTAATTCATTAATTAAATTTAATTAATCAATTTTAGTTTTAGACCTAGAGCGTCTCTTGCTCTTGAATAGTAATTTCCTCTTGTTACTGTGTAAACGGTTGCACTGTGGTATCGCGAGCTTCTCCCGTCCTGTAGGTTACGAGATCGAATCCTTAACCTGACAAACTTTTTCTCCCCCCCCCCCTCTTCCTAATCTCGCACAGTAGGCAAGGTTCTGGCAGGCAATCCTTTTTTTCAATTCCTACTATTAGTTCACACTCAAATTTTTTCTTTGTTGACCTAAGTAGGAATTGACTTTAAAATTTTTTTTTTTTATATATTACTTGTTTTTGTTTTATTTTCAGAATTTAATTGAAGATAAGAGAATTTGAAAATCTTGCACTGAAAGCAAGAAAGTGAATGAAAGTCTAGTACTGTATGTGCTGAAGTATATACAGTCTGATAAAAATGGTTCTATATCATTTTCAAAACAAATATGATTACTTTCAATTATGCAAAACAAGTACGATTACTTACACATCTTAAATTTTTTTTCTAATTTTCTAGGCTTTAAAACATATTGTATTAAGTAATTTCGTGTTTTCAAAATCAGGAATACTGTATTCAATGCAATATTTTAACATGAACCCATAGATATCCCACTTTCAAACTTATACAATCATTTCAGTGCTATATAAAGTATTATTTAAAAAATTTTGAAAATTTTTCAAGCGGCGCATTTTGAAAAATACAAATTTTAAATTCAAATAAAATAAATTTTTCTAAGCCCTAATTGTGTTATATATCATTGAAAAAGGTCTTGAAAATTGCTTTAAAATGCCACCAATCTTAGTTCTCTAGCTCTTATTGTTGAAATTTTTTTGGATAATTGAATTAAAATACAAGGAGTGCGGTAACGAAGAAGTGAAAACATTCTTTCACTTCTGAATGTATTTGATTTCGTAATGTCATTTCGTAATGTCTGAATGATTATATTTGGATGTAAATATATTTATACATAGCATATTTATACATGTATATAGCGTAATACATGAATATATAATACATTTATATTAAATTGAAATAGATTGAATTTGATTGTTAAATTTGAATTTATTCTTATTTACTGAAATAGACTGCAAAAATTTTTTGCACTTGAGTAATTTGTATGATTTTTTAATCTGATTTTCTTTAATTTTAGTGACGCTATCTACTGGAAAAATAAACTAATAACATAGGTTTATAATTGAATCATCTTTCCTTTTTTCGTTGGCTTTGCAAAATATGAAGTAACAAATTTAGCATTTTCAAATTATTAATTAATAAATAAGTAAAAATTATTGTGGATATTTGAAGAAAGTAAATTTAAAATTCAATAATATACTTATTTCAATTTATTCATTTATTTATTTTGTTAAAATCTCTTTAAATCCTGTGTTATATATGTAATTCAGATTTTAAAACATACTAAATTGCGTAGAAGTAAAAAAAAAAAACTTATAATAAAAAGTTTCCTATATATTTCAACAGATGGCGAAACTGATGCTTTCGTGAAACCGGCAATTGAGTACCGAAATCGCTTTTTAAAATTTAGAATTGTGTTCTCGGACATTGTCTGGGATATTTAGATAAGATTGTCTAAGAAAACCTAACCGCATCGAACGACGATAAGATTGTCTAAGAATACCTAACCGCATCGAAAGACGATTGGAGATAGAACTGAGGCAACCCTTATACTTTTCGCCAAACCGCTAAGCGAGTGCCAAGCCGCCAAATGACTGCTCAAATCGCGAGTCTTTCAGAATATGCGGCCCGGACGGGTAAAGATGCCCCCGGGTGAAGCTAATAGGACAGTGTTGTGCTAAAATGTTTAAGAGGAAACTATTATGTTATGTCTAACAAAGAAAGGGATGAATTTTATGACTATATTCCATCCGATCTTATCAATCTTTCTTTAAAAAAAAAAGAACTTCGTGTCTTTTGAGGGTTTAAGTGGCTTTTTTGGAAAAATGAAAGGAAAGCGAAGAGTGTAAACTGATTCTAAAAACCGGTGGACTGATTCTTTAAACCGAAAATTTTAACATGGAAATAATACATTTGCTTTTGTTTTCGCGATATTGATCCTTATAACCACTGATCACTATAAGCGGTGGTTACTGTATATATATATATATATATATATATATATATATATATATATATATATATATATATATATATATATATATATGTATGTATGTATGTATATATATATGATGAGACAATTTGACTCCTAGATTTTATGTCAAGAACGAGTTCTGTTTTTTATTTCCTTTAAATACTTTTATTATTTACATATATTAGTAATTAAGTGAAAATGTATACTTGTATGAATATATAACTTCATTAACTGAACATATACCTTGTTTTAAAAGTTGTATAATTATTTTATATTAAAAGATATACAAAAAGATGTATATATTTATCACGAGGGATAATTTTTCTCATGTTATTTCAAACGCAAAATTGTTTAACATCTAGGTGTGTATCTGATTATATGTTTCTGTGACATAAAAAAAAAGACTGTGACTGCCCAAAAAGTCGGCTTAGCAACTTAAATATATAGATGTGTTTAGTTTCTTTATGTAACGATTATTAAATTGGGATAATTAAAATTAACAGAGCAAGACTTGATTATACTAAATCGTTTCCACATTTAAATCCTATCATTAGTATTAAAATCAATGGTTAGAACAATTAAGTATATTAAGAGCATTGTGTCTAAAATGAAATGTAATAACCCAAAGAATCAATAAAATTAGAACTAAGTTCGATTGCTGGATGCACCTCAGTGAAGGTTATGATTCGTGAATTAAAATATTTAAAATTAAACTTGATTTTCCTTATTGATAAAATAAAACCTGAAATAAAAATCACCTATAAAGGAAACTAAAAGAAAAAAAACTACACGGCAATAGAATGACATGACGAAACTTTACAATAAAAATAACATGATTTATTAACACATAATATGATCAACAAATACAAGGTCTTTGGGATATTATTTTTGATCGGCACGTTATTTTATTATGCTATAAAATAACGTGCCGATCAAATCAATTTTCAATTTCAAGAGGACTCTATTACCTCTGCTGATTACATCAATTAACAATTTCATAGTGCAAGAAGAAAAATATAAAACTCAAAGGTGCGGTTGGTAAAACAAAAGAAAAAAAAACCCTAAAGCTTAAATATTAAAAAAAAAGGGAAATTAAAATTACCGTCTGCTAGTGATGCGACATCGATAACAAAACATCGATGTTTTGAAACATCGATAGTCAATATTAAAACATCGATGCTAATAAAACATCGCCCAAAAACCATCGATGTTTTTAAACATCGATGTTTTAGAACGTCCATTTTTTAAAACTGGTTTAGTAATCTCTAACATAAATGTTACTTCCGTTAGTCGTGGGGGGGGGGGGGGGGGGATTTAATTTTACTCTCTGATTGGGCAGGCACAGATGACAAAAACTTGGTTGTTTTGAGCTACATTGATGACTAAAAATTCTCGTTGTAAATACCGCCATGTTTTGCCTTTAAATGCCCAGATAAATTCGTGGTATTGCCAAAAGTTATGAGGGACATAAGGCAAATATTGCATTTTGCCAATTTGTCAGTGGTTTTGTAAAAATATTTCCAAACGGTACTTTTGGGAGGCATCTTACTAATAATACTAGCGTCAACTTACATAAAACCAGAACAAAACAAAAACTTAATGGATGCACTCGTGTATATACTATTTGTAAAATAAAACCCCATGGAAGGTTCTGGAGTGTCAGGAACATTTCAAGTGCTCTGGTTCATTGGTTGTTAATTGCCATTTGTCTATTTGCTAAGGAATCATTCCCCCTTTTGTATTCGTCCTTTTCAGAATTCAGACTTACATTTACTGAGTGTGAAAATTATGCTACGTGGTAAATTTTTTTATTACGGTACTTTTTCATTAAAAAAAAACATCGACATCGATGTCGCATCACTACCGTCTGCAGACATTTTAGAAACTAAAGAGATGAGGTTAAGGGCCAGGACATGGACCAAATTAATTATTTACTATTATATTACTAAATTCAGTGTTTACTATTATGGTAATTATTTAATATAATTTATCTACACAACATTTACTGTAGCTTATTTCAAGCTACCATGCACTTTACCATCTAGAGTAATACCTTGCGCACGACAGTCTTTTACACAAGAACTTACTCATAACTTAAAAAGTCAATAACATATCCTGTGAGGATGTCGATAACACATCCTACACCTATGAGTGATGTATGGTCTGATGTTAACCATGTTCTATTAAAATTAACACTTATATCTAAAATTTCAGCAGAACTAGAAGCACCACTTTGATATGCCTGTTTAATCTCACTATAGATTTCAGTAAATATACTTTCAGATGCCAAAGCATATTCACCATCTAAATGTCTTGCACACTTACCATATGCTGTTGATGAAAAGGGTTGAATATTCATCACCATACAAAAAATTTTCAATGCCTGTATAACCTTTCCCAGCATGTGAAAAGGCTCGGGTAATTCTCAAATTCACATCATGACTGGCAATTCCAGTCTTCAAAGAGGAATTCATCACTGTTTTGTTTTCTTCACAGTAACTACATGTCAATTTCAAACTGTATGAAAACCCTAACTGGTTTTCAAGTTCAAGTTTTAATATTTGATTTTTCACAGTCACAACACTAAGCACATTTTAAGTAGCACAAACATGTTATCGCATTTTTGACAGCACAGAGTAAAGTGTGAAAACAAGCAAAAATACAAATCTACTAAAAACTAATGTAGTAAATCTACTAATCTACTAAAAGAAAATATATTTCTTAGACAATCAATATGAATAATTCTGTTACGACTTAATTGTTCAGCATTTTGAGTTATCACATAAATCATTAGAAATAACAATGATACACTCGGAAAAATCGTGAAAATAATATAAAAAATGAAGAAATAACCAGCAAAGCGATGACCGAAACTTAAACAAAAGTAAATAACTTTGTAAAAGTGAATTTCACACTCTTATTTGTGCGTTTCGATTGATATTTAGGCATTAAAAAATGTATAAAGTTTATACATAAAATAATACACTCGTAAAAATCGTGAAAATAATATAAAAACTGAAGAAATAACCACAAACAAGCGATTACCGAAACGTAAACAAAAGCTAACTTTGTAAAAGTTTGCCACATAAACACGTTGGCGAGAAAAAATTTCCACTTTTGCCAAACACAGTAAAATCGTAAACATTGGCGCAAAAAAATCCAAGATGGCCGACCTGGCCCCATTTCCTAGACTCGTCCCCAAATACACGCTTGAACAACACTCTATCAAAAAAAGAAAGTACTCACTTCGAATGACAAAATTCTCAACGAAAGAGTGAATAGATTATCTTAAACCTTACGATATATTGAAAAAAAGGTTAAAATATCTGTTACATGCAGTTGATATGAGAAATTTTATAAATAGACTTAAATTATTTAAGTCAAAATGAAGGTATCGTCCCAAAAACACATGCAAACGGCTTCTGCTTTCTGCATTTCATTAATCACGTGATCTACAGCAGACGAAAAATAATGTAGCCAGTGACGTTGCGATGCTCCGCCTTATTATGGAATTGAGACGCATGTCCTGATCCTGCCCACGCCTTCATACACATGATAAATTTTTAGTCATTTGATTGATTTAAATTACTTTATTTTCTCTTATTTATATTTTCTTAACTTCATGTTTTATTCATTTAAATTATTAAACTTCTCTAGTATTTTTATTTTTATTTATTTTATTTTATTATTATTTTTTTTTTAAACTTAATTCATAGGACAAGTAAGGGCCTGTTCACATAAGGGCCTGTTCACATAGAATCCGTCAGCGTCAGCGTTAAAGATTCCGTTGGAGCTGATTGGTTAAATGGATCAAAGATTAGTATATGATTGGTTAAAAATTTTTACTCTGACGGATTCTATGTGAACATGCCCTTACGCTCCGCTTTGGATGCAATTTGAAAAAGGCCTTAGGCATGACCCATTAAGACAACTCCGTTCTAGACACACATAGGGGTTCCAAACTCGTCCGCGAACGAATTCAAAGGAACAACAATCAATTGGGCAGCTTGTTTTACCCTCCAACCCATACAAAATACAGTCGGCCGCAAAAATATATAAGCACCGGTACCCCTTTGAAATTTTACAAGATCCATGGTTTGCCAATTTGTTTGGGGAAAGGAAAGGAATAACAATGTATTATGCTTTAGAATAATTCTGAGGATTATTCTAAAGCATAATACATCGTTGAAAACAGATTGTTGACTGAGAACACTTTGTAAGTATCACTGGAGTTGCGGTTGAATCTTTTTTTTTTCTGATAATATAGTTGATATTACAGGAGGTACAATTCTTAAAATAAGCTTATATTTTTAACTCTCAAGCATTTTGTGATTAAAGGTGTTTGGATTTTTTAGGATAGGAATTCTTTCTAATGCCATTCCGTATCACTAGAGTTGCAATATGTTTTGGATTTTTTAGGATGGGAATTCTTTCTAATGTCATTCCGTATCACTAGAGTTGCAATATGTTTTAATTTAGGATGGGAATTCTTTCTAATGCCATTCCGTATCACTGAAGTTGCAATATGTTTTAATTTAGGATGGGAATTGTTGTGTTTTTTAGGAAGAACAAACAACAGATTAATATATAAAAATAAATCTTTTATTTTGTTTGTTGTTATTAAAAGGACGTTACATAGGTTTCTAAATTTTTAAAGAGTTCGTCAAAGTCTTCCGACATGTTTAAAAAGTTTGGAGTTTGAGGTTCTTCCAAACAAGTCTGCATGATCAATTCCTCCGAATTGATTTTTTCAATGTCCATTTGGCTCGTCGACAAGTCCATATCGATTTGCTCCAAATCCGTGTTCTTTGTCGACAAGTCCATAGGTTCAGGGACATAGTCTAATGTCTGGACATAATCAAGCGGAATCGGGGGTCCCAATTCCCGATTTCGAATGTCATTGTACATGTCGGCGAATTGGGGTATGAGATACAAGACTGTCTGAGGCGGATGAAAAGAAGGTATTTCAAGTTGATTCGTCTGTGATTCGGCATCCATGACGACTGACGGTTCCGGATCCATGAAGACTGACGACGACGGTTCCGGTTCCGGATCCATTTGGGGAGGTTCGAACGAGTGATACACATTACGAACCGGAGGTGGCGGAGGTACCATCATCAATTCGTCAAGTCTGTCCAATGCCGGAGTTTGGGGAACATTGTCGTAAATGTTCCTCTTCCGTTTTAATTTGGTAGTCTCCCTCCAATTCCTGCACTCGAAGGGCAATTCTAGGTCGGATCTCACGACGTCCACAGAAAAGAGAGTCTTTTGGGCAGTCACCAGTACGTAGCACGTTCCCTCCGTCACCCGGTACTTGGATTCGGGTTCCAGGACGAAAAATTTGTAGACGAACTGGTCGGCGGCTCGGAATCCCCTTTTTCTGCGGACGACATCGAAAGATCTGGTCTTTTTTTCAGGCAACACGTAGAAGAAGAGGGGTACCGTCGTGGTCTGGTAAATGTGACAGGTCCCAGGTTCCACCACACGTTGTCCAAAAGTAAAATATTGTTTTACCACGAACGTGTTGTCGTACCTGACGAAGAAAGAATGAAAGAAAAAAATATGGAATGAGCTGCAATATATATATATATATATATATATATATATATATATATATATATATATATATATATATATATATATATATATATATATATATATATATATATATATATTTAAAAAAAAAAATAGGTCGTATTCAAATCCCCATTCGAAATGGTACTTACCGAAAACTCACTCGAACGTCCGTGTTTTTTTTCCTGACACGTCGATCCAATTTCAGACGAGCGGCCACGGCGTCCCAGCTGACAGAATCGTAGTCATCCCAGCGGGTAAAAGATTCTCTGCCAGTCCTGTAGAAATTGGCGATTAAATTTTCACTTCTGTCTTCGAGGGGGGCAAAAAATACCTTGTCGTCCTCCAAATAGGCCGTGGAAATCAAAAGTTTACGCGAATCAAAAATATTCCGAAATCCTCTCTTTGTTTCGGGGTGCTGCAGCAATCGGACGGTAGTCGATAGCTTGGAAGGGAAAGCGTCAGCCATATCGTTCACGAGCGAGCGAGTCGAATGAGAGAATTGCAAATCGGTGTCGTCCTTTTATACGATCCGGAACCCGTTATCTGATAAGATATGACTTTCTATTTTTTTTTTGTTTTTGTTTTTAGTTGTCCAATGTTGTGAAATTGTTTTTCATATCAAACAATTTTTTTTTCCAAGTTTGTTCTCATATTGATTTTTAATAATTGTTAAAAAAAGGTTTCATTTAGGATTGGAATGCTTTCTAATACCATTACTGGAGTTGAATCCTCTGATAATATAGTTGATATTACATGTGATACCTTCAAGCATTTGCGATTTTAATAATTGTTAAAAAAAAGGTTTCATTTAGGATTGGAATGCTTTCTAATACCATTACTGGAGTTGAATCCTCTGATAATATAGTTGATATTACATGTGATTATTTCTAATACCATCCTTTTCTAACACAATTAGCTAAAAATGTATTATAATGGACATTTATTCCATGATTTTAGGGGTCATTTGTTAATTATTATAAGGTCGTCCTGTCTATGTTTCACATCTAGCTAACATTCATAAAGTTCTAGATTAAGAGTCCATATAATTTCGTTAAGATTGTAAGTGCTTGTGGATTAAGATTACAGTAAATGAATTTGGATCCCCTTTGGATAAAAAAAAATATAGTTGATATTACAGGACCATATAATTTCGTTAAGACAGTAAGTGCTTGGAGGTATTAGATTATTTATTTTAGTATAATTATAAAAGGCATCACATTCGAAAGCCAGAAAGACAGAAAAAATCAAAATTAATAAAGTATGAGGATGTATAGAAACATGATTATTCATATGCCAAGAAAGTATGAGTCAGAACAGATACATGAATATATGTACCTTACACAACAATCGAATTTTTTACCACTACTGGTAGATACATTAAGGATATATTTAACACATTTGAATTTTTTTTTTTTGAAAAAGCTGAACAAGGAAAGGGACTATTTTACAATAAATAGATTATTTATTTTGTTAACAAATACGGATTTACAATTACTAGCAGATACATTGAGGATATTGTTTTGTTTTTCAAAGTACCACCATCGGGTGTTTGTATATCAATAGACTATTGAAAAAAAAAAAGAATTGAAAGAATATTTTTTTCAAAAAACAAAATGCCATCATCGGGTGACTGATTGGAGGAAAGAAATATTGTTACTATTGAAAAACACATTTCTACAAATGAAACAAAGTCTTTTTTATTATTATTTTTCCAAAGTTGGTAATCATTTTGACGCAAAAAAATGGCCAGAGAACGTCTTTTTTCAAGACGTTCTCTGGCCATTTTTTTACCCCCTTTTTTTTCGAAATAAAAAGGAGATTAAAAAACAAATACAGTGTTTGTTTTTTTTTTTTAGTTCAGGAATTTGGGATTCACATCGAACCAAGGCGGCATGTTTGACAATCTTTCTAAATCTTTGCTGCTGGGATCGTAACAGTCGGGACAATCCCAATATAAGGATTTTCGGCGAGCACAATATACGTGGCAAATGTGCCTACATGAAAACATGAAGGCACAATGCGGCGGCACCGGCGTCTTGCATCCCCAACAGTTGAGTACCGGCAGAGCGGCATAGTGAAGAGCTACTGAACTCATTGTGATAAGCGGTCGAATGATTCCGAAGCCCAGACGGGTCGCTCTTTTTATACGATTTTCAAACCGGATGTTAAGCACCGGAAGTCAGGTCAAAGTTTGTTCCACAAACTTTTATATATATATATATATATATATATATACATATATATACAATGTTGGAATTTTTTTTCTTCTTCTTCCTCTGCTGTAGCAATCAATATAGTAAAATCCAAAATTGGTTTTTTAAAATAATCTTTTCTGGAAACATCCTCATATCATCTTAAAAAGTAGTAGAGCAAAGCGTGCGACAAGTCCTTATACCAACGTTGTCAGCCCTTTGACCATAAAAAAATGGGGGCCAAAAAGATGCTTAACTAAGCATCTTTTTGGCCCCCATTTTTTTTACCCCCTGTGAGAAAAAACAACAAATGAAATCATCCGAGAGACATTTGTTTCAAGAAACAGAGGTTGAAGTAACATTCATCGGAACAGGTGTGATGTTCTCGGACAAATCCTCTCAGATGGACGAATAGAGTACGATCCTTTCGAGCCTCCTCCAAAAAAAACAGGGCAAAGCTGTTGGGATCCCATTCAGGATACCTGTGTAGATCCGGAAGAGGTTTCGAGTCTGTAAAAGTCCGAATTGTCATGCATCCCCCGGGGCAGAATCTCCCGCGATCCAATCTTTCCTGGATAATTTCGTGCACTCGCCTCAGAAATTTGCGGTTCCGACTTTTCAGAGGCTCCCTTTCCATGTACATCATAAGGGTCTGGTAGTTGTACAAACTACCCAATTTTTCAAACCAAAATGTCTGATATTCTTTGTAGTCGGCCCGACATACAGGGCATTGACGTATACCTCCCTTCACGTATGCTGCTGACAGGCAAACGTCGTGCATCCTATGATGTGTTGCACACTCTATCATGACAAAAAATATGCTGGATTCCAGCACGGGCTCGTGGCAAATAGCACACACGTCCTCCATCTCGAGAGTCAGAATGCAAAATGAAATGAATTTTTCTCCGAAGCGGATTTTTATTGACGCGTCAGAGGGTTGCTGATTGGCTATGTGACGTCATGTCAAGAGGTTTCTGATTGGTCAGATCTTTAAACAATTTGAGAATCCAACTTTGGAAACAAAAAAAAGAAAACAATTTCTGATAGCTGTTGATTAAGAATACAATTTTGGAAACAAATATTAATAAAAGAGGAAATCAACACGCAATTCAAGTCTTATGCAAAAAAAAAAGTCTTATTCCCAAGGTTGTCAAGCATTTCTGTGCAAAAAAATGGCCGGAACGTCCTTTTTTTTTGAGGACGTTCCGGCCATTTTTTTACTCTCCCAACGAGGATGTTGGGGGAACCAAAAAAATTTAAAGTTCTTTTGGCACTTTGGGAATTTTGAAAGTCCCCCATTTTATCGGGGGTAATTTCAGAAAGTTTCTAATAGCATTTTCCTCCTTCATTCGCTCTTCTCGCGATAACTTTCGGGCATCAGGACACTGGAGGACAAGTGGATTTGCAAGTTTAGCGGGGCTTTCTTCTGGAATGTCGTCGATGACCGACGACAATTTCTTACACGCCTCGACCAACAAAGGATTCTCCGGAACTGTTATTGAAAAGTCCAATTTCTTTCGACACCTGTCGGTATTCCAAAAAACGCGGCGAACGGCCGGTTTCTTCGGAGCTCTGGGACAACTCGGAGCCATGACGTGTGAGATATGCAGACTGGAGCGCGAGCAATCCTTTATATACCCAAACTGATATCGCCAAGTAGCCAACAAGTAGCGCCAAATGCTAAACGATTATACAATATCTTTAAACCAATATGGGTAGAACAAGAAATGGCTGGGACTGGAAGATTGTCGAAGGTTAAAAATCCAAGTTTGACTCTGAATCAATATTGCTTGAGACTATAGGAGATTGAAGATGTATAAGATACAAAGTTTTGTGGGGGTAGTATAAATCCAAGTATGACTCTGAATAAATATTGCTTGAGACTATAGGAGGTTGACTATGTATAAGATACAAAGATTTGTGGGGGTAGTATAAATCCAAGTATGACTCTGAATAAATATTGCTTGAGACTATAGGAGATTGAAGATGTCCAAACAATGTCAAAAGAATTTGCAATAATGTTTCTTATTTAGGATGTCCAAACAATACTCCAAGAGTTGATACAATATCTTTACTACAAACTAGCTTGATGAACCAATATCGGCAGAATAAATGACTGCAGACCAACCGCTCTATATATACTCAGAGAATAGAAAAGGAAAAAAGAAAGTAAAAGAAAAAAAGAAAAAGAAAAAAAAAAAAAAATTTTTTTTTTTTTTTTTTTTTTGAAATTTTCATTTCTGATTTTGGCTGAGAGTTCTCGGCTGAAAAATATTTTCTGAGATTTCCAAATCGAGTCCTATCTTAAAGTGACGTCATATAAAATAAAACATTCAATGGCGGATCGGATCAATCGGAAACTTAATGATCCTGGATATTCCCCCGACGATAGCCTTCCATCTGTGGCAATCCTCCTCTCTGCAATCACAACAACGTCCAGCATCAAAAGGTCTCATCAGCTTAAATCGTATGTTGTCAAAATAAATTTGAAACGATCGGGCCATCTGTTCGCATCTCCTCATGGTGTACGGGTCCACGACATGGATCCTGTTCACTTTGAACCTGTCAATGCATTTGGTGACGGAAGTGTTGTTCTGAAATCCGTCCGTGGATATGCTGAATTTCCCATCGCTTATCGTAAATCCTCCATTTTTCGCGATACTCAATACGGCCGTGGAAAAATGGCGCGTCACTTGTTTCGGGATAGGTTTGCGGTCGTGCCAGATGGGAGGGACGATGGCGAAAGGAATGATTCTGGCAATCCCACAGATGGTCGCTTTCCACCTGTGGCAATTGAGTCGACGACAATACCTGCAGGGCGTCACGTCCGTTTCTAGAATCTGTTCTGGAAGCATTTTTGGGAAACGCGAACTCTTATGTCGCATCCACACATCCATGGCACACGAGTCGAGGAGAAAAAGTTGTTTCACAACCATGTCGAAAACGTCCTGGTCCAAATGATGAAAAGAGTCGTCGTCTCGCGAGATGGATATTCTTCCGTTCGTGAGGGTGTATCCGTCCTCCTCGATAGCCAGAACGGCCACGACATTTTTGTGACGAGTCACTTGAAACTGTTTTGTTGGACAATATTTCTTGGAGTAGTAGTAAGGTTTCGAGTCGATAGGACGCTTGAAAGATCTGACGGAACGAAATTCTCGTGCAGCAGCGGATCTCCGAATAAGGGGCCTTCTCGATTCAGGTATCTCAGCAGGGAATTTTCTTGATTCAGGTATCTCAGCAGGGGATTTTCTCGATTCAGGTCTCTCAGCAGGGGGCCTTCTCGATTCAGGTCTCTCAGCAGGGGATTTTCTCGATTCAGGTATCTCAGCAGGGAATTTTCTTGATTCAGGTATCTCAGCAGGGGATTTTCTCGATTCAGGTCTCTCAGCAGGGGGCCTTCTCGATTCAGGTCTCTCAGCAGGGGATTTTCTCGATTCAGGTCTCTCAGCAGGGGGGCTTCTCGATTCCTCAGCAGCAGGGTTGATACAGGATTCCGATTTCTCTGCAGGGGTACTCCTCGATTCTTCAGAACATCTTGATTCCTCAGTAGGGTCGATACAGGATTCCGGTTTCTCTTCAAGCGGGGATTCTTCTCCTTCCTCGTCAGATAACAAACTTTCATCATTGCAATGCAATTCTAAAACGTCGGGATTAAAATCCAAATCATCATCTTCCAATTCCATAGGCATAGTGAATGAAAAATCGTGATGTTCCATGTCTGACAACGACAGCACTGGCATATCCATGGCAATCTCGAATCACAAGCAAACGTCTTGTCTCTAAGGAGAAATACAATCAGACTGAATGCCAATCCAACCGACATCAACATTTATATAGTCCAGAATTTAGAAAAAAAAAAAAAAATTTTTTTTTCCAAATCTTGTAGTATATAACAGGGCTGCAAGGTTTTTCAATTCAGATGTATTCAATCCAGTTGATCAATCCTTTTCGATTTGAACAATCATTGCAATTTATACAATACCTGAAAAAGACTTGTACGTTGAACAATTTTGGGGGTCTCAGACCCTCGAGTCAAACCACTTCGGGGGTCGTCTCAGACCGTCGTCCTCCTCCAGGTCCCTGGCCAGCCCAGAGGGGGGTATGCTTGGGTAGCGCCGGCCCCCCTGGACATCCAACCAGGAACCCCGGGAGGTCTCGGACCCTGAGGTCAGGACCATCCCGGTTAGTCCAGAGGGGGTATGCTTGGGTAGCGCCAGCCCCTCTGGACTTGAGGGTTAGTTCTCCATCGGAGAACCACCCGCTCCGGCCGCAGCCGGAGAACTGAAGATTTCAGTGTTAGAGGGCCTCCTTATATACGATCCGAGTGAAACGCAGCGGCCCCTGGCGGATTTTTGTCAGTATGCCTTCAGATCTCGAAGAGAGAAGACGTGCTGGGATTGAGCTCCCAATGTTAAAATATACTTTGCGCTATAACGTTGGAATGCATGGACGGATCGACTTGAAATTTTTATAAGGGGTAGGGTTTCGTATAAGGCTCATATTGATCCCTCTACTAGGGGGTCCATGACCCTTGGAACTTTGCAAAAAATGACTTTAGAAATTTCTTTCTGTAATATCTCTCGAACCAATGATCCCAGGGGCTTGAAATTTTTATAGTATATAGAGAGTGATAGGATGTTTAAGATGACCCTACCGTGGGGTCTCCAGGACCCTTGGAACTTTGACCCTTGGAGATGACCCTCTACTAGGGGGTCCAGGACCCCCGGAAGTGGGTTAAAACAAAAATTTTGGAATATCACTTGGCCGAGTTGATTTTCGTACTGAGGGGGTCGAGTAGAGTTGAATGGTACTAACCGGAAGTCTCTACTTCCGGTAAAAGTTCTTTTGGGCCTAGACCCTCCATATTTGGTCACCTTAAAGATCAAGTGAAACCCTATCGAACGCCAAAATTTCAAGTCTCTGCGACAATTAGGAGCCGAGTTATGACGGTTTTACCGTTTTTTAAGTCGTACTTCCAAATTTTTGTATGGGGGGTCTAGACCCCCCATGGTCGGCTCATATCGTGAAAGATCTCGTGAAACTCTATCGATTGGCACAAACCGGAACTCTCTACGACAACTAGAAGCCGAGTTATGACGGATTGAAATTTACCGGAAGTGAATTTAAATTTTGTCATACCTCGGCTTCTAATTGTCGTAGAGAGTTCCGGTTACTTTCAATAGATAGAGTTTCACGAGACCTTTCAGATGAGCCGACCATGGGGGTCTAGGCCCCATAGAAAGAAAACCCGGAAGTGAGTAACTCGGCTCCTAATTGTCGTAGAGAGTTCCGGTTTGTACCTACGTACTCTACGGACCCCCTCAATCCGAAAAAAATATCGGCACCACGTGACTATGGAAATTACACTTCCAATGGAAATTAATGCCTGTTGCTCTGGACCTAGACCCCCCATGGTGAGCTTATCTGAAACGTCTCGTGAAACTCTATCTAGGGTTAAAATTTCAAGTCTCTACGACAATTAGAAACCGAGTTATGCCGATTTAAAGTGTTTTTAAAATTTTTAAAAACACTTTAAATCGGCATAACTCGGCTTCTAATTGTCGTAGATACTTCCGGTTTGTGCCAAACGAAAGAGTTTCACGAGACGTTTCAGATGAGCTCACCATGGGGGGTCTAGACCCCATAGATCTGTTTTCCGGTTCAGATCTAAGGGTCCTAGACCCCCCATGGTGAGCTTATCTGAAACGTCTCATGAAACTCTATCTAGGGTTAAAATTTCAAGTCTCTACGACAATTAGAAGCCGAGTTATGCCGATTTAAAGTGTTTTTAAAAATTTTAAACAAATTTAAAACCATCATAACTCGGCTCCTAATTGTCGTAGAGACTTCCGGTTTGTGCCAAACGAAAGAGTTTCACGAGACGTTTCAGATAAGCTCACCATGGGGGGTCTAGGTCCAGAGCAACAGGCATTAATTTCCATTGGAAGTGTAATTTCCATAGTCACGTGGTGCCGATATTTTTTTCGGATTGAGGGGGTTCCGTAGAGTACGTAGGTACAAACCGGAACTCTCTACGACAATTAGGAGCCGAGTTACTCACTTCCGGGTTTTCTTTCTATGGGGCCTAGACCCCCATGGTCGGCTCATCTGAAAGGTCTCGTGAAACTCTATCTATTGAAAGTAACCGGAACTCTCTACGACAATTAGAAGCCGAGGTATGACAAAATTTAAATTCACTTCCGGTAAATTTCAAACCGTCATAACTCGGCTTCTAGTTGTCGTAGAGAGTTCCGGTTTGTGCCAATCGATAGAGTTTCACGAGATCTTTCACGATATGAGCCGACCATGGGGGGTCTAGACCCCCCATACAAAAATTTGGAAGTACGACTTAAAAAACGGTAAAACCGTCATAACTCGGCTCCTAATTGTCGCAGAGACTTGAAATTTTGGCGTTCGATAGGGTTTCACTTGATCTTTAAGGTGACCAAATATGGAGGGTCTAGGCCCAAAAGAACTTTTACCGGAAGTAGAGACTTCCGGTTAGTACCATTCAACTCTACTCGACCCCCTCAGTACGAAAATCAACTCGGCCAAGTGATATTCCAAATTTTTGTTTTAACCCACTTCCGGGGGTCCTGGACCCCCTAGTAGAGGGTCATCTTAAACATCCTATCACACTCTATATACTATAAAAATTTCAAGCCCCTGGGGTCATTGGTTCGAGAGATATTACAGAAAGAAATTTCTAAAGCCATTTTTGGCAAAGTTCCAAGGGTCCTGGAGACCCCACGGTAGGGTCATCTTAAACATCCTATCACTCTCTATATACTATAAAAATTTCAAGCCCCTGGGATCATTGGTTCGAGAGATATTACAGAAAGAAATTTCTAAAGTCATTTTTTGCAAAGTTCCAAGGGTCATGGACCCCCTAGTAGAGGGATCAATATGAGCCTTATACGAAACCCTACCCCTTATAAAAATTTCAAGTCGATCCGTCCATGCATTCCAACGTTATAGCGCAAAGTATATTTTAACATTGGGAGCTCAATCCCAGCACGTCTTCTCTCTTCGAGATCTGAAGGCATACTGACAAAAATCCGCCAGGGGCCGCTGCGTTTCACTCGGATCGTATATAAGGAGGCCCTCTAACACTGAAATCTTCAGTTCTCCGGCTGCGGCCGGAGCGGGTGGTTCTCCGATGGAGAACTAACCCTCAAGTCCAGAGGGGCTGGCGCTACCCAAGCATACCCCCTCTGGACTAACCGGGATGGTCCTGACCTCAGGGTCCGAGACCTCCCGGGGTTCCTGGTTGGATGTCCAGGGAGGCCGGCGCTACCCAAGCATACCCCCTCTGGGCTGGCCAGGGACCTGGAGGAGGACGACGGTCTGAGACGACCCCCGAAGTGGTTTGACTCGAGGGTCTGAGACCCCCATGATTGTTCAACGTACAAGTCTTTTTCAGGTATTGTATAAATTGCAATGATTGTTCAAATCGAAAAGGATTGATCAACTGGATTGAATACATCTGAATTGAAAAACCTTGCAGCCCTGTTATATACTACAAGATTTGGAAAAAAAAAATTTTTTTTTTTTTTCTAAATCCTGGACTATATAAATGTTGCTGTCGGTTGGATTGGCATTCAGTCTGATTGTATTTCTCCTTAGAGACAAGACGTTTGCTTGTGATTCGAGATTGCCATGGATATGCCAGTGCTGTCGTTGTCAGACATGGAACATCACGATTTTTCATTCACTATGCCTATGGAATTGGAAGATGATGAATTGGATTTTGATCCCGACGTTTTAGAATTGCATTGCAATGATGAAAGTTTGTTATCTGACAAGGAAGGAGAAGAATCCCCGCTTGCAGAGAAACCGGAATCCTGTATCGACCCTACTGAGGAATCAAGATGTTCTGAAGAATCGAGGAGTACCCCTGCAGAGAAATCGGAATCCTGTATCAACCCTGCTGCTGAGGAATCGAGAAGCCCCCCTGCTGAGAGACCTGAATCGAGAAAATCCCCTGCTGAGAGACCTGAATCGAGAAGGCCCCCTGCTGAGAGCCCTGAATCGAGAAAATCCCCTGCTGAGATACCTGAATCAAGAAAATTCCCTGCTGAGATACCTGAATCGAGAAGGCCCCTTATTCGGAGATCCGCTGCTGCACGAGAATTTCGTTCCGTCAGATCTTTCAAGCGTCCTATCGACTCGAAACCTTACTACTACTCCAAGAAATATTGTCCAACAAAACAGTTTCAAGTGACTCGTCACAAAAATGTCGTGGCCGTTCTGGCTATCGAGGAGGACGGATACACCCTCACGAACGGAAGAATATCCATCTCGCGAGACGACGACTCTTTTCATCATTTGGACCAGGACGTTTTCGACATGGTTGTGAAACAACTTTTTCTCCTCGACTCGTGTGCCATGGATGTGTGGATGCGACATAAGAGTTCGCGTTTCCCAAAAATGCTTCCAGAACAGATTCTAGAAACGGACGTGACGCCCTGCAGGTATTGTCGTCGACTCAATTGCCACAGGTGGAAAGCGACCATCTGTGGGATTGCCAGAATCATTCCTTTCGCCATCGTCCCTCCCATCTGGCACGACCGCAAACCTATCCCGAAACAAGTGACGCGCCATTTTTCCACGGCCGTATTGAGTATCGCGAAAAATGGAGGATTTACGATAAGCGATGGGAAATTCAGCATATCCACGGACGGATTTCAGAACAACACTTCCGTCACCAAATGCATTGACAGGTTCAAAGTGAACAGGATCCATGTCGTGGACCCGTACACCATGAGGAGATGCGAACAGATGGCCCGATCGTTTCAAATTTATTTTGACAACATACGATTTAAGCTGATGAGACCTTTTGATGCTGGACGTTGTTGTGATTGCAGAGAGGAGGATTGCCACAGATGGAAGGCTATCGTCGGGGGAATATCCAGGATCATTAAGTTTCCGATTGATCCGATCCGCCATTGAATGTTTTATTTTATATGACGTCACTTTAAGATAGGACTCGATTTGGAAATCTTAGAAAATATTTTTCAGCCGAGAACTCTCAGCCAAAATCAGAAATGAAAATTTCAAAAAAAAAAAACAAAATAAAAAATTTTTTTTTTTTTTTTTTTTCTTTTTTTCTTTTACTTTCTTTTTTCTTTTTCTATTCTCTGAGTATATATAGAGCGGTTGGTCTGCAGTCATTTATTCTGCCGATATTGGTTCATCAAGCTAGTTTGTAGTAAAGATATTGTATCAACTCTTGGAGTATTGTTTGGACATCCTAAATAAGAAACATTATTGCACACAAAACTTTGTATCTTATACATCTTCAATCTCCTATAGTCTCAAGCAATATTGATTCAGAGTCAAACTTGGATTTTTAACCTTCGACAATCTTCCAGTCCCAGCCATTTCTTGTTCTACCCATATTGGTTTAAAGATATTGTATAATCGTTTAGCATTTGGCGCTACTTGTTGGCTACTTGGCGATATCAGTTTGGGTATATAAAGGATTGCTCGCGCTCCAGTCTGCATATCTCACACGTCATGGCTCCGAGTTGTCCCAGAGCTCCGAAGAAACTGGCCGTTCGCCGCGTTTTTTGGAATACCGACAGGTGTCGAAAGAAATTGGACTTTTTAATAACAGTTCCGGAGAATCCTTTGTTGGTCGAGGCGTGTAAGAAATTGTCGTCGGTCATCGACGACATTCCAGAAGAAAGCCCCGCTAAACTTGCAAATCCACTTGTCCTCCAGTGTCCTGATGCCCGAAAGTTATCGCGAGAAGAGCGAATGAAGGAGGAAAATGCTATTAGAAACTTTCTGAAATTACCCCCGATAAAATGGGGGACTTTCAAAATTCCCAAAGTGCCAAAAGAACTTTAAATTTTTTTGGTTCCCCCAACATCCTCGTTGGGAGAGTAAAAAAATGGCCGGAACGTCCTGAAAAAAAAAGGACGTTCCGGCCATTTTTTTGCACAGAAATGCTTGACAACCTTGGGAATAAGACTTTTTTTTTTGCATAAGACTTGAATTGCGTGTTGATTTCCTCTTTTATTAATATTTGTTTCCAAAATTGTATTCTTAATCAACAGCTATCAGAAATTGTTTTCTTTTTTTTGTTTCCAAAGTTGGATTCTCAAATTGTTTAAAGATCTGACCAATCAGAAACCTCTTGACATGACGTCACATAGCCAATCAGCAACCTCCTGACGCGTCAATAAAAATCCGCTTCGGAGAAAAATTCATTTCATTTTGCTCTGACTCTCGAGATGGAGGACGTGTGTGCTATTTGCCACGAGCTCGTGCTGGAATCCAGCATATTTTTTGTCATGATAGAGTGTGCAACACATCATAGGATGCACGACGTTTGCCTGTCAGCAGCATACGTGAAGGGAGGTATACGTCAATGCCCTGTATGTCGGGCCGACTACAAAGAATATCAGACATTTTGGTTTGAAAAATTGGGTAGTTTGTACAACTACCAGACCCTTATGATGTACATGGAAAGGGAGCCTCTGAAAAGTCGGAACCGCAAATTTCTGAGGCGAGTGCACGAAATTATCCAGGAAAGATTGGATCGCGGGAGATTCTGCCCCGAAGGATGCATGACAATTCGGACTTTTACAGACTCGAAACCTCTTCCGGATCTACACAGGTATCCTGAATGGGATCCCAACAGCTTTGCCCTGTTTTTTTTGGAGGAGGCTCGAAAGGATCGTACTCTATTCGTCCATCTGAGAGGATTTGTCCGAGAACATCACACCTGTTCCGATGAATGTTACTTCAACCTCTGTTTCTTGAAACAAATGTCTCTCGGATGATTTCATTTGTTGTTTTTTCTCACAGGGGGTAAAAAAAATGGGGGCCAAAAAGATGCTTAGTTAAGCATCTTTTTGGCCCCCATTTTTTTATGGTCAAAGGGCTGACAACGTTAGTATAAGGACTTGTCGCACGCTTTGCTCTACTACTTTTTAAGATGATATGAGGATGTTTCCAGAAAAGATTATTTTAAAAAACCAATTTTGGATTTTACTATATTGATTGCTACAGCAGAGGAAGAAGAAGAAAAAAAATTCCAACATTGTATATATATATATATATATATATATATATATATATATATATATATATAAAAGTTTGTGGAACAAACTTTGACCTGACTTCCGGTGCTTAACATCCGGTTTGAAAATCGTATAAAAAGAGCGACCCGTCTGGGCTTCGGAATCATTCGACCGCTTATCACAATGAGTTCAGTAGCTCTTCACTATGCCGCTCTGCCGGTACTCAACTGTTGGGGATGCAAGACGCCGGTGCCGCCGCATTGTGCCTTCATGTTTTCATGTAGGCACATTTGCCACGTATATTGTGCTCGCCGAAAATCCTTATATTGGGATTGTCCCGACTGTTACGATCCCAGCAGCAAAGATTTAGAAAGATTGTCAAACATGCCGCCTTGGTTCGATGTGAATCCCAAATTCCTGAACTAAAAAAAAAAAACAAACACTGTATTTGTTTTTTAATCTCCTTTTTATTTCGAAAAAAAAGGGGGTAAAAAAATGGCCAGAGAACGTCTTGAAAAAAGACGTTCTCTGGCCATTTTTTTGCGTCAAAATGATTACCAACTTTGGAAAAATAATAATAAAAAAGACTTTGTTTCATTTGTAGAAATGTGTTTTTCAATAGTAACAATATTTCTTTCCTCCAATCAGTCACCCGATGATGGCATTTTGTTTTTTGAAAAAAATATTCTTTCAATTCTTTTTTTTTTTCAATAGTCTATTGATATACAAACACCCGATGGTGGTACTTTGAAAAACAAAACAATATCCTCAATGTATCTGCTAGTAATTGTAAATCCGTATTTGTTAACAAAATAAATAATCTATTTATTGTAAAATAGTCCCTTTCCTTGTTCAGCTTTTTCAAAAAAAAAAAATTCAAATGTGTTAAATATATCCTTAATGTATCTACCAGTAGTGGTAAAAAATTCGATTGTTGTGTAAGGTACATATATTCATGTATCTGTTCTGACTCATACTTTCTTGGCATATGAATAATCATGTTTCTATACATCCTCATACTTTATTAATTTTGATTTTTTCTGTCTTTCTGGCTTTCGAATGTGATGCCTTTTATAATTATACTAAAATAAATAATCTAATACCTCCAAGCACTTACTGTCTTAACGAAATTATATGGTCCTGTAATATCAACTATATTTTTTTTTATCCAAAGGGGATCCAAATTCATTTACTGTAATCTTAATCCACAAGCACTTACAATCTTAACGAAATTATATGGACTCTTAATCTAGAACTTTATGAATGTTAGCTAGATGTGAAACATAGACAGGACGACCTTATAATAATTAACAAATGACCCCTAAAATCATGGAATAAATGTCCATTATAATACATTTTTAGCTAATTGTGTTAGAAAAGGATGGTATTAGAAATAATCACATGTAATATCAACTATATTATCAGAGGATTCAACTCCAGTAATGGTATTAGAAAGCATTCCAATCCTAAATGAAACCAGAACGAAGACAGAAGTGAAAATTTAATCGCCAATTTCTACAGGACTGGCAGAGAATCTTTTACCCGCTGGGATGACTACGATTCTGTCAGCTGGGACGCCGTGGCCGCTCGTCTGAAATTGGATCGACGTGTCAGGAAAAAAAACACGGACGTTCGAGTGAGTTTTCGGTAAGTACCATTTCGAATGGGGATTTGAATACGACCTATTTTTTTTTTTAAATATATATATATATATATATATATTGCAGCTCATTCCATATTTTTTTCTTTCATTCTTTCTTCGTCAGGTACGACAACAGGTTCGTGGTAAAACAATATTTTACTTTTGGACAACGTGTGGTGGAACCTGGGACCTGTCACATTTACCAGACCACGACGGTACCCCTCTTCTTCTACGTGTTGCCTGAAAAAAAGACCAGATCTTTCGATGTCGTCCGCAGAAAAAGGGGATTCCGAGCCGCCGACCAGTTCGTCTACAAATTTTTCGTCCTGGAACCCGAATCCAAGTACCGGGTGACGGATGGAACGTGCTACGTACTGGTGACTGCCCAAAAGACTCTCTTTTCTGTGGACGTCGTGAGATCCGACCTAGAATTGCCCTTCGAGTGCAGGAATTGGAGGGAGACTACCAAATTAAAACGGAAGAGGAACATTTACGACAATGTTCCCCAAACTCCGGCATTGGACAGACTTGACGAATTGATGATGGTACCTCCGCCACCTCCGGTTCGTAATGTGTATCACTCGTTCGAACCTCCCCAAATGGATCCGGAACCGGAACCGTCGTCGTCAGTCGTCATGGATCCGGAACCGTCAGTCGTCATGGATGCCGAATCACAGACGAATCAACTTGAAATACCTTCTTTTCATCCGCCTCAGACAGTCTTGTATCTGATACCCCAATTCGCCGACATGTACAATGACATTCGAAATCGGGAATTGGGACCCCCGATTCCGCTTGATTATGTCCAGACATTAGACTATGTCCCTGAACCTATGGACTTGTCGACAAAGAACACGGATTTGGAACAAATCGATATGGACTTGTCGACGAGCCAAATGGACATTGAAAAAATCAATTCGGAGGAATTGATCATGCAGACTTGTTTGGAAGAACCTCAAACTCCAAACTTTTTAAACATGTCGGAAGACTTTGACGAACTCTTTAAAAATTTAGAAACCTATGTAACGTCCTTTTAATAACAACAAACAAAATAAAAGATTTATTTTTATATATTAATCTGTTGTTTGTTCTTCCTAAAAAACACAACAATTCCCATCCTAAATTAAAACATATTGCAACTTCAGTGATACGGAATGGCATTAGAAAGAATTCCCATCCTAAATTAAAACATATTGCAACTCTAGTGATACGGAATGACATTAGAAAGAATTCCCATCCTAAAAAATCCAAAACATATTGCAACTCTAGTGATACGGAATGGCATTAGAAAGAATTCCTATCCTAAAAAATCCAAACACCTTTAATCACAAAATGCTTGAGAGTTAAAAATATAAGCTTATTTTAAGAATTGTACCTCCTGTAATATCAACTATATTATCAGAAAAAAAAAAGATTCAACCGCAACTCCAGTGATACTTACAAAGTGTTCTCAGTCAACAATCTGTTTTCAACGATGTATTATGCTTTAGAATAATCCTCAGAATTATTCTAAAGCATAATACATTGTTATTCCTTTCCTTTCCCCAAACAAATTGGCAAACCATGGATCTTGTAAAATTTCAAAGGGGTACCGGTGCTTATATATTTTTGCGGCCGACTGTAGGTTCTTCAACACCATATCTTACGAAGCCTTAGGGCCTGTTCACATAGGAGTCCGTTGCGTTGCGTTAAGGAAAAGATGACGTTGAGACGAAAATAAACCAATCATAGGCGTTAAAAATTTCATTGCTAATAGTTTGGAGGCATATGATTGGTTTATTTTCGTCTCAACGTCATCTTTTCCTTAACGCAACGCAACGGACTCCTATGTGAACAGGCCCTAATTCATCACAAGTAAGGGCCTGTTCACATAAGAGTCCGTTACGAAGCGTAAAGTATTGAAATATATTTAACCAATGACAAACCTCCAAACGATTAGCAATGAAATTTTTAACGCCTATAATTGGTTTATTTTCGTCTCAATGTTATCTTTTCCTTAGCGCTACGTAACGGACTCCTATGTGAACAGGCCCTAATTCATTTCTTGGACCACGTGTAAAAAGTAGCAGTTTCCACATACTCATACCGAGGATATAGGGCCTTTCAGGCCCTATACGCGGTCGAAGTGTGACGTCACGTCCGCCATTAGGGCACCTCCGCAATGGCGGCCTATGTTATTCTCCCATAGGACGGAAAACAAATATTAATATCTCTTAAACTAATGAATATTATCTCCCTGCACGTCCTGAAATCGATGAAGGAGCCAAAAATACCCTACCTCAAAAATTGAGGAATGTGATTTCGTACAGGAATAAGAGCAAATGGTGTTTTAAAATGTCATTTCGGTAAGCCTATCGATGTGAAACATAGGCTTAGATGAAGTGATACTTTTGAACTTTTTTATTTAGTGTTTGTGAATAGTTTTATTTGTTGTTTCTGTCTATGTGGATATTCTAACATAATCTAAGATGAATTGGTAAGTAGATTTTATTCCCAGTAACACTGATTTATCCCTAGTGCCATTGTGTTTACAATTTGAATGTGTCGCTGATGGTAACGGTATTAAAATGTCACTTTCGATAAACATTATTACTGTAAAACTACGTATGTACCTTATTGTTCATTCGATTTTCCTCAAATATTTGTATGGTAACATTCTTAAAGCACTATAATCCACTTTGCAGAATGAAAGGGTTCTTGAAGTTGATATATTGGCTAGTAAAGTATACTGTATTGTTTTTTTTTATGTGTGAGATGTATACTTTTATTAATTTCTTTACATGTGTACTTGATTCCCTTCCCTTAAAACTGAATGGGTGTCTGAGTAGGACAGTTTTAAGTCAATCTATTCTATGTCAGATTTCTTTTCAGTTAAATCCATGAAACTATAAGATTACTGACAGACTTTATGGCTAAATATTTTTTCAGCCATTGATTTCATGCATCCTTTTTGTTGCTGGCTGGGTTTTATGATGGGATTGTTTGATTTAATATTAGTGTGTTATCAACCGTAGTTTAATGCAGCACTCTTAAAGTATGAAGCATGGAATAATTGATTTGTTTTGCATTGTTCTTATATTATACAGTTAGTGAAAGTGATAATCTTCAAATTCTTTATTTAATGTTTATCAACAGCTTTTTTTAAATTTTGTATCTGTTTATGTGAATAATGTAACATTCAGTAAGTAGATGTTTTCTCCAATAATATGCCTATTAAAGCTTTTTTGTTATTGTTTTCCATTATAAATATTGAAAAGTAGTGTTTGGTAACATTGTTTCAGCTATGTATTCTTTATAACTACTTATGCTTCATAAACAATAACTTTACATTAGCAGACAAAAAAAAAATAAACTGATTGCTGCAACATTCTCATTTATTTTTTTTTAAATGAAGTAGTGTTTATTTTTAACGTTTCGTAATTTGTTTCAACTGTAACATTTTTTGTTCAAATTCATAGTCATGTTTTTCTTCTTTATTTCATTAATTTATACAAGACACTTCATCATGATATCCTGGTTTGAAATTTTCACCTTTTAACAATCAAAAAAGTTTCATAGACAGAGGAGAAAAAGCTCTGGCTAGTGATATTCAGTTGTTTGATAACAATCCTGGAAACAGCTTGAATTTATCTAAAGTTCAATCCTCTATGAGAGACAGATATATAATGTGACAGTAAGTTGTACATGTAGTAACATTTTGTTTCTTTAATATTTATATTTTATGGTAGTAATTAAGATAATTGTTTTTCCTTTTCATATTAAATTATATTAATTTCTGATGTTAATTTATATGTATACCTTTTTGCCAAATATAGACCTATGAGAAAGATTATAACCCGTACATTTTGTTTTGTCTCGTTATTCTTTTTAAATTGTTTTTTCATTTCTGTTGTTAATGTATATCTATATTTTTTTTGTATTTTTAATAAAAATTCTATAATGGGATTTCTGTGTTCTTTCTTTCACACTATGAATGGAATGTGATATAAGTTCTGTAAAACTTGACTTTCCGTATTTTGAGTAACATTTTAAATAAAGTGACCAAAATGAAGAGATTTCAAAACATAACTCAGAATTTATGTGTAACCTTCAAATGCAAATAAATGGTTAAAGCATAGTTATTATTAAAATACATGTACTGGAAACTGTAAACTTTTTATCTAAAAAAACTCACCAAAGGGATTAAACAAAAACATGTTAAGATATAAACAAAAAGATTTTATTTTTTCATCACTGGATTTTACAAATTTACCAAAGTGGCACAAACTTGAAAACTTACTGAAGCGTATTGATTAAAATAATATGAGATGTTATCAAGAATTTGAAAACTTTTTATTCTTTGTATAGCTCGTTCAACATGAACATGTATATGTTTTAATTTAGTGGTAAATTTATCCTCACTTTCTGTGAATTGTGGATTCGTTAAGAATGGGGGAATATTTACTGATACACCTTGAGGCAATAGGTCAAGTATTAAAAAACCTTTATCTGTTAATATTATATCTCCAGGATTCCACAATTTTATTAAACCACATTCCTTGAAAATGGTTTTATCAGAAGTAGATCCTGGCCACAATTTACTAATGAAACAAATTGCACCATTAGGAGCTAGGCTATCAATCCTTTTAAAGTTTGCCTTTTCTTATACTGTGAAAAAGTTCACCTCTGAGCCTTTGCAGAGATTTTCAATAAATATTTCTGTCATGTTTATTAAAAAGTAGCAATTAGGGAAGTCAGGGTTGTTTATTGAATGTTGAATTTTATTATTGACATTAGCACTAAACTGTCATTCTCACTGATTTGAGAAAATTGAAATTTCACATTTTTTGCTGCCAACAATAACTGCAGCTCTTTATTTTTTTCCTTTAGTTGGTCTATCTCTACTTTTACCACATCCACTCTACCTTTATCTTTAACACCTTCAATGTTCTTCATCACAGCACACTGTTTTCTAAAGGAATAATACTAAGAATATTAAATAACAGCATAAATGAACATTAAGAAAACTCATAATAAATTTATTGTTAAAAACGTGAATTTGATTTGTGAAAAGCTAAGTACAACAAATAGAAGTTTTAATTATTTATGAGATTAATATATTATCTATAATACTACTACATAACATAAACAATAAAATTACTTGTAATTTGGATCAGATGCGTTATCCTCCTTCTCTCATGTTTAATTTCAATGTATAAAATGACTATGTCCTCAGTTCTGAGAATCAAGTACATTTAGTACTTATTGTAAAGAAAACATGTGAAATTAAAAAAGCTGTTATTAAAAACACATTTACTTCTTTCCTTTATGAGCAGGAAGTTTAATTTGTTGCACTTTATTACTGTCAAAAATTGTTGGATTATTTCTTTTATCCCCTCCTTTAAAATGGTAGCTATATAATCTGGAATCTCTACCAGGTTTTCTGTCACTATGCCTGAAAAATACCAAGATCAATAAACTTTAAAACATTTGCATGTTTTATTTATTACATATACATTTAAAATTATAATTATTCGGTTTCCCTCGTATCACTGAATTGAAGCTCACTAATTTTATGAATCTAACCTACATGTTCGCTCCATATATATTTTCATACAAAAAAATCTATTATTATTTGGTTTGCAGACAATTTGACAAACAATAACTATAAAATTTAAGACAAAGAAACTATTGTAGATTTCTGTTTATAATAGAAGTCCTGAAAATTTTTCTAAATAAAAAAAAAATTTCATCCTAAATTAAGAATTTTTTAAAGCTTAAATACAACAAAAATTCAGTATGTATCATCTAAAACATTTAAAAAAATTAAATAGCTATTGAATACCATAGATTTACTATAACATGGAGACCAAGAAATGTGAAATTAACATATGTGGAAAAATGTACTCATAAATTAAAAATGAGAATATTAAAACTTCTATTTTCAAACTTACTTTGCCATTCAGGTCCAAAGAGCGTGCTTTACATCCTTTGGAAAGCGGTAGAAGGAACAATGATTTTAACCATTTTATACTTGCAGTCTGCAGCAAAGCATATGACCATTTTTTAACTTAAAAAAAAAAAAACACCTGTATTAAACATCTAAATGATAAACACATTATTCCCTCAAAACATGGACAAATGAATTTTATAATCTTTACTTATTAAATAATGCTACATTTTAAACCAACAAAGATGTACAGACTTTAACGATATAAAAACGATTGAAAAAGAATCAACTGTTTATACATATGTATATATATATATATATATATATATATATATATATATATATATATATATATATATATATATGAAGACCTTGGGGGTAAAAAGTGATAAACCACATTATTGTAGTTTAGAGATAAACAGATTTATATTTTCATAAAATATTTGCTATTACATATTTCAAATTGCAAAACTTGTTGTTAAACATTTTTTGTACATAATACCCTCCTTAAAAATGTCATTAAGAGAAAAAGTAATAAAATCAACATTTATTACAATTTTAACACACTGAACAATTTAATGTAGCTATAAATATGAGGGTTATAATTGTTTACATGCAATAGCAGTTAAAGAATGAAGATGGGATGGCCACTGCTTTTTTTTTTTGCACAAGAAATTGTGCACTTTTTATATTGTAAAAATTCATAATGTGATTAGCAGACAGTAATATCTTTTCATTTAAGTGACTTAAAAATAATGAGTGCAAACAGTGTCAACATTGTAAAAAGACAAAAACATTATCCATATAATGCCTAATAATGGTACAATACATTAGTAAAATACTGTCCTAATAAGCATTTTACATTAACATATGTAAATAGTTACAAACAATATTGCAGACAATGGTGTCAAACATATCTACATACAATCTGCAAAATGTACCTGCACAAGTTCTGATGAACTTTCACCATCATGTGGGGAGAGATATGGGTAATCATTTTTTACCCCCCCCCCCCCCGCCCCGAGATCCTCATATATATAAAACATACATTGTGTATGTATTTATAAGAATATATATGAGTATTTATTTATATGTTTATATATATGTTTATATATATATATATATATATATATATATAAACAGTAATTGATAACACTCTAACATTAAATAAAACAGATCTGTCTTAACACCAACCAGTAACAAAATGGATACATGAAATCAATGGCTGAAAAAAAAACAAAAAAAACACAGCCATGAAAGTCTGTTATTTATGAAGCATAAAGAGTTATAAAGAATACATAACTGAAACAATGTTACCAAACACTACTTATCAATATTTATAATTCAAAACAATAATAAGTAAGCTTTAACAGGCATATTATTCGGAAAAACATCTACTTACTGAATGTTACATTATTCACATAAACAGATACAACATAAAAATAAACTGTTAATAAACATTAAATAAAGAATTTGATGAGTATCACTTCTACTAACTGTATGATATAAGTACAATGCAAAAGAAATCAATTATTTCATGCTTCATACTTTAAGAGTACTGCATTAAACTAAGGTTGATAACACACTAATACTAAATAAAATAATCCCATCATAAAACCAGCCAGCAACAAAAAGGATGCATGAAATCAATGGCTGAAAAAATACTTAGCCATAAAGTCTGTTAGTAATCTTATAGTTTCATGGATTTAACTGAAAAGAAATCTGACATAGAACAGATTGACTTAAATCTATCCTACTCAGACACCCATTCAGTTTTAAGGGAAGGGAATCAAGTACACAGGTAAAGAAATTAATAAAAGCATACATCTAATACATAAAAAACAACAACAATACAGTATACTTTACTAGCCAATATATCAACTTCAAGAACCCTTTCATTCTGCAAAGTGGATTATAGTGCTTTAAGAATGTTACCATACAAATATTTGAGGAAAATCGAATGAACAATAAGGTACATACGTAGTTTTACAGTAATAATGTTTATCGAAAGTGACATTTTAATACCGTTACCATCAGCGACACATTCAAATTGTAAACACAATGGCACTAGGGATAAATCAGTGTTACTGGGAATAAAATCTACTTACCAATTCATCTTAGATTATGTTAGAATATCCACATAGACAGAAACAACATATAAAACTATTCACAAACACTAAATAAAAAAGTATCACTTCATCTAAGCCTATGTTTCACATCGATAGGCTTACCGAAATGACATTTTAAAACACCATTTGCTCTTATTCCTGTACGAAATCACATTCCTCAATTTTTGAGGTAGGGTATTTTTGGCTCCTTCATCGATTTCAGGACGTGCAGGGAGATAATATTCATTAGTTTAAGAGATATTAATATTTGTTTTCCGTCCTATGGGAGAATAACATAGGCCGCCATTGCGGAGGTGCCCTAATGGCGGACGTGACGTCACCACTTCGACCGCGTATTAGGCACCTCATGAAATATTTTTGTCCATGTCCATGTAGTCCATTGTCCATGTAGTCATTTGATTCATATTCGCATGATTTGTCCGAGAAACGCTCATTCCTGTTTATCTCATCGAAATCTTTTCCTTTTTCAAAAAAAGCACATGTTGATGTTTTTATTGACTTGTTTCATGCTTAGTGTTGTTAAATATGTTACGCTTTTCTGTTGAGCCGGAAATTTTTGAAGAAAGGAACAGAAAGCGGATTTACTTTTTAAAGAGCATAGTAGAGTAAATATGGTGTCGCTGTGCCTGTTTTAATTTAATACCGCTAAAAATTATTCACTTTTCGCCAACGCCTTTTTTTCCCTCATACGTGTAAATGTTGTTTTTGTCATTATTGTTTCAATGTCTTCTTGTAAAAATAGTTTCAGCACTGTAGCCGTATATTCGGGATATGTTTCTATATGAATAATATACTTTTATAGTAATTATATTAATTTGTATTACTCTAAGTTGTGAATCATCTGTTTGCTTCGGCAAGTTATAAATTTTGTTCAGCTGCTTCTAGCCAAAGTTCAGAATTCACAAATTATCGTCAGTTCTGTGTTCGAAGAGATTTAAGTTTTTTAAGATGTCCTTTGTTTGCAATGTTTGTTGGTGAATGTGTCGCAAAGTATCACATTTAAAACCCACGTGTACTTTCAACTTAGAAAGTATTGTGGGTGTCTCTGAATTATTCTTGGTTTCTCGAAGAAATTAAATCGTTCATGATTTGAATTTACAGCCTCTGCTGTATGCATATCTTACCTTTAGCAAATAGTCAAGAAAGACTGGAATGTTTAACTCTGTTATGTAGCAAAAGATAACTGTAATTCTTAATAAAATAAACCAGGCAATATTAAAGAGAAATTTGGATTATTATTAATGTTTTAGTCTCCAAATAGATTTCAGTGTCTTTATCGATGAATGTGTATTATGTACACAAATGAAATTTTTAGTACTCTTGTAGAAATTTTATCACCTCTCCTAGTTTTAGGTGCCATGTTCATTAGCTTATGTATCTATATTATTATAAATGTGACTTTTTTTTATGAAGCAAAGGTCTGATTACTGTCCATTGTCATTAAGTGTTTTTTTTGCTTCTATAGGAAGTACTGAGCTATTATTAACTGTTTCAGCATCGTAGAATGCTGTCAAAAATAGCAGCCATATTTTGGTGTCATACAAGTCTTGAGCAAATAGGATTTCATCCAATTGGAAATGTATACCTAAGTTTTCTCAATGTTTTCTGGGTACAGCTTTTGCTGACGCACTGCATTCCAAGCTTGGCGATTTTGTGTTTGCGCGTGGACGTAACTTCCGGCCAAGCTTGGCGATTTTGTGTATGGTGTGGAAACCATGCGATTTTGTCTGGCAACCCAGTTTGAATGGATGTTTAATCGTGTTCTGTTGTTGCTGGGATTAAATTGAAAGTTTTTTGACTGTGAGTTGTTTATGAGATTTCTGATGGCAGCCATGTTGATAAAGGATGTAGTTTGTAAATATCAGCGGAGGATATTGTGTAATGTTAGGATTGGGATTTCTGTAATGTTTTTGGAAGTTTAATACAGCCAGCAGAAGATATATTAGTGATGGCTACAAACCACCGGCGGGGGATTTCTGTAATGTTTTTAGAAGTTTAATACAGTCAGCGGAAGCTATATTAGTGACGGCTACAAATCACCAGCAGTGGATTTCTGTAATGTTTTTGGAAGTTTAATACAGCCAGCGGAAGATATATTAGTGACGGCTACAAACCACCGGCCGGGAATTTCTGTTATGTTTTTTGAAGTTTAATACATCAACGGTAAGTTTGTTTTTAACTTATATGTTATTTCCTGGTCATTATTGATGCTTTTGTTTACATTTTGCAATATAGGCCTAACAGGTATGCGGAATAGGGAAAAGTTGGCATCAAAAACTTTTTATGCCAACTTTCGTCAAGTTGGCGTCAAAAACTTTTGGCACCAACTTGTTGCCAAGGGCGGTGCATGTGAAAAAGATGTTCAGTTTTCTGTTTGAATTGGACCTTGATATACTACTTGGGATTTCACTGTTTACAGCCAAGTATTAGCCATTCAGACCCTAAATGTGTTTTGTTTGGAATTTTGCAGTAAGGTAATTCATAAATCATGCCGACCACTGCGAATGCATAAACGGCAAGGTTATATATATAAGTCACATTAACTAAACAAAACAACTTAAGTTCATAAATAACATAGTTATTGCCTAGCCATATCCGTGGCAACAGACTCTCTACTTGGAGGTCTAAAACAAATTAAATTTTCGAGCTGGCCGTTTCCGGTTCCAGTCGACTTTTTCCTTTCTGTATTTATTTCTGATTACAAGCAAAGTTATTACAATACATTTCTTCTTCTTTTTCTTTTCTTTTTGATTTCTATGTGTAACAGTAGACAAGTGGAATTTCAACTCATACTACTCACAAATACATCATGTAAAATTAATATCACAGACAATACATTAATAAATTCCCTCTGCACCTGTCTTTTTGCAGTAAGGTAAGTGTTTTCCCTTTGTCATTCTGGGGGTACGGTAGGAATAGTAGCCAGATTTGCGATTTTATCTCTGGAATGTTTTAGTGGGTAGCCTTTTTTTTCTTTATCTGTCTAGCTAAACCATAAGATCATTTTAAATTGTTATAAATTACTGCAATTGTTGAACTGAAAATAATAATAGTAGCTTGCTATTAGTCATTCAGATCAGATTGATTGCTCAGTAGCTAACTCATTAGATCATGGCTTTTAAAAGCCATGATATTTGTTTTTCTGTCTTTCATCAAGTCTGGCTGCCAGTAAGTGAAACCCCTTTTGAAATTTCACAGGAGCCCTCCTGTCGCTGATGAGCTTAGGGCTCAGTGTTTATATTTATTTTTTTTAGCATTTTAAAATTTTGTTTATTGATTTGCATTTCTAGTTTACATTATTATAGCGCTTTTCTATCAAAGAAAATGGAAAGAGCTTCCTTATCTGTGTGCCTGCTTGCTAAGCCAACCTTGGTACCATTTTTGTTTATTCCAGCCATTTGCATGGTAAGTGGGTAGGACTGGTTCTTAAACCTCACCCTTCGCGCTATTCGTCCAATTACATATAACATAGCTTATTTATCTTTTTCAATAAAATAAGAGTATAAAGGAATTTATTAATAAATAAAACTTATGATATTCTAATATAAAATTGACATTTATTATTGAAAAAGTTGTCGTTCTAGTAAAAAAAACTATAAAAAATATTTTTTTATGTAGTTATGGTCTGTGATATGTCTCGAAAATGTTGTTTCCATATTTTTATCCATCATTGACAAAGGGAATATTCCCTTAGAAATTGGTGAAAAAGGAGACTATTACTAGAAATATCAACTACTAATAACCCATTGGAGACACTGTCTGAGCCGAAAGCATGCTTACTGCCTATTTCGTTTTGACTTGGACAGTCTAACTAATGCAGCCTGATACTTAGAAACAATGGTCTATCACAAGTAAAAATACAAAGTTATTTCTATCCTACACATAGTTACTGTCTCATTTCTTCCTTGTGCAGGGCTATGTCAGGCCAATAAGTCCATTAACAAGAGCAAAACTATTTACACAATAGTTTCCTGTATAGAAAAATGCACGTTATGTAATATCTATATTTAATGATGTTTCTCATAAATATGGTGCTTTGTCAAGTTTTATGCGTTTTTTAACTTCAGAAAACCAAGTGGATCATAATTATTTGTATTTTAGCAATGTCTGATATTGAAATTTTTTTTGTGCATGGCTCCTTGTGTTCTGCATGTTTCCTCTTAGACAAAATTTTTTAACTTTTAAGTATTTTGAAAAGCACTTCAAACTTACAATATGGAGAAAAAAGGCTAATGGGCTATCAATAAAATTTTATTACTGCTTGTTCTATCTATTCATAGTCAGATATAATACTGCAAAATAACAAAATGGTACAGATTCTAAAGTTGGTTTATTATATTTTTTACTAGTATTGTATTTTTTATATGGGGGAGAGTAGCCCTCAGCTCTGAGCATGTAACCCAAACCTGTCACCTCCAGCATCATTGCCAGAGTTGGTACAGCAATGAAAGGAGGGGAACTTAATAGTAATTTACTTTTATTCCTTGTAGACTATGTGATCAAAAGTATCTTGACACCTTTACACTTCGGTTCATCAGAAAATAAGTTAGAAATTAGTATGGAATGAGTACCTTTTGCTGCAGTAAGAATTGCTACTCTATCAGAAAGGTTATCCACCAATTTTTTTAATGTTGCCATTGGAATTGTTCCCTATTTGTACAAAAGAACAGCTATCACTGATGTGGGACAGCATGGCCTGGCTTGTAGCCGATGTTCCAATTCATTTCATACATGTTCTGTGTGTTTTGAGGTCTGGGCTCTGAGCATACCAGTCCAATTTCTCAAGATTCATATGAGCACACCAGCTCTGCATGGCATGTGCTTTATGGATGAAAGCCCGATCATGCTGAAACATGCATGGACCCTAACCAATTTGTAGCTACAATGTGGATGTCATGAAATCGTCTAAACTGTCAAGATAGGCCTCTATGTTCATAGTTTCTTCACAGGAACTCTTTGGCCAAGTCCTAACCATGAGAAACAGCTCCAAACTATTATGCTTCCACCCTAAATTTTACATTTGGTACAAAACAGTTGGGTAGATGATGTTTACCTGGTGATCTCCTCCCTTTCAGGTTGCCTGATAGTGTTGCATGATTTGTCACTCCATAACATGTGTTGCCATTGCTCAAAGCTCCATTACTGTTGAGCTTAACACCACTGTAAGATGCTAAGCATTGGTTGCATTAATGTTTGTTTATATGTGGATTTTTGACAATGGAAACTAAAAGTTTAGGGCAACTAATAGTCATGTTTTTTTTTATATCTGCAGGTACCTTGGAATTAATTACAAATGTTTTCTGCTGATTCCTTGCAGTTCTGTTTCAGAACCCTGTTCAACACCTTGTGTTTCCTATCTGTCAGATGGCATGAATGACCAGGCCTTGGTTATACAGTCATAGTTTACATTTTTTACACAGTTACCCTTTACATTTCCACTTCATAATGGCATAATTTATGGAGGAGTAGGGCACATCTAACATCACAGGAATTTCAAACATTTTCCACATCAGTAATACTGAATCACTTAACCACATTCCATTTAGGTTGCATTTTCTTCCCATTTTACATTTTCTGCTAGGCAATGATTGTTGTGACCTTGCCTGAATCCTTTTATGCCTGTTTTTGCCCACACTGTGGCATCAATGGCAAAATTCACTAATTATAGGGGCTGTTCAGAAACTTTTGATCCTTTAGTGTATTTGCCCTTATGACAACTTGTAGCAAGAGAAGGAAAAACAAATTTTGAAACAGTCAAAATTTTTCCTCACTGGTATAGCCTTTTAACATACTTGATTGGATGTGTACCAGTAATTGGTATTAAGTTTTGTCCTTACAAGATATTTTTTAAAATAGCTGGTAGATATATATACACCTGATTCTCTTTTTGCATGGTTTTGAAATAACATGGTCCAAGAAAAGAAGCAATTTTTTTTGCACCATTTTTCTTTTACTTTAACATGGTTTAAAAATCTAAAATGAATAAAAACAACTGAGTGCAATGTTATCAGAGAATATTTTAGAGAATGTATATGTTTCTGCGTTAGTTTACAGTAGTGATGATGAAGAAGTACAAGTCTAGAAGGCAGCCAACTAGCCAATAAACCTGGAAATCATTTTCTTGCAAATGATTTCAGTTTTGAATGAGCTGTACAATTCCAACATGATTTAAAAATTATGTCACATTATGAAGATCATATAAAGAACTAGCAAAAATAATATCGCAGCATCTGATAACCAAATTTATATTCAAAATCGGTGAAACAAAAGAAGCACGAGATTTTATTCACACTTATATCACCATTCAATATTTCTAGTGATAGTGATTTTTCACCATTGAAAAATAACAGAAAAAGGGAATGTTTGTCTAGTAATGGTACTGAATGACTGAAGGATTGTTATATGTATGTATTAATAAAATTTTATTTTTAACCATTTGCGACTGCCATACCTTTTCAATTTAAAAATAACCAATATTAACATAATGAAAATCATATTTCTGTATTTACTTTTACATATTTGTTCAAGTTCAGTCGATTAAATCCAAATTTCATAATGGATTTAATTGACTGAAATTTCATTAATTTCCAAATTTCATCCAAATCTATTCATATGGAAATTAACATTTTCTTAAGTATATTTGGATGGAACCTATCTACAATTTTTATATGTTCAATGTATCTTTTTTTTCATAAGTTATTTTTTGGAAGGTAGTCTCTGGAATGTATCCCCTGTGCAAAAAGAGAATTGAGTGTATATGATATTTAGCTGCTAATGGTTCTGTCCTACATTCGTAGGAGAAATCTGCTCAGTCTGGTTGTATCCCTAATATTAATGAGTAGGCCTCATTGTCTATTCATCATTTTGAAATTGGAACCTAAAATTTGCCCCTTGGCTCGCTCTACCCTTTCTGACCTCATTAAGTACTTTGTAGTGTTTCCTGTTATAATTTTTTTCATTAAGTACTTTGTAGTGTTTCCTGTTATAATTTTTTTCAAATGTGAGTAATATTGTGTGTTTGTTTTCCACTAACAGTTTTTATCCATTTACTGTTAGTAGTCTGAACTGAGACAAACTGAAAATTAAAAAGTTATGGATTGATAGGCTATTGCAGGCAATTGTAGAATAGGCTGTGGCACTTTGAATGGTTGAAACTAAGCTAACTCTTAAAATTATAAAGAAAAGATGATTGAAGTAACTAACCAAGCCACTTAAAAATAAATTTATCAGGGTCTTCAGTCAGGATTTCTGATAACAAACTTTATAATTAACTTATATCCAATAATTAGTATTTTTAATACCAGAAATAATGTTAAATAGTTATGACTGCTCCATGTACTTTCAGTTATCTAACCATAATAAACACATCAACAGAACTATCGTTTAAGGAGAACTGTGGTTTTGCTTAGTAAATTTGAATTTTATTTATTTATTACATGAGACATAAGAATGTCAAAACTATTATTAAAAATAAACGACCAGTTGCATAAATTCCGCATCTCCACTGAACTGCTCTATTGACAAACTACTTCAGTCAGTCTACAGATTTTCTATGTTTAATTTAATTGATCTTCCTACAAAATATAAATTGCAGGTAAAAGTAAAATTAGATTATTTGATAAATGGTAAACACAGTTAGCCCAGTTAATTTTCTTAAAATTCCCCCCTGTTTGCGAGCTGTGAAATAACCTTTTCCATCTTTATCGTAAACGTGGAGTTGTCCATTTCCCCCTTCAAAAGTAAATCCATCTTCGTCAAGTAAGGGTAATGAAACTATATTGCGCCTTAAAGATGGTACATACAATGCACGCATAAGCGTAATGGCGCGTTTCTCGCCCTTACAAAGTAGGCCGACTGGCCCTCTTTGTTTGATAGGGATAGGCTTTCCCCTAGTAGCAACTGCTAGGCTCCTATCATTTACATCCTCAAGGGGTCCATCAAATAGGAATTTATCCTTACAAAAATGATGGGTTGCCGCAGAGTCGACGACCCAGTCACCTGGATTACTCTGAGATGTAAATAGGGCTTCAACAGTATAATGGCTCTGGGGTTTTTCATTATTTGGTGAGTTTCGCCGGAACGAGCGTTTAGATTTTCTACGCCCCGGTGATTTCCCACTTGGGTATTTCCCAAAATGGACTTGTTTGTTGGGAGAAGGGCTTCTCGATGGAGTTTTCGGTCGGAAATTGTTTTTATTCCAACTTCGAGAATTATGCCGACCCGAAAAGGTGTTCTGCGTTTCGCAAGTAGCGTTTTCACGCTTATCTTGTTTCTGTACGCCAATTCGGGTTTCTTCGGCGACTAGTTCAGTTAGAATGGCTTCAAATTTAAATTCCGCATCTTTCCAACGAAGTATAGTTTGCACTAAGTGATCAAACTCCGATGGTAAGTACCGGATTAGCTGGAAACAGAGGTAAGTCTCATTTATTTCTTGATTTATTCCCTTTAGGCTTTCGTTTAACTTGCGGATTCGTGCCGCAAACATGTTAATTTTCTCGCTAGCGTAGGGCTTACAATTAACCAGTTCGGTAAATAACTGCATATGCCGGCTACGACTGTCAGGCTGAAAATGCCTATTTAGGGTTGACCATGTGTCCTGGGGGGTGGTACAATGTTCCACGACCGACTTAAAAGCAGGGGATAGGTTTAAAAAGATTGTAGATAAAGCGAGTCGGGTTCTTCTTTCAAAGTCCCTTACCTCAGCTAAATTTTCCGCACTTGCTATCGGTTTAGTTTCGCGGTTATTCACAATGTCCCACGCATTAAGAGATATTAGTACAAATTTAATATCTGCTACCCAGGTATGGAAATTTTCCTCGGTCAATTTATCTATAGCCATATGGGGTTGTAAAGAGGCCATGTTTTAAGTTACAGGTACAATATGTAAATATATATATATATATAAGCATATAAAAAAAAATGCAAGACAGTATGTAAAACACTAAATATTATATATATATACAAATAGCCCCCCCCCCCAAATATAGAATTTCATAAATTCAGGGCCTTTACCTTTTGTTTATACCTTCGACGCTTATCCTCTCACATATCACCAAGCTTTCGCGTTGTGCTCTGCTATTTTAGATCAAAGTCACCCTCAAGTAAAAAAGTAGTTGTTTACAAATTAACTCTAGGGCCTGCGGCCCATAACCAAAATGTTACGGAATTGAGCCGCTAGAACCTGGCGGCTCTCCCAACCAAAAATTAGTTAAGATTTGGGGGCAGGAATGCCCCAAACTTTACTGATAGCTAAGCGTGCAGAGTCGTACTGGCTAGCAGGGAAGGTTGGACTCTTAATCTTTAGATATAGTCAGAGCAACGCTAGCTAGCTTGTGGTGTGATATGCAAGATGTTAAAAAGACGTACGAAGGTCTAGGTAAAATAAAAATACATTTATTTAGTAAAACGACATTAAAGTGTCTTGTTTACAGACGCACTACACAGCTCGTAGTGTTATTCTAAAAAGTTGGCTTTGTGGTATTCTTACCGAGGTGTAGAAAAAATAAAAAAGTTAACTCACAGTTGGTCGAGGCAAAGTTTTACCATCGTAAAAAATGCTTAAAGTAGATAGTGCCTTCTTGGCACAAAGACCATCCCGTGGCTACCTGCGGGCATGCAAGGCCGAGACGACTAGAGCATCAGTGCACTGCTGGCAAGTTGGTCGCCGCCTCCTAATACGGGTTCTCGGTAGAACCTGGCTTTCAAAACCGAGCTGCGCTGAGTCGTGCTAGATCATCTCATCGCTTCCCAGCAACTATCACTCACCTACACCGTCTAAGTGATCGGGCTGGGTATTTATACCGGCGTCGACCGCCGCGCTCCCTCGTGGCAGGAGAATAGCAAAGTTAATTATGCTAATTTTACGTGATGTGCGTTGACGTCATTCTTAGCTGATGGTATGGCGTCATCGTTGGGTGAATGACGTCATTAGGCTGGCATGACGCAACTGGCGTCTGACGATGCTTACACATTGCTGTGGAGGTGGGAAATGATGTAAATACATCGCTCTTTCTTCGTGGCTGGAAGGTTAGGGGAAGAAGAGGAAAGGTAATCGGGATTTTTCCCTAACAACTGCCCCCCCCTTTACAGAAATGAGCACCACCACATGCACGTGGTTATGTTACATGTTTTTGCAAAACAATAAGGGTAAGTCGTTTGTATAGACATACAATAAATATTCTGTTGACATGTTTCTATAAAAATAGCTTATAATCCTTAACAATTTAATATGCATTACAATTCATCAACAGGTAGGGCAAGGTATACACATGCAGTATTTCTCCAGACAAAATTCAAAACATTCGTGGGCCCACTTTCATACACACAATCATGCGAAAAAAAACATTTGCGTATAATATACCCTCCGATGTTTAAATAGCATAAAACTTTAGGAGTATGTTAAAATTGATTACAATTTGCTTTTCAAAACAACGTACTAGTAAATATATTAAAGTATAGACACAGTACGGAAAAATAGAAACAGTTATTGCTAGTATGTAGATATAAACACAATGCTAGATAGAGACATAAACGTGCATATATAAACACAGTACAGAATAGATACAAGATGCAAGGGTAAGGTTACTATTAAATACACATGCGACAAAATGCAGAATGTATAAACACATTGCAACTGTAAAACACTTAAGCGAACCCCTCCCAAATTATGTGGGAGAAAGAAGGTTCTCATAGAACTAACTCGAAACAATGGCCGTTAGTTCCGTAAACAGAAAATAATGGAAAGTAATATAACTCATAAATTAATAACCGTCCTAGTCTCAAGGATAAAGCTTATTTTAAGGAAGTTCGTTTATTAGAGTTAGGAATTTACTTTAAGTTTATAGCTTAAGTTTCTGATTTAAAAATTATTTGTTTAAAGGCTGAAAAGTCTGATTTTGTTTTTGGTTTTGTGAACGGATCTGCTAGATTCTTCTTGCTAGGCACGAATTTTATCTCGAAAACTTCTTTTAGAAGGAGATCACGCACAAATAGAAGCTTTACATGAATATGCTTAGTGCGACTATTTTCAATCGGCGATTTTAAGAAGTCTATTGCAGATAAGTTATCCGTTCTGATAAGGGGTTTGGATCTAGTTAGCTTGATTATCTTCAATTTTTCGCATTCTTGCATTATACGGTTGATCCAGAGTATTTCCTTACAGGTTTCTGTTATAGCCATGAATTCAGCTTCCATAGTTGACAGCGCTATGGCCTTTTGCTTGCCAGTTCGCCAGAATATAGGTGATTTGTCTAGTAAAATGAGTTGACCGGAAATTGAAACTCGGTCGTCTCGATTGGCGGCAAAATCGCTATCACTGTAATCTGTTAATTCATTAGAGGTAGAGGAAATATTTAGCTTTAAATTCTTTGTACCTATTACATACCCTAGTAGCTTCAATAGTCCGTACCAGTGAGCAAAGCCTGGGTTAGGCTGAAACTGACTGAAGATGTTTACAGCATAAGCAATGTCGGGTCTAGTTCGACTTGCGATAAATGATAAACACCCTAGAATATTTCGATACGGTAGTTTTGATATTTCCGTTAATTCAGGTTCAGATGTAGGGCTTTGTAATTTGGTAAATATTGTTCCTTTAGCTATGGGTAAGGATACAATTGGTATATTGAAGGTTTCGAAGCGTTTAGCAACTTGATCTATGTATTGGGTTTGGTGAATGAAAACTTGTTTTTGATTGAATTCAAATTCAACCCCCAATAACTTAGAAGTTTGGCCAAGTATTTTAATGTCGAAACACTTCTGCAGAATTTTAACTGCTGCTTCAATATGTGTTTTAGTTTTTCCAAAAAGAACTATATCGTCTACGTATAAAAGTAAAATTAGATTATTTGATAAATGGTAAACACAGTTAGCCCAGTCAATTTTCTCAAAATTATTTTTAAGCAATATATTTTCGATTTCGTAAAACCATATCCTTCCGCTCTGGTGTAAGCCATAAAGGGCTTTCTCTAGTAGACAGAGGTAGTTTTCTTTCCCTTTTTCTACAAAACCGGGTGGTTGGGTAATAGTGATGGTTTCAGATAAGGGAGCGTATAAATACGCGCATTTGATGTCTTAACTGGAGGTGATACCACTTTAGGTTGGAAACTAGCATGGAGAAAAATAGGCGTATAAGAGTGAAATTGACTACAGGTGAAAAAGTTTCATCATAGGATTCTCCCTTTACCTGTTTGTAGCCTTGTGCTACGAGCCTCGCTTTGTATCTTACCACATTTCCATGCTCATCGGTTTTGGTTGTAAAAACCCACCGACAACCGAGAGGCTTGTACTTTGAATGTGGCGGTACTAGGCTCCATGCACCCCTTTCACTCAACACTTTTAATTCTTCTTCCATAGCTTAGATTCTTTACTTTTGAACGCTTGTTTAAAGGTTTTCGGGATGACTACAGTTTCTAGTCATGCTGTGACAATGTCACTTTCGGAAGTGTCATAGGCGGAAAAGTAGTTGATTTCTTCATTTTCCGTCTGACTTTCAGATTCCAGATCGCTATCGTCATCAATCACCTGTCGCTGAGGAGTTGGAACAGGGCCCGTCCTTTTATTCTTACCGCTAAAGTTGAAGTATTCTGGCTGGTACTTAATTTTATGCTTTTCACAATATTTCTTGAGATCTTTGAGGCTTCGCAACATTTGGCTCTTGCCCCCTTGCCTTATAACTTCGCGATAATATATATCGGTCCGCTTTCCGTCTGGTCTCGGAACGGCTTCCCTTGTCCACTTAGCGACTCTGAGTCGAGGTGTTTGGGCGTATAGTTCTCTGTCTGATTCGTCTTCACTTGCTTCATCTGTTTGAACTGCATAACTAGGGCCTGGTCTCGAGTCCTCCTGGTAACTCCGGGTATGTACTCGGCGCGAATCCATATGTGGGATTACCACTGTCTCAATCTCCGGGTTGTGAAGTGAGTATATGGTAGTTTCTGGATGGCCGCCCAGCACTGCTCCATTGTTAGTCTGCTTAGCTTTCAATTGATAAAAATTTAGTTCATCTTCAGCAAAGCTAACATTCCGGGTTTCGACTATTCGCCCAGTTTCTGGGAACAACACTCTGTACCCTTTAATCCTATATGCGTAGCCTACAAGAACTCCCTTATTAGCTCTGGGATCAAATTTGGTTCGGTGTTGCTTCGGCACACCTACAAAACAAACTGACCCGAATGGTTTAAGGTGACTAATGGAGGGTTTGAACTTTCCGTATTTCTCAAACGGTGTTTTTGTCTGGTTTCTACGACACACTCTATTCCAATTGTAGGCCGCATAGCGGACGGCTTCTGGCCAAAATTTCACTGGAACCTTACTTGAATTTAGGATCGTGCGGAGGGTGTTTCCTATTGTCTGGTTCAACCTATCTGCTACTCCATTCATTTCAGGCGAATAAATATCTGTAAATTCGTGGGCCACACCATTCGCACGGCAATACTCTTGGAATTGTGAGTTGTCAAACTCCTTACCATTGTCAGTTCTGATAGCTTTGAGCTTAGTTGAAAGGAATCTTTCGGCGCGTTTTACATGATTTAAAAAGGTAGGAAAAGTAGCTGTCTTATCTTTAATCGGATACAGGGCGATTTTCCTTGAGTGATCATCTGTGATACTCAAAAAATATCTCTCTCCTGCATATCCCGTCGTTGAAGCAGGTCCCCACAAATCTAGATGTAAAAGTTCTAGTGGTTTTGATGACCTAGTTTGGCCGATTGGTTTAAATGTCACCCGTTTAGCTTTATTTAACCTGCAATCCTCGCAAAAAAGTTTGGATGGTTTTACCTCCTGAGCACCCCTGACACTTTTATTTGAAAAAGACTGGCTGATTAGTTCAGGGTTCATATGGCCCATTCTACGGTGCCATCTGCTCAATGTACTGGCAGGTTTTTCCTTACTTTTGTTTTGGGTATTTCGTTTCATTTTAGCTGTAGTTTCGTAAGCCTTACCTTTCTTCGATTGAGTTTCTTTCTCGTGTTGGTAAGCTTTCTTTCTCGCAGCTTGTTCTGGGGTTAGCTGTTGTTTTGCATAAAAAATTCCCCCCTGTTTGCGAGCTGTAAAATAACCTTTTCCATCTTTATCGTAAACGTGGAGTTGTCCATTTCCCCCTTCAAAAGTAAATCCATCTTCATCAAGTAAAGGTAATGAAATTATATTGCGCCTCAAAGATGGTACATACAATGCACGCATAAGCGTAATGGCGCGTTTTTCGCCCTTACAAAGTAGGTCGACTGACCCTTTTTGTTTGATAGGGATAGGCTTTCCCCTAGTAGCAACTGCTAGGCTCCTATCATTTACACCCTCAAGGGGTCCATCAAATAGGAATTTATCCTTACAAAAGTGATGGGTTGCCGCAGAGTCGACGACCCAGTCACCTGGATTACTGTGAGATGTAAATAGGGCTTCTACAGTATAATGGCTCTCGGGCTTTTCATTACTTGGTGAGTTTCGCCGGAACGAGCGTTTAGATTTTCTACGCCCCGGTGATTTCCCACTTGGGTATTTACCAAAATGGACTTGTTTGTTAGGACAAGGGCTTCTCGATGGGGTGTTCCGTCGTAAACTGGCTTTATTCCAACTTCGAGAATTATGCCGACCCGAAAAGGTGTTCAGCGTTTCGTAAGTAGCGTTTTCACGCTTATCTTGTTTCTGTACGCTAATTCGGGTTTCTTCGGCGACAAGTTCAGTTAGAATGGTTTCAAATTTAAATTCCGCGTCTTTCCAACGAAGTATAGTTTGCACT